>CM070575.1:48435619-48778286 GCA_036346355.1 Rhipidocladum racemiflorum
AAACGAGTTACTAGGCATACGAAGTCTATTCGCCGGTGTTTATGATCGCTGTTTTCTTCCGTTGAACGATTTAAATGCATAAGCATCTTACACAGAACCCGTTGGGATCCGCGATGGAGGAATATTCCTAGCGACTTCGGGCCGGTTTTGAAATGCGTCTTGCAGTGACTACTGGCGGCGAACAAGAAGATCATTCGGGGTGTTTGGCACTCGATTTCCGGTTCCTTAGTCACCCGTTGCGTCTTTGGTGCGGTGCGAGTGCCGTTGGGGACCGGCCAGTAGTGGAATGTGTCACACCGGTTTGGGTCGAGCAACCGGAACTAAATTTGAAAAGCCTGGCTTGAACTTCCTAGGTTCATTCGGGGTGTTTGGCACTTCAGCTTTTGTTTACGGCGCACGACTTAGCCTTCGTTTGTGCGCAGCGTACGGTAAGCGTCGCGAACCCGTCTTGGTGGAATATTTCGCGCGACTGGACGTAGTTCGAAATGCCTGCCAAAATAGATTCTGACGCATCACGAGAAGTCCAGGGCGTGCTTGCCGCTCGGTTTCATTTTACGCAGATCGTTTTGGCGTGACGCTCCCTACAGTACTCGTTCGGTGCAGCGTGAAGGAGTGTTTCCGCAGACACTTCCATCGGATTCAGTAATGCATGCAGATATGTGCTCACGGCTATGTACGGCCCATTCGGCATGTTTGGAAGAAAGTTCGTTTCGTGCAACGCCCTGTGCGTATGTTGCTAACGGTACCATTTTGGAGTCCCCTGCGGATGAATGTTTAACTTGCAGACTCGAGCGTACTCGAAATGCTTGCCGAAATGAGCTAGGAGCACGTGTGAAGTCCATTCGGCGTGTTGGACACTCGCTTCATTTCGGCGTCGCTTTTGTAAGCACATAAGCATGCAAGCACCCATTGCGACCCATCTTGGAGGAATGTTTCACACCGAATTCAGCACAGATCGTAAATGAATTTTGGATGGGCTAAAATGCATATCAAGTCCATTCGTGTTTGTTCAGGCAGAGTTCCTATTCGTGCATCGTCTTCCCTCATGCGACTCAAAGTAACGATTGGGACCACGTCGCAGTGGAGGGCATGACTCAGACTTCGGGTGGAATCGAAATGCATGCCGAAATGAGCTAGGGGGCATAGGAAGTCGATTCTGGTTGCTTGGCACCATTGTTCGATCCGTGCACCATTAAGACGCGGCTCAAGCTTCTGATACCATTTATCGTGCGGTCTCGCTTAGCGATTCGGAGGGACCCAAAGTCGATGCTAATAGGAGCTAGTAAACAGATGAAGTCCATTTGGGGTGCTTGACACTCAGTTTCATTTCTTGCGTCGCTTTCTAATGCATGCTTCTGTATCGCAGCGTTGCGTCGGAAAAGTTCCACAATCGACTCGAAGAGATTCCAAATGCATGCAGAACAGAGTTACTAGGCATACGAAGTCCATTCGCGGTGTTTCATCTTTCATTTTCTTCCGTTGAACAGATTTAGTGCGCAAGCATCTTACGTAACCCGATTTGGGACCCGCCGTGGAGGAATGTTCCACAACGACTTCGGACGGTTTTGAAATGCGTGCCAAAGTGACTCTGGCCGTAACAAGAAGATCATTCGGGTGTTTGGCACTCGCTTCCTTCAAGTCACCGTTTGCGTCTTATGAGTGCGGTCGCAGTTCGCTGGGACCAACCGTAGTGGAATGTGTCACACCGGGCCGGTCGGAACCGAACTAAAGCTGAAAAGCTGCGAACTTCCTAGGTTCATTCGGGTGTTTGGCTTTTCGATTTGTTTTATGCGCATCGCCTTCGTTTGTATCGCTAGCCGTCTGATGCAAGCGTCGCGAACCCGTCTTGGTGGAATATTCGCGCGCCGACTTCGTGACGGATTCAAATGCTGCCAAAATGAGTTCTGACATCGCGAAGTCCACCCGGGCGTGCTTGCCGCCGGTTTCATTTGCATCGTTTTCGATGCGGGCGCTCCCTACAAGATGCTCGTCAGTGCACGGCGTGAAGGAGTGTTTCACAGAACACTCAGGCCGGATTCAGTAATGCATGCCGAATGTGCTACGGCTATGTCTGCGGCCCATTCGGCATGTTTGGAAGAAAGTTTGCGTTTAGCAACGCATACTATTACGTATGTTGCTAACGGTACCATTTTGGGTCCCCTGTGGATGAATGTTTAACGCATGATTTCGAGCCGTGCTCGAAATGCTTGCTTAAATGAGCTAGGGCACGTGTGAAGTCCATTCGGTAAGTGTTGGACACTCGATTTCATTGTGTCGCTTTTGTAAGCACATAAGCATGCAAGCACCCATTGCGACCCATCTTGGAGGAATGTTTCTGTCGACCAGACAGAGATCAGAAATGAATTTTGGATGGGCTAAAATGCATATCAAGTCCATTCGTGCTGTTTCCGGCAGAGAGTTCCTATTCGTGCATCGTCTTCCCACGCATGCAGCTCAAAGTAACAGCTTGGGACCCGTCGGCGGTGGAGGGCATGACTCAGACTCGGGTGGAATCGAAATGCATGCCGAAATGAGCTAGGGGGCATAGGAAGTCGATTCTGGTTGCTTGGCACCATTGTTCGATCCGTGCACCATTCCCAAGACGGCGCTCAAAACTTACGATTACCATTTATCGTGCGAGGTCTACTTAGCGATTCTGAGGGACCCAAAGTCGATGCTAATAGGAGCTAGTAAGCGAGATGAAGTCCATTTGGGGTGCTTGACACTCGATTTCATTTCTTGCGCTGCGTTTTCCTAACGCATGTCGCTTGCTGTCGCAACGTTGGCGCTTCGGAAAAGTTCCACACCGACTCGAAGAGATTCCAAATGCATGCGAGCAGAGTTACTAGGCATACGAAGTCCATTCGCGGTGTTTATCTTTGTTTTCTTCCGTTGAAACGATTTAAGTCATAAGCATCTTACGAGAACCCGTTGGGACCTGGGCCGTGGAGGAATGTTCCACAACGACTCAGACGGTTTTTGAAATGCGTGCGAAAGTGACTACGGCGAACAAGAAGATAATAATTGGTGTTTGGCACTCGGTTTCCTTCCGTCACCACGTTTGCGTCTTATGATGCGGCTGCTGGTGCCGTTGGGACCAACCGTAGTGGAATGTGTCACACGGCTACTGGTCGGAACCGGAACTAAAGCTGAAAAGCACAAGCGAACTTCCTAGGTTCATTCGGGTGTTTGGCACTTCCGATTTGTTTCGCATGACGCCTTTTCGCTTGTACGCAGCGCATGTCGGTAAGCGTGCGTAACCCGTCTTGGTGGAATATTCGCGCCCGACTCGGACGGATCTCGAAATGCCTGGCCAAAATGAGTTACGACGCATCACGAAGTCCATCGGGCGTGCTTGCCGCTCGGTTTTCATTTCTGCATCGTTTTAGCGGCGGACGCTCCCTCACAAGATTCGCTCGTCCACGGCGTGAAGGAGTGTTTCACGACACTTTCCAGGCGGATTCGTAATGCATGCACGAGATGTGCTACCGGCTATATGGCCCATTCGGCATGTTTGGAAGAAAGTTTCGCTTCGTGCAGCGCCTGTTACGTGATGTTGCTAGCGGTACCATTTTGGGTCCCCTGTGGATGAATGTTTAACGCAGACTCGAGCCGTACTCAAATGCTTGCCGAAATGAGCTAGGCACGTGGTGAAGTCCATTCGGCGTGTTGGACACTCGATTTCGTTTGAGCGTCGCTTTTTGTAAGCACATGCTTATGCAAGCACCCATTGCGACCCATCGTGGAGGAATGTTTCACACCGACCGGCCAGACAGATCAGAAATGAATTTTGGATGGGCTAAAATGCATATCAAGTCCATTCGTGCTTTGTTCGGCGAAGAGAGTTCCTATTCGTCCATCGTCTTCCCTACGCATGCGGCTCAAAAGTAACTTGATTGGGACCCGTCGCGGTGGAGGGCATGACTCAGACTTCGAGGTGGAATCGAAATGCATGCCAAATGAGCTAGGGGCATAGGGAAGTCGATTACGGTTGCTTGGCACCATTGTTCGATCCGTGCACCATTTCGGCACGCATTTCGAAGCTTACAGTACCATTTATCGTGCAGTGTCTACTTAGCGATTCGGAGGGACCCAAAGTCGATGCTAATAGGATCTAGTAAACAGATGAAGTCCATTTGGGATGCTTGACACTCAGTTTCATAACTTGCGTCGTTTTCTAACGATGTCGCTTGTCTGCAGCGTTGCGTCGGAAAGTTCCACACCCGACTTCGAAGAGATTCCAAATGCATGCCGAACAGAGTTACTAGGCATCACGAAGTCCATTCGCGGGCGGTGTTTCGCATGCTGTTTTCTTCCGTTGAACAGTTTAAATGCGCAAGCATCTTACAGAACCAGTTGGGACCCGGGCCGTGGAGGAATGTTCCACAACGACTTCGGGACGGTTTTGAAATGCGTGCCGAAGTGACTACGGCGAACAAGATCATTCGGGGTGTTTGGCACTCAGTTTCCTTCCACACCCGTTTGCGTCAGTGCAGCTGCGGTGCCCGTTGGGACCGGTAGTAGTGGAATGTGTCACCGTTTGGGTCGGAACCGAACTAAAGCTGAAAAGTACAAGCGAACTTCCTAGGTTCATTCGGGTGTTTGGCACTTTCGGTTTGTTTCGCTGTATCGCCTTCGCTTGTACGCAGCTGCATAAGAGCGCGGCGAACCCGCCTTGGTGGAATATTTCGCGCCCGACTCGGGACGGATTCGAAATGCCTGGCCAAAATGAGTTACTGACATCACGAAGTCCACTGGGCGTGCTTGCCGCTCGGTTTCATTTCTGCATCGTTTTCATGCGCCAGCGCCTACTGATGCTATTTCGTGCACGGCGTGAAGGAATGTTTCACGAGACACTCGAGACGGATTAAGTAATGAATGCCGAATGTGCTACGGCTATGTACGGCCCATTCGGCATGTTTGGAAGAAAGTTCGTTTAGTACAGCATATTACGTATGTTGCTAACGGTACCATTTTGGGTCCCAGTGGATGAATGTTTAACGCAGACTCGGCGTACTAAAATGCTTGCCGAAATGAGCTAGGCACGTGTGATGTCCATTCGGCGTGTTGGACACTCGATTCGTTTGGCGTCGCTTTTGTAAGCACATAAGCATGCAAGCACCCATTGCGACCCATCGTGGAGGAATGTTTCACACTGACCAGGCATCGTAAATGAATTTTGGATGGGCTAAAATGCATATCAAGTCCATTCGTCTTTGTTCGGCAGAGAGTTCCTATTCGTGCATCGTCTTCCTACGCATGCGGCTCAAAGTAACTTGATTGGGACCCGTCGCGGTGGAGGCATGACTCGGACTCGGGTGGAATCGAAATGCATGCCGAAATGAGCTAGGGGCATAGGAAGTCGATTCTGGTTGCTTGGCACCATTGTTCGATCCGTGCACCATTCCCAGACGCTTTCGAAGCTTACTGATACCATTTATCGCAGGTGTCTCGCAACGATTCGAGGGACCCAAAGTCGATGCTAATAGGAGCTAGTAAAACGATGAAGTCCATTTGGGGTGCTTGACACTCGGTTTCATTTCTTGCGTCGTTTTCTAACGCATGTCGCTTGCTGTATGCAGCGTTGCGTCGGAAAGTTCCACACCGGCTTCGAAGAGATTCCAAATGCATGCCGAACAGAGTTACTAGGCATCACGAAGTCCATTCGCGGTGTTTCGCATCTTTGTTTTCTTCCGTTGAAACGTTTAGACGCATAAGCATCTTACAGTAACTCCGTTGGGACCCGCCCGTGGAGGAATGTTCCACAACGACTTCCAGGACGGTTTTGAAATGCGTGCGAAGTGACTACGGCGAACAAGAAGATCATTCGGGTGTTTGGCACTCGGTTTCAGCCGTCACCCGCTTATGCGTCTTTGAATGCCGGTGCAGTGCCCGTTGGGACCCGGCCAGTAGTGGAATGTGTCACACCGGTTGGTCGGAACCGGAACTAAAGTGAAAAGCACAAGCGAACTTCCTAGGTTCATTAGGTGTTTGCTTTTCAGGTTTGTTCAGCGCCAGATCGCCTTCGTTTGTAATGCGCAGTCAGCTGATGAGCGTCGCGAACCCGTCTTGGTGGAATATTTCGCGCCGACTGGACGGATTCGAAATGCCTGCCAAAATGAGATTCTGACGCATCACGAAGTCAGCCTTTGGCGTGCTTGCCGCTTCGGTTTCATTTCTGCATCGTTTTAGTGCGGACGCCTCCCTACGATACTCGTTCGGTACGGCGTGAAGGAATGTTTCTGAGACACTCAGGCCAGTTCGTAATGCATGCCGATATGTGCTCACGGCTATGTACGGCCCATTCGGCATGTTTGGAAGAAAGTTTCGTTTAGGTACAGCCACATTACGTATGTTGCTAACGGTACCATTTTGGGTCCCTTGGATGAATGTTTAACGAGACTTCGGCGTGCTCAAAATGCTTGCGAGGAAATGAGCTAGAACGCGTGTGAAGTCCATTCGCGTGTTGGACACTCGATTCGTTTGGCGTCGTTTTGTAAGCACATAAGCATGCAAGCACCCATTGCGACCCATCGTGGAGGAATGTTTCACACTGACCCAGACAGATAGAAATGAATTTTGGATGGGCTAAAATGCATATCAAGTCCATTCGTGCTGTTCGGCAGAGAGTTCCTATGATGAGGACATCACTACCATGGATACGGCCATACTTACAAACCCAATGGAAACCAACAATATCATACAAGGGCCAATTACTCGAGCTCGGGCACGACAATTCAATTACCAGGTGAATGCGTTCCTCGGGCTGCATACAAATAATTTAATGAATGGAATGCTATTTAATCCTTGTGATGATTTTATTGTCCTTAGGAACCAAGGAGAAGGACTCCCAAACGTCAAGCATGAAGCCAATTCTTAGGTGCACAAGTTCAACTCGATTCGGCCTCGGACAGCACCAACTTCAAACGACCATAACTTTTGATCCACAAGGGTGTTTGAGGTCTATGAGTACTGGTTGGAAAGGTTTCGACGTCCTCTTTCCAACGGATCCGACCCCATCCCCAAATTCCGTCCGAGTCAACGGGAATCTGCAAAACAATTGGTGTCACTTTTTCAAATCGAGAAGACTTGGGCTTTGGGTCTTGTAATAGAGTTGTAGTTGGTATCCTACTGCTTTGGACGTGTTTCCCACGCCCCTACCTCTTATAAATAGCCAGACATCGGCTCCTTAAGGTTTTGGGTTTTATTTGTTTAGTTTAGCCAAGTGCAAACTTGATCCTGCGAGTTGTGCTGGATAGCCACCTTGTCAAGATCGTCAATAAGACTCCACTTTGTTTCGCTTCCAGTTTTATCATAATTTCAGATTGCTTATCCTATTGTTCTTGCTTGTTCTTCGGTTGCTTGCAGGAATTGAACCTCGTGTTCAGGTTGATCGTGCCCACGGCAAGATCAATAACCCGCTGGAGTTGGTTTAGCGATTGCTAAGGCGCATCGTCGTCGTACGGTGTAGTCGGATCGTCAAAGTCGACTCTAACAAATCGATCGTGTGTTTCTCATCGAAAGATCGGGACACCCATATTGCCATCACGGCGCCATCATCCTATTCGTGCATCGTCTTCCTACGCATGCAGCTCAAAGTAACAGTTGGGACCCGTCGCGGTGGAGGGCATGACTCAGACTCGGGTGGAATCGAAATGCATGCCGAAATGAGCTAGGGGGCATAGGAAGTCGATTCTGGTTGCTTGGCACCATTGTTCGATCCGTGCACCATTCGCGCTTTCGAAGCTTACGGTACCATTTATCGTAGCAGGTCTACTTAGCGATTCTGGAGGGACCCAAAGTCGATGCTAATAGGAGCTAGTAAGCAGATGAAGTCCATTTGGGGTGCTTGACACTCAGTTTCATTTCTTGCGTCGTTTTCTAACGCATGTCGCTTGCTATTACGCAGCGTTCGTCGGAAAGTTCCACACCGACTCGAAGAGATTCCAAATGCATGCCGAACGAGTTACAAGGCATACGAAGTCCATTCGCGGTGTTTAGCATCTTTGTTTTCTTCCGTTGAGCTGTTTAAATGCATAAGCATCTTACGAACCCGTTGGGACCCGCGTGGAGGAATGTTCCACAACGACTTCGGGCGGTTTTGAAATGCGTGCGAAGTGACTACTGGCGAACAAGAAGATCATTCGGGTGTTTGGCACTCAGTTTCCTTCCGTCACCCGTTTAGCAGCGGTTTGGTGCCGATGCGATGCCCGGGTTGGGACCGGCCGTAGTGGAATGTGTCACACCGGTACGGGTCGGAGAGCGGAACTAAAGCTGAAAAGCACAAGCCGAACTTCCTAGGTTCATTCGGGGTGTTTGGCACTCGATTTGTTCGCGCTCATGATCGCCTTCGCTTTGTAATGCAGATGGCGATGAGCGTTTAACCCGTCTTGGTGGAATATTTCGCCCTGACTGACGGGCCAGTTAATGCCTGCCAAAATGAGTTACTGACGCATCACGAGAAGTCGGCGGCGTGCTTGCCGCCGGTTTCATTTCTGCATCGTTTTAGTGCGGGACGCTCCCTCTGATACTACGTTAGGTACGGCGTGAAGGAATGTTTCCATGCAGACACTAAGACGGATTCGTAATGCATGCCGAATGTGCTACGGCTATGTACGGCCCATTCGGCATGTTTGGAAGAAAGTTTCGTTTTGTGCAACGCCCTATTACGTAAGTTGCTAACGGTACCATTTTGGGTCCCCTGTGGATGAATGTTTAACGCAGACTCGAGCGTACTCGAAATGCTTGTCGAAATGAGCTAGGAGACGCGTGTGAAGTCCATTCGGCGTGTTGGACACTCGATTCGTTTCGGCGTCGTTTTTGTAAGCACATAAGCATGCAAGCACCCATTGCGACCCATCGTGGAGGAATGTTTCATATCGACCAGCATGATCGAGAAATGAATTTTGGATGGGCTAAAATGCATATCAAGTCCATTCGTCTGCTTGTTAAGCGAGAGAGTTCCTATTCGTGCATCGTCTTCCTACACATGCAGCTCAAAGTATGATCGGGACCCGTCAGCGGTGGAGGGCATGACTCAGACTTCGGGTGGAATCGAAATGCATGCCGAAAATGAGTTAGGGGCCATAGGAAGTCGATTACGGTTGCTTGGCACCATTGTTCGATCCGTGCACCATTAAACGCGCTCGAAGCTTACGAAGACAATTTATCGTGCGAGTCTACGCAACGATTCGGAGGGACCCAAAGTCGATGCTAATGGGAGCTAGTAAACAGATGAAGTCCATTTGGGGTGCTTGACACTCGATTTCATTTCTTGCGTCGTTTTCTAACGCATTGCTTCTTTGTCGCAGCGTTGCGTGGAAAGTTCCACACCGACTCGAAGAGATTCCAAATGCATGCCGAACAGAGTTACTAGGCATCACGAAGTCCATTCGCGGTGTTTAGCATCTTTGTTTTCTTCCGTTGAACAGCTTTAAATGCATAAGCATCTTACGAGAACCCGTTGGGACCCGCCGTGGAGGAATGTTCCACAACGACTTCGGACGGTTTTGAAATGCGTGCGAAGTGACTACGGCGAACAAGAAGATCATTAGGGTGTTTGGCACTCGCTTCCTTCCGTCACCCGTTTGCATGTCGGTGCAGTGCTGCAAAGGTGCCGTTGGGACCCGGCCGTAGTGGAATGTGTCACACCGGCCGGGTCGGAACCGGAACTAAAGTTGAAAAGCACAAGCGAACTTCTGGGTTCATTCGGTGTTTGGCACTCGGTTTGTTTCGCAGATCGCCTTCGTTTGTCACGCAGCTGTCTGATGGCGTCAAGGCGAACCCGTCTTGGTGGAATATTCGGCAGGCTTCCGGATGGATTCAAATGCCTGCCAAAATGAGTTACGACGCATCACGCGAAGTCCATCAGGCGTGCTTGGCTCGGTTTCATTTCTGCATCGTTTTAGTGCGGACGCTCCCTACAAGACTCGTTCGTGCACGGCGTGAAGGAATGTTTCCGCAGACACTCCAGACGGATTAAGTAATGCATGCCGAGATGTGCTACGGCTATGTCGGCCCATTCGGCATGTTTGGAAGAAAGTTTCGTTTAGTGCAACGCATACATTGCGTATGTTGCTAACGGTACCATTTTGGGTCCCCTGTGGATGAATGTTTAACGCAGACTCGGCGTGCTCGAAATGCTTGCCCGAAATGAGCTAGGCACGCGTGTGAAGTCCATTCGGCGTGTTGGACACTCGATTTCGTTTGGGCGTCGCTTTTGTAAGCACATAAGCATGCAAGCACCCATTGCGACCCATCGTGGAGGAATGTTTCACACCGACCCGCACAGATCGAAATGAATTTTGGATGGGCTAAAATGCATATCAAGTCCATTCGTCTTTGTTCGGCGAGTTCCTATTCGTGCATCGTCTTCCCTCGCATGCGACTCAAAGTATGATTGGGACCCGTCGCGGTGGAGGGCATGACTCAGACTCGGGTGGAATCGAAATGCATGCGAAATGAGCTAGGGGCATAGGAAGTCGATTCTGGTTGCTTGGCACCATTGTTCGATCCGTGCACCATTAAACACGCTCGAAGCTTACGATACCATTTATCGTGCAAGTCTCGCAACGATTCGGAGGACCCAAAGTCGATGCTAATAGGAGCTAGTAAGCAGATGAAGTCCATTTGGGGTGCTTGACACTCGGTTTCATTTCTTGCGTTGCTTTCTAGCGATGTCGCTTCTTTATGCAGCGTTGCGTCGGAAAGTTCCACACCGACTCGAAGAGATTCCAAATGCATGCCGAACGAGTTACTAGGCATCACGAAGTCCATTCGCGGTGTTTATCTTTGTTTTCTTAGTTGAGCAGTTTCGTGCATAAGCATCTTACGTAACCCGTTGGGACCCGGCCGTGGAGGAATGTTCCACAACGACTCGGGCGGGTTTTGAAATGCGTCTTGAAGTGACTACGGCGAACAAGAAGATCATTCGGTGTTTGGCACTCGGTTTCCTTCCGTCACCGTTTGCGTCTTTGGTGCATTTGCGGTGCCGTTGGGACCAGTAGTAGTGGAATGTGTCACACCGGTGGCCTGAACGAACTAAAGCGAAAAGCACAAGCGAACTTCCTAGGTTCATTAGGTGTTTGGCACTTCGGTTGTTTCGCGCCATCGCCTTCGTTTATGCATAGCGTGCGATAAGCGTCGCGAACCCGTCTTGGTGGAATATTTCGCGCCGACTTCTGACGGATTCGAAATGCCTGCCAAAATGAGTTCTGACATCACGAAGTCCGCTGGGCGTGCTTGCCGCTCGGTTTCATTTCTGCATCGTTTCGCTGCGGGACGCTCCCTACAGTACTTGCCGATTAGTACGGGCGTGAAGGAATGTTTCCGCAGACACTAAGGCGGATTCGTAATGCATGCCGAATGTGCTACGGCTATGTACGGCCCATTCGGCATGTTTGGAAGAAAGTTTTGTTTCGTGCAACGCCCTGTTACGTATGTAGCTAACGGTACCATTTTGGGTCCCCTGTGGATGAATGTTTCACGCAGACTCGAGCGTACTCAAAATGCTTGCCGAAATGAGCTAGGGCACGTGTGAAGTCCATTCGGCGTGTTGGACACTCGATTTCGTTTGGCGCCGTTTTGTAAGCACATAAGCATGCAAGCACCCATTGCGACCCATCGTGGAGGAATGTTTCACACCGACCTGCGGATCGAGAAATGAATTTTGGATGGGCTAAAATGCATATCAAGTCCATTCGTCTTTGTTCGGCAGAGAGTTCCCATTCGTGCATCGTCTTTATACGCATGCAGCTCAAAGTAACAGTTGGGACCCGTCGCGGTGGAGGGCATTACTCAGACTCGGGTGGAATCGAAATGCATGCCGAAATGAGCTAGGGGCATAGGAAGTCGATTCTGGTTGCTTGGCACCATTGTTCGATCCGTGCACCATTACGGCACGCTCGAAGCTTACAGTACCATTTATCGTGCAGGTCTCGCAATGATTCGGAGGGACCCAAAGTAGATGCTAATAGGAGCTAGTAAACAGATGAAGTCCATTTGGGGTGCTTGACACTCAGTTTCATTTCTTCGCGCTTTCTAACGCATGCATCGCTTTTGCTTCAGACGCTGTCTGGCGCTTCTGAAAAGTTCCACACCGACTTCGAAGAGATTCCAAATGCATGCCGAGCGAGTTACAAGGCATACGAAGTCCATTCGCTGGTGTTGAGCATGCTGTTTTCTTCCGTTGAAGCTGTTTCAGACGCAAGCATCTTACTAACCCGTTGGGACCCGCCGTGGAGGAATGTTCCACAACGACTGGACGGTTTTGAAAATCGTCTTAAAGTGACTACGGCGAACAAGAAGATCATTCGGGTGTTTGGCACTCGCTTTCCTTCCATCACCCGCTTATGCGTCTTTGATGCAGTGCAGTGCAGGTGGGACCAGCCGTAGTGGAATGTGTCACACCGCCGGGTCGGAACCGGAACTAAAGGAAAAGCCACGCGAACTTCCTAGGTTCATTCGGGTGTTTGGCACTCGGTTTGTTTCGCGCCATCGCCTTCGTTTTGTACGCGCTAGCTGATGAGCGTAAAGCGTAACCCGTCCTTGGTGGAATATTTCGCGCCGACTTCGGACGGATTCAAATGCCTGCCAAAATGAGTTCTGACGACATCACGAAGTCCACTTTGGGCGTGCTTGCGGCTCAGTTTCATTTCTGCATCGTTTTGTGCGGGCGCTCCCTACGATTGCTCGTTAGGTACGGCGTGAAGGAATGTTTCACAGACACTCAGACGGATTCGTAATGCATGCCGAATGTGCTACGGCTATGTACGGCCCATTCGGCATGTTTGGAAGAAAGTTTCGTTTCGTGCAACGCCCTGTTACGTATGTTGCTAACGGTACCATTTTGGGTCCCCTGTGGATGAATGTTTAACGCAGACTCGAGCGTACTCGAAATGCTTGCCAAATGAGCTAGGAACGCGTGTGAAGTCCATTCGACGTGTTGGACACTCGATTTCGTTTGAGCGTCGTTTTTGTAAGCACATAAGCATGCAAGCACCCATTGCGACCCATCGTGGAGGAATGTTTCACACTGACCCAGACAGATCAGAAATGAATTTTGGATGGGCTAAAATGCATATCAAGTCCATTCGTGCTGTTCGGCAGAGAGTTCCTATTCGTGCATCGTCTTCCTACACATGCAGCTCAAAGTAACAGTCGGGACCCGTCGCGGTGGAGGGCATGACTCAGACTCGGGTGGAATCGAAATGCATGCCGAAATGAGTTAGGGGCCATAGGAAGTCGATTCTGGTTGCTTGGCACCATTGTTCGATCCGTGCACCATTCCGGCACGCTCGAAGCTTACAGTACAATTTATCGTGCAGGTCTCGCAACGATTCGGAGGGACCCAAAGTCGATGCTAATGGGAGCTAGTAAACAGATGAAGTCCATTTGGGGTGCTTGACACTCAGTTTCATTTCTTGCGTCGTTTTCTAACGCATGCTGCTTGCTGTACGCGTTGCGTCGGAAAGTTCCACACCGACTCGAAGAGATTCCAAATGCATGCCGAACAGAGTTACTAGGCATACGAAGTCCATTCGTGGTGTTTCAGATGTCGTTTTCTTAGTTGAGCAGTTTCAGACGCAAGCATCTTACGTAACCCGTTGGGACTCCGCCGTGGAGGAATGTTCCACAACGACTTCTGACGGTTTTGAAATGCGTGCCGAAGTGACTCACGGCGAACAAGAAGATCATTCGAGGTGTTTGGCACTCAGTTTCCTTCCGTCACCCGTTTGCGTCTTGGTGCAGTGCTGATGCCCGCTGGGACCAGCCGTGAGTGGAATGTGTCACACCTGGGGTTTAAACCTAACTAAAGCTCAGTGCACAAGCGAACTTCTGGTTCATTCGGGGTGTTTGGCACTCAGTTTGTTTCGCGCATCGCTTTCGTTTGTGCAGCGTCTGATGAGCGTCGCGAACCGTCTTAGTGGAATATTTCGCGCCCGACTTCGGACGGATTCGAAATGCTGCCAAAATGAGTTCTGACGCATCACGAAGTCCTTTGGGGCGTGCTTGCCGCTCGGTTTCATTTCTTCGATCGTTTCGTGCGGGCGCTCCCTACAGTACTCGTTCGGTACCTGCGGCGTGAAGGAATGTTTCACAGACACTCAGACGGATTAAGTAATGCATGCCGAATGTGCTACGGCTATGTACGGCCCATTCGGCATGTTTGGAAGAAAGTTTCGTTTCGCGTGCAACGCATACTGTTACGTATGTTGCTAACGGTACCATTTTGGGTCCCCTGTGGATGAATGTTTAACGCAGACTCGAGCGCATCAAATGCTTGCCGAAATGAGCTAGGCACGTGTGAAGTCCATTCGGCGTGTTGGACACTCGATTTCGTTTGGGCGTCGCTTTTGTAAGCACATAAGCATGCAAGCACCCATTGCGACCCATCGTGGAGGAATGTTTCACACTGACCTGCACAGATCGTAGAAATGAATTTTGGATGGGCTAAAATGCATATCAAGTCCATTCGTCTTGTTCGGCGAGAGAGTTCCTATTCGTGCATCGTCTTCCTACGCATGCAGCTCAAAGTAACGATCGGGACCGTCAGCGGTGGAGGGCATGACTCGGACTGGGTGGAATCGAAATGCATGCCGGAAATGAGTTAGGGGCCATAGGAAGTCGATTCTGGTTGCTTGGCACCATTGTTCGATCCGTGCACCATTCCGCACGCTCGGCTTACAGTACCATTTATCGTGCGGTGTCTCGCGAACGATTCGGAGGGACCCAAAGTCGATGCTAATAGGAGCTAGTAAGCAGATGAAGTCCATTTGGGGTGCTTGACACTCAGTTTCATTTCTTGCGTGCTTTCTAACGCATGTCGCTTCTTTATGTCTGGCGTTGCGTCGGAAAGTTCCACACCGACTGAAGAGATTCCAAATGCATGCCGAGAAACGAGTTACTAGGCATACGAAGTCCATTCGCGGTGTTTCGCATGTCGTTTTCTTCCGTTGAACAGCCAGACGCATAAGCATCTTACGAACCCGTTGGGACCCGCAGTGGAGGAATGTTTCACAACGACTCGGACGGTTTTGAAATGCGTCTAAGTGACTACGGCGAACAAGAAGATCATTCGGGTGTTTGGCACTCAGTTTCCTTCACACCCGCTTGCATCGTCGGGTGCCGTGCCCGCTGGGACCAACCGTAGTGGAATGTGTCACACCGGCTGGGTCGAACAGGAACTAAAGCCGAAAAGCACAAGCGAACTTCCTAGGTTCATTCGGGGTGTTTGGCACTGGTTTGTTTAGCGCGATCGCCTTTCGTTTGTACGCAAAGAGCGATGGCGTGCGAACTCCGTCTTGGTGGAATATTTCGCGCCGAATTCTGACGGATTAAATGCTGCCAAAATGAGTTACGACAAGATGCGAATTGCACTAGGCGTGCTTGCCGCTCGGTTTCATTTACGCATCGTTTCGTGCGGACAGTCCACGATTTTCGTTCGTGCCTGGCGTGAAGGAATGTTTCACAGACACTTTCAGACGGATTCATAATGCATGCCGAATGTGCTACGGCTATGTACGGCCCATTCGGCATGTTTGGAAGAGTTTCGTTTGCAACGCATGCATTGCGTATGTTGCTAACGCTACCATTTTGGGTCCCTGTGGATGAATGTTTAACGCAGACTCGGCCGCTTTCGAAATGCTTTTCGAAATGAGCTAGGCACGTGTGAAGTCCATTCGGCGTGTTGGACACTCGATTTCGTTTCGGGCGTCGTTTTTGTAAGCACATAAGCATGCAAGCACCCATTGGCACTCCATCGTGGAGGAATGTTTCACACCGACCTGCATGCATCAGAAATGAATTTTGGATGGGCTAAAATGCATATCAAGTCCATTCGTGTCGTTTCTACAGAGAGTTCCTATTCGTGCATCGCCTTCCTACGCATGCGACTCAAAGTAACGATTGGGACCCGTCGCGGTGGAGGGCATGACCCAGACTTCGGGTGGAATCGAAATGCATGCTTAAATGAGCTAGGGGGCATAGGAAGTCGATTTTGGTTGCTTGGCACCATTGTTCGATCCGTGCACCATTCCCAAGACGCACGCTCGAGCTTACGATTACCATTTATCGTGCAGGTGTCTCGCGAACGATTCGGAGGGACCCAAAGTCGATGCTAATAGGAGCTAGTAAACAGATGAAGTCCATTTGGGGTGCTTGACACTCGGTTTCATTTCTTGGCGTCATTTTCTAACGCATGTCGCTTCTTCATGCAGCGTTGCGTCGGAAAGTTCCACACCGACTCGAAGAGATTCCAAATGCATGCCGAGCAGAGTTACTAGGCATCACGAAGTCCATTCGCGGTGTTTCGCATGTTGTTTTCTTCCGTTGAGCGATTTCAGACGCAAGCATCTTACAGAACCCGTTGGGACCCGCCGTGGAGGAATGTTCCACAACGACTCGGACGGTTTTGAAATGCGTGCCGAAGTGACTACGGCGAACAAGAAGATCATTCGGGGTGTTTGGCACTCAGTTTGATACGAGGGGTGCCCGACCTTCACGGCGTAGAATCAAAGATACACATGAAACTCGACGAAATTAGTGTGGCCAATACGCTGCCTATGCAGCAACCTGCAACACCGAGTTCGCCTAACCTCACGCAAGATGATTCCACTCGACCACGTCAAGCGGATACAATCCTCGCTGCAATCACAAGAGCTTGCAAGAGCAACGGGAAGGAATGCATAATCTCGTAGTTTATTCATTAGGTGGCTAGAATACCCAAGAACATGCATATAGCAGATCTGTTTGTAGTTTCATTTGGTCTAAAGTTCTTTTTACAAAGGGGTGCCTTCTACATATAAGGGTCTTTGGACAAGCCAGGTCGCAACACAAAGGCCAAAGACAAAGACATAATGGTGGCGCAAAGACCCAACACATTGGAATCTGCTTACGCCGCCATATTAAATCGATGATATCTTCGCCCGAATGAATTTAAGGGTGAGGCTGGATCCATTTGAAAGCTGAGGAGACAAGCTTTCAAAGCTGTGGTCAAACACTCCAATCGGACTCCGCTTGCATTATCTCGCACTGCTTTTCTCCCGGTAGTCAATGGAGCCCGAACCGAGTTCTTTTGCATTCACATCTTGCATGTTGACTTGTCCATGGTTCTCTTGGCCTTCCTAAGGTGTTCACACCTTCTCACATTGTCTTCATACCAAAGAATAATGAAATTACTTGCATTAGGTAGCAAATGATTATCATAAGTAATATAATCCTTACAAAGGAGCGAGTTCACTGTTGATTGATTTGTTTTGCACGAGCGTGTTATTGGTCCTGAAAATGATTTGGGGTCTCATGAACAGCACTAGGGAAAGGAATCGCGATGGTGTTATGCTGCCCGTGATCATCCTCCCCTCTTGAAAAGGAGTCGTCCTCGACTCTATGTCTTCGATCCAAAGAATGGTGACAAATCAGCAACATTGAACGTAGTGCTTACATTGTAATCATCACCAGGAAGCTCGATCTTGTATGCATTGTCGTTGATCTTCTCAAGCACTTTGAATGGTCCATCGGTAGTGGCATCAACTTAGACTTACGTTTCTCCTGGAAAGCGCCTTATGGAGATGTACCCAAACCAGATCACCTGGTTCAAACAACATTTTCTTCCTTGTCTTGTTTGCCTTTTCAATGGCGAAGTAGCGTGCCTTCTTTTCAATTGCTTCTTTTGTTTTTACGTGAATGGACTTGACAAATTCAGCTTTCGCATTTGCATCCATATTAGCTCGTTCACGAAAAGGAAGTGGCAGCAAATCAAGTGGTGTGATTGGTTTAAAGCCATACACTACCTCAAAAGGGCAATATTGAGTTGTTGAGTGAACCGCCCGGTTGTATGCAAATTCAACATGAGGAAGGCAGTCCTCCCACTCCTTCAGGTTCTTCTTGATCATTGTACGCAGCAACATGGAGAGTGTGCGGTTCACCACCTCCGCTTTGTCCATCTCATTTGTGGGTGACAAGTTGTAGAAAATAACAACTTTGTCCCAAGCTTGGCCCACAATGTCTTCCAAAAGTAGCTCATGAACTTGACATCACGATCTGAAACAATAGTTCTTGGTATCCCATGCAATCTCACAATCTCCCTGAAAAACAAGTCACCTATATGTGACGCATCGTCGCTTCTTGTGACATGGAATAAAGTGTGCCATTTTAGAGAACCTATCCACAACCACAAATACAGAATCTCTCCCCCTCTTGGTCCTAGGCAATCCTAAAACAAAATCCATGCTAATATCCTCCCAAGGTGTACTAGGAACAGGAAGTGGAGTGTACAAACCATGTGGATTAAGTTTTGACTTAGCTTTATGGCATGTCACACATCGTTGCACAAATCGTTCGACGTCTCGTCGCATTATTGGCCAATAGAAGTGATCGGACAGAATGGCCATGGTCTTTTCTCTCCAAAAATGTCCCATTAATCCGCCGCATGGGATTCCTGCAACAATAGCAAACGTACGGACGAATCTGGAACACATAACTTGTTAGCACGAAACAAGAACCCATCATGAACATGGAACTTTTCCCATCCTTTCCCTTCAATGCACTTAGAATATGGTTCGGCAAACTCATTATCTAAAACATATAACTCTTTCAAACTTTCTAAACCAGGGACCTTGATTTCAAGTTGAGTCAAGAGCACAATCTTGCGAGACAAAGCATCACCACCACATTTTCCTTACCCTTCTTGTATTTCACAATGTATGGAAAAGATTCAATGAATTCCACCCATTTGGCATGTCTACGATTCAGTTTTGATTGGCCTTTCAAATATTTTAAAGCTTCATGATCAGAATGTATAATGAATTCTTTAGGCCAAAGATAATGTTGCCAAGTTTCCAAAACACGAACCAAAGCATACAACTCCTTATCATAAACAGGATAGTTCAATTGAGCACCACCAAGCTTTTCACTAAAGTATGCTACTGGTTTGCCCTCTTGCATCAAAACACCACCAATACCTATTCCACTGGCATCACATTCAATTTCAAAAGCTTTAGTGAAATCAGGTAAAACAAGCATTGTTCGATCCGTGCACCATTCCGGCACGCTCGAAGCTTACAGTACCATTTATCGTGCAGGTCTCGCAACGATTCGGAGGGACCCAAAGTCGATGCTAATAGGAGCTAGTAAACAGATGAGGTCCATTTGGGGTGCTTGACACTCAGTTTCATTTCTTGCTTTTCTAACGCATGTCGCTTATTGTCAGACGCGCTGGCGTCGGAAAGTTCCACACCGACTCGAAGAGATTCCAAATGCATGCCGAATCAGAGTTACTAGGCATACGAAGTCCATTCGCGGTGTTTCGCATGTCGTTTTCTTCCGTTGAACAGTTTCAGACGCAAGCATCTTACGTAACCCGTTGGGACCCGGGCCGTGGAGGAATGTTCCACAACGACTCGGGACGGTTTTGAAATGCGTGTCGGTGACTACGGCGAACAAGAAGATCATTCTGGTGTTTGGCACTCAGTTTCCTTCCGTCACCCGCTTGCATGCCGGTGCGAGTGCAGTGCCCGCTGGGACCAGCCGTAGTGGAATGTGTCACACCTGAGGCCGGTCGGAACCGAACTAAAGCCGAAAAGCACAAGCGTTTAACTTCCTGGTTCATTCGGGTGTTTGGCACTCAGTTTGTTTCGCTCATCGCCTTCAGCCGCTTTGTACGTTAGCTGATAAGAGCGCGGCGAACCCGCTCTTGGTGGAATATTTCGCTACCGACTCGGACGGATTCAAATGCCTGCCAAAATGAGTTACGACGATCACGAAGTCCATCAGGCGTGCTTGCCGCTCGGTTTCATTTCTGCATCGTTGCGGCGGACGCTCCCTACAGTACTCGTTAGGCACGGCGTGAAGGAATGTTTCACGACACTCGACGGATTCAGTAATGCATGCCGAATGTGCTACGGCTATGTACGGCCCATTCGGCATGTTTGGAAGAAAGTTTCGTTTCGTGCAGCATACATTACGTATGTTGCTAACGGTACCATTTTGGGTCCCCTATGGATGAATGTTTAACGCAGACTCGAGCCGCACTAAATGCTTGTCGAAATGAGCTAGGCACGTGTGAAGTCCATTCGGCGTGTTGGACACTCAGTTTCGCTTAGGGCGCTGCTTTTGTAAGCACATAAGCATGCAAGCACCCATTGCGACTCCATCGTGGAGGAATGTTTCACAATCGACCTGCAGACGTGATCAGAAATGAATTTTGGATGGGCTAAAATGCATATCAAGTCCATTCGTCTTTGTTCGGCAGAGAGTTCCTATTCGTGCATCGTCTTCCTACGATGCAGCTCAAAGTAATGTAGCTTGGGACCCGTCGCGGTGGAGGGCATGACTCGGACTCGGGTGGAATCGAAATGCATGCCGAAATGAGCTAGGGGGCATAGGAAGTCGATTCTGGTTGCTTGGCACCATTGTTCGATCCGTGCACCATTAAGACGCGCTCGAAGCTTACAGTACCATTTATCGTGGTAAGTCTCGCAACGATTCGGAGGGACCCAAAGTCGATGCTAATAGGAGCTAGTAAACAGATGAAGTCCATTTGGGGTGCTTGACACTCCGGCCATTTCTTGCGTCGTTTTCTAACGCGATGTCGCGCTTATCAGACGCTGCTATGGCTTCGGAAAGTTCCACACCGACTCGAAGAGATTCCAAATGCATGCCGAACAGAGTTACTAGGCATACGAAGTCCATTCGCGGTGTTTCGCATCTCGCTTTTCTTCCGTTGAACAGTTTCAGACGCATAAGCATCTTACGAACCCGTTGGGACCCGCCGTGGAGGAATGTTCCACAACGACTTCCAGGCGGTTTTGAAATGCGTGCCGAAGTGACTACGGCGAACAAGAAGATCATTCGGTGTTTGGCACTCGGTTTCCTTCCGTCACCCGCTTATGCGTCTTCGGTGCCGGTGCGGTGCCGCTGGGACCCGGCCGTAGTGGAATGTGTCACACCTACCGTGGTCGAACCGGAACTAAAGCTGAAAAGCACAAGCGAACTTCGTAGGTTCATTCGGGGTGTTTGGCACTCAGTTTGTTTCGCGCATCGACGCTTCGCTTGTACGCAGCTGCATGAGCGCGTCGAACCCGCCTTGGTGGAATATTTCGCGCCGACTCGACGGATTCAAATGCTCGCCAAAATGAGTTACGACGCATGCGAATTCCATCGGGCGTGCTTGCCGCTCGGTTTCATTTTCGCATCGTTTTCGTGCGGGACGCTCCCTAGAGTACTCGTTGCACGGCGTGAAGGAATGTTTCACGTGCACTCAGACGGATTCGTAATGCATGCCGAATGTGCTACCGGCTATGTACGGCCCATTCGTCATGTTTGGAAGAAAGTTTCGTTTCGCAGCATACATTACGTATGTTGCTAACGGTACCATTTTGTGTCCCCGTGGATGAATGTTTAACGCAGACTCGAAAGCGCACTCAAAATGCTTGCCGAAATGAGCTAGGAGCACGTGTGAAGTCCATTCGGCGTGTTGGACACTCAGTTTCGCTTTGGCGTCGTTTTGTAAGCACATAAGCATGCAAGCACCCATTGCGACTCCATCGTGGAGGAATGTTTCACACTGACCCGCATGCATCAGAAATGAATTTTGGATGGGCTAAAATGCATATCAAGTCCATTCGTCGTTTCGGCAGAGAGTTCCTATTCGTGCATCGTCTTCCTACCCATGCGACTCAAAGTAGCAGTTGGGACCCGTCGCGGTGGAGGGCATGACTCGGACTTCGGGTGGAATCGAAATGCATGCCGAAATGAGCTAGGGGGCATAGGAAGTCGATTTTGGTTGCTTGGCACCATTGTTCGATCCGTGTACCATTAAAACGCGCCTTTCGAAGCTTACGTTACCATTTATCGTGCAGGTCTACTTAGCGATTCGGAGGGACCCAAAGTCGATGCTAATAGGAGCTAGTAAACAGATGAAGTCCATTTGGGGTGCTTGACACTCAGTTTCATTTCTTGCGTCGTTTTCTAACGCATGTCTTTGCTTGCTACGCTGCGTTGCGTCGGAAAAGTTCCACACCGACTCGAAGAGATTCCAAATGCATGCCGAACAGAGTTACTAGGCATACGAAGTCCATTCGCGGTGTTTAGCATCTTTGTTTTCTTCCGTTGAACAGTTTAAATGCTAAGCATCTTACGAACCCGTTGGGACCCGCCGTGGAGGAATGTTCCACAACGACTTCTGACGGTTTTGAAATGCGTGTCGAAGTGACTACGGCGAACAAGAAGATCATTCGGGTGTTTAGCACTTCGGTTTCCTTCCGTCACCCGCTTATGCGTCTGGTGCATTTGCGGTGCCGTTCGCTGGGACCAGCCGTAGTGGAATGTGTCACACCGGGCCGGGTCGAACCGAACTAAAGCTGAAAGCACAAGCGAACTTCCTAGGTTCATTCGGGGTGTTTGGCACTCAGTTTGTTTGTTTCACAGATCGCCTTCGCTTGTACGCGTCTGATAAGAGCGCGAACCCGTCTTAGTGGAATATTCGCGCCCGACTTCCAGGCCGGATTCGAAAATGCCTGCCAAAATGAGTTCTGACGCATCACGAAGTCCATCGGGCGTGCTTGCCGCTTCGGTTTCATTTCTGCATCGTTTTACGTTGCGGCGACGCTCCCGATGCTCGTTAGGTACGCGGCGTGAAGGAATGTTTCACGAACACTCGACGGATTAAGTAATGCATGCCGAATGTGCTACGGCTATGTACGGCCCATTCGGCATGTTTGGAAGAAAGTTTCGCTGCGTGCAATGCCCTGTTACGATTATGTTGCTAACGGTACCATTTTGGGTCCCTGTGGATGAATGTTTAACGCCAGACTTCGGCGTACTCAAATGCTTGCCGAAATGAGCTAGGCACGCGTGTGAAGTCCATTCGGCGTGTTGGACACTCGATTCGTTTCGGTGTCGCTTTTGTAAGCACATAAGCATGCAAGCACCCATTGCGACCCATCGTGGAGGAATGTTTCACACTGACCCGCACAGATCGTAAATGAATTTTGGATGGGCTAAAATGCATATCAAGTCCATTCGTCTTTGTTCGGCAGAGAGTTCCTATTCGTGCATCGCCTTCCTACGCATGCGACTCAAAGTAACAGCTTGGGACCCGTCGCGGTGGAGGGCATGACTCAGACTCGGTGGAATCGAAATGCATGCCGAAATGAGCTAGGGGGCATAGGAAGTCGATTCTGGTTGCTTGGCACCATTGTTCGATCCGTGCACCATTCCAAGACGCTCGAAGCTTACAAGATACCATTTATCGTGCCAGGTGTCTCGCAACGATTCGAGGGACCCAAAGTCGATGCTAATAGGAGCTAGTAAACAGATGAAGTCCATTTGGGGTGCTTGACACTCGGTTTCATTTCTTGCGTCGCTTTTCTAACGCATGTCGCTATTTGTACGCAGCGTTGGCGTCGGAAAGTTCCACACCGACTCGAAGAGATTCCAAATGCATGCCGATCAGAGTTACTAGGCATCACGAAGTCCATTCGCGGGCGGTGTTTATCTGCGATGCTGTTTTCTTTCGTTGAACAGTTTCAGACGCAAGCATCTTACGAGAATCCGTTGGGACCCGCCGCGGAGGAATGTTCCACAACGACTCGGACGGTTTTGAAATCGCGTGGCCGAAGTGACTCACGGCGAACAAGAAGATCATTCGGGTGTTTAGCACTTTTCGATTTCCTTCCGTCACCCGTTATGCGTCTTTGGTGCATGCAGTGCCCGTTAGGACCCGGCCCGTAGTGGAATGTGTCACACCGCTGGGTCGGAACCGAACTAAAGCTGAAAAGCACAAGCCGTTTAACTTCCTAGGTTCATTCGGGTGTTTGGCACTCAGTTTGTTTCACAGATCGCCTTCGCTTTGTACGCTGCAGCTGCATAGAGCGCGAACCCGCCTTGGTGGAATATTTCGCTACCGACTCGGACGGATTCAAAATGCCTGCCAAAATGAGTTACGACGCATGCGAAGTCCATCGGGCGTGCTTGCCGCTCGGTTTCATTTCTGCATCGTTTTAGATGCGGGCGCTCCCTACAAGATGCTCGTTCGTGCGGCGTGAAGGAATGTTTCACGTGACACTCAGACGGATTAAGTAATGCATGCCGAATGTGCTACGGCTATGTACGGCCCATTCGGCATGTTTGGAAGAAAGTTTCGTTTCGTGCAATGCCCTGTTACGTATGTTGCTAACGTTACCATTTTGGGTCCCCTGTGGATGAATGTTTAACGCAGACTCGAGCGTGCTTTCCGAAATGCTTGGCTTAAATGAGCTAGGCACGCGTGTGAAGTCAATTCGGCGTGTTGGACACTCAGTTTCGCTTTGGTGTCGCTTTTGTAAGCACATAAGCATGCAAGCACCCATTGCACTCCATCGTGGAGGAATGTTTCACATCGACCTGACAGATCGTAAATGAATTTTGGATGGGCTAAAATGCATATCAAGTCCATTCGTGCTGTTCGTGAGAGAGTTCCTATTCGTGCATCGCCTTCCTACGCATGCAGCTCAAAGTAACGATTGGGACCCGTCGCGGTGGAGGGCATGACTCAGACTGGTGGAATCGAAATGCATGCCGAAATGAGCTAGGGGGCATAGGAAGTCGATTCTGGTTGCTTGGCACCATTGTTCGATCCGTGCACCATTAAAGACGCTCAAGCTTACAGTACCATTTATCGTGCAGGTCTCGCAACGATTCGGAGGGACCCAAAGTCGATGCTAATAGGAGCTAGTAAACAGATGAAGTCCATTTGGGGTGCTTGACACTCGCTTTCATTTCTTCGCGTCGTTTTCCTAACGCATGTCGCTTGTCAGACTGCTGGCTGGCGTCGGAAAGTTCCACACCGACTCGAAGAGATTCCAAATGCATGCCGAACAGAGTTACTAGGCATACGAAGTCCATTCGCGGGCGGTGTTTCGCATGCTGTTTTCTTCCGTTGAACAGTTTCGTACGCAAGCATCTTACAGAATCCGTTGGGACCCGCCGTGGAGGAATGTTCCACAACGACTCGGACGGTTTTGAAATGCGTGCCGAAGTGACTACGGCGAACAAGAAGATCATTCGGGGTGTTTAGCACTCAGTTTCCTTCCACACCCGCTTATGCGGTGCGGTGCGGTGCCGTTGGGACCACCAGTAGTGGAATGTGTCACACCGGGCCGGGTCCGGAACCGAACTAAAGTCGAAAAGCACAGCGTTTAACTTCCTAGGTTCATTCGGGTGTTTGGCACTCGCATTTTGTTTCACAGACGCCTTCGCTTTTGTACGCGCAGCGTCTGATAGCGCGCGAACCCGTCTTGGTGGAATATTTCGCGCCGACTCGGACGGATTCGAAATGCCTGCCAAAATGAGTTACGACGCATGCGAAGTCCACTGGGCGTGCTTGCCGCTCGGTTTCATTTCTGCATCGTTTCGCTGCGCGACGCTCCCTACTGATGCTCGTTCGTACGGCGTGAAGGAATGTTTCACAGACACTCAGACGGATTCGTAATGCATGCCGAATGTGCTACGGCTATGTACGGCCCATTCGGCATGTTTGGAAGAAAGTTTCGTTTCGTGCAATGCCCTGTTACGTATGTTGCTAACGGTACCATTTTGGGTCCCCTGTGGATGAATGTTTAACGCAGACTCGAGCGTACTCGAAATGCTTGCCGAAATGAGCTAGGGCACGTGTGAAGTCCATTCGGCGTGTTGGACACTCAGTTTCGTTTCGGGTGTCGTTTTTGTAAGCACATAAGCATGCAAGCACCCATTGCGACCCATCGTGGAGGAATGTTTCACACTGACCCGCATGCATCAGAAATGAATTTTGGATGGGCTAAAATGCATATCAAGTCCATTCGTGTTGTTCGGCAGAGAGTTCCTATTCGGTGCATCGTCTTCCTACGCATGCGACTCAAAGTAACAGCTTGGGACCGTCGCGGTGGAGGGCATGACTCAGACTCGGGTGGAATCGAAATGCATGCCGAAATGAGCTAGGGGGCATAGGAAGTCGATTCCGGTTGCTTGGCACCATTGTTCGATCCGTGCACCATTCGACGCGCTCGAAGCTTACGATACCATTTATCGTGCAGGTCTCGCGAACGATTCTGAGGGACCCAAAGTCGATGCTAATAGGAGCTAGTAAACAGATGAAGTCCATTTGGGGTGCTTGACACTCGGTTTCATTTCTTGCGTCGTTTTCTAACGCATGTCGCTTCTTTGTCGTACGCGTTGCGTCGGAAAGTTCCACACCGACTCGAAGAGATTACAAATGCATGCCGAACAGAGTTACTAGGCATACGAAGTCCATTCGCGGGCGGTGTTTCGCATGCTGTTTTCTTCCGTTGAACGATTTAGATGCATAAGCATCTTACGAATCCGTTGGGACCCGCCGTGGAGGAATGTTCCACAACGACTTCGGACGGTTTTGAAATGCGTGCGAAGTGACTACGGCGAACAAGAAGATCATTCGGGTGTTTAGCACTCAGCTTCCTTCCGTCACCCGGCTTATGGTCGTGCACCAGCAGTTCGCTGGGACCAGCCGAGTGGAATGTGTCACACCACTGGCTCCGAACCTAACTAAAGCTGAAAAGCACAAGCCAACTTCCTAGGTTCATTCGGGTGTTTGGCACTCAGCTTTGTTTCTCATGCAGACGCTTTCGCTTGTACGCAGCGCATGAAGAGCGCGTTAACCCGCTCTTGGTGGAATATTTCGCGCCGACTCGGACGGATTCAAATGCCTGCCAAAATGAGTTACGACGCATGCGGTCCATCGGGCGTGCTTGCCGCCGGTTTCATTTCTGCATCGTTTTCGTGCGGGCGGTCCCTCTGATGCTCGTTGCCTTCGCAGCGTGAAGGAGTGTTTCACGAGACGCCAGGCGGATTAAGTAATGCATGCCGAATGTGCTACGGCTATGTACGGCCCATTCGGCATGTTTGGAAGAAAGTTTCGTTTCGTGCAACGCCCTGTTACGTATGTTGCTAACGGTACCATTTTGGGTCCCCTGTGGATGAATGTTTAACGCAGACTCGAGCGTACTCGAAATGCTTGCCGAAATGAGCTAGGGCACGTGTGAAGTCCATTCGGCGTGTTGGACACTCAGTTTCGTTTTGGGCGTCGTTTTTGTAAGCACATAAGCATGCAAGCACCCATTACGACCCATCGTGGAGGAATGTTTCACACCGACCGCATGCATCGTAAAATGAATTTTGGATGGGCTAAAATGCATATCAAGTCCATTCGTCTTTGTTCGGCAGAGAGTTCCTATTCGTGCATCGTCTTCCTAGCATGCAGCTCAAAGTAACAGTTGGGACCCGTCGCGGTGGAGGGCATGACTCAGACTCGGGTGGAATCGAAATGCATGCCGAAATGAGCTAGGGGGCATAGGAAGTCGATTCTGGTTGCTTGGCACCATTGTTCGATCCGTGCACCATTCCAAGACGCTCGAAGCTTACGCATTACCATTTATCGTGGCAGGTCTCAGAACGATTCTGGAGGGACCCAAAGTCGATGCTAATAGGAGCTACTAAACAGGATGAAGTCCATTTGGGGTGCTTGACACTCAGTTTCATTTCTTGCGTCGTTTTCTAACGCATGTCGCTTGTCAGATCGCGTTGCGTCGGAAAGTTCCACACCGACTCGAAGAGATTCCAAATGCATGCCGAACAGAGTTACTAGGCATCACGAAGTCCATTCGCGGTGTTTCGCGATGCTGTTTTCTTCCGTTGAACGCCAGACGCATAAGCATCTCACAGAACCCGTTGGGACCCGCTGTGGAGGAATGTTCCACAACGACTTCTGACGGTTTTGGAATGCGTGTCAAGTGACTACGGCGAACAAGAAGATCATTCGGGTGTTTGGCACTCGCTTTCCTTCCGTCACCCGCTTATGCGTCTTTGGCCGGGGTGTACCGCAGTTAGGACTGGGACCGTAGTGGAATGTGTCACACCGGTGGTCGGAACCGAACTAAAGCTGAAAAGCACAAGCGAACTTCCTAGGTTCATTCGGGTGTTTGGCACTCGCTTGTTTCGCGATCGCCTTCGCTTGCACGCAGGCGCATGCAAGAGCGCGCTAACCCGCCTTGGTGGAATATTTCGCGCCAACTCGGACGGATTCGAAATGCCTACCAAAATGAGTTACGACGCATGCGAATTCCACTGGGCGTGCTTGACGCTCGGTTGCATTTCTGCATCGTATTCGTGCGGACGCTCCCTACAAGATGCTCGTTAGGTACGCAGGCGTGAAGGAATGTTTCACCAGACACTAAGACGGATTCGTAATGCATGCCGAATGTGCTACGGCTATGTACGGCCCATTCGGCATGTTTGGAAGAAAGTTTCGTTTAGGTACGCATGCATTACGTATGTTGCTAACGGTACCATTTTGGGTCCCACTGTGGATGAATGTTTAACGCAGACTCGGCGTGCATCGAAATGCTTGCGAAATGAGCTAGGCACGTGTGAAGTCCATTCGGCGTGTTGGACACTCAGTTTCGTTTGAGCGTCGCTTTTTGTAAGCACATAAGCATGCAAGCACCCATTGCGACCCAACGTGGAGGAATGTTTCACACTGACCTGCACAGATCAGAAATGAATTTTGGATGGGCTAAACTGCATATCAAGTCCATTCGTCTTTGTTCGGCAGAGAGTTCCTATTCGTGCATCGTCTTCCTACGCATGCAGCTCAAAGGGCTGATTGGGACCCGTCGCGGTGGAGGGCATTACTCAGACTCAGGTGGAATCGAAATGCATGCCGAAATGAGCTAGGGGCATAGGAAGTCGATTCTGGTTGCTTGGCACCATTGTTCGATCCGTGCACCATTACGGCACGCTCGAAGCTTACAGTACCATTTATCGTGCAGGTCTACTTAACGATTCGGAGGGACCCAAAGTCGATGCTAATAGGAGCTAGTAAACAGATGAAGTCCATTTGGGGTGCTTGACACTCAGCTTTAATTTCTTGCGTCGTTTTCTAACGCATGTCGCTTGCTTTTTACGCGTTGCGTCGGAAAGTTCCACTCCGACTCGAAGAGATTCCAAATGCATGCCAGACAGAGTTACTAGGCATACGAAGTCCATTCGCGGGCGGTGTTTAGCATCTTTTCTTCCGCTGAAACGAGCCAGACGCATAAGCATCTTACAGAACCCGTTGGGACCCGCCGTGGAGGAATGTTCCACAACGACTCGGACGGTTTTGAAATGCGTGCCGAAGTGACTACGGCGAACAAGAAGATTATTCGGGGTGTTTGGTACTCAGATTCCTTCCGTCACCCGCTTATGCGTCGGGTTTGATGCAGTGCGCTGGGACCAGCCGTAGTGGAATGTGTCACACCGGTGGGTCGAACCGAACTAAAGTCGAAAGCACACGTTTAACTTCCTAGGTTCATTCGGGTGTTTGGCACTCAGTTTGTTTCACGATCGCTTTCGCTTGTACGCAGCTGTGACAAGAGCGCGCGTAACCCGCCTTGGTGGAATATTTCGCGCCGACCGGACGGATTCGAAGTGCCTGCCAAAATGAGTTCTGACGCATCACGAAGTCCACTGGGCGTGCTTGCCGCTCGGTTTCATTTCTGCATCGTTTCGTGCGACGCTCCCTACAGTACTCGTTCGCGCAGCGTGAAGGAATGTTTCCGCAGACACTCGACGGATTCGTAATGCATGCCGAATGTGCTACGGCTATGTACGGCCCATTCGGCATGTTTGGAAGAAAGTTTCGTTTAGGTACAGCATACATTACGTATGTTGCTAACAGTACCATTTTGGGTCCCCTGTGGATGAATGTTTAACGCAGACTCGAGCGTACTCGAAATGCTTGCCGAAATGTAGGGCACGTGTGAAGTCCATTCGGCGTGTTGGACACTCAGTTTCGTTTCGGGCGTCGTTTTTGTAAGCACATAAGCATGCAAGCACCCATTGCGACCCATCGTGGAGGAATGTTTCACACTGACCCGCATTGCATCGTAAATGAATTTTGGATGGGCTAAAATGCATATCAAGTCCATTCGTTGTTCGGCAGAGAGTTCCTATTCGTGCATCGTCTTCCTACGCATGCAGCTCAAAGTAACAGTTGGGACCCGTCGCGGTGGAGGGCATGACTCAGACTCGGGTGGAATCGAAATGCATGCCGAAATGAGCTAGGGGGCATAGGAAGTCGATTCTGGTTGCTTGGCACCATTGTTCGATCCGTGCACCATGCCCAAGACGCTGCTTACAGTACCATTTATCGTGCAGGTCTATAGCGATTCGGAGGGACCCAAAGTCGATGCTAATAGGAGCTAGTAAACAGATGAAGTCCATTTGGGGTGCTTGACACTCAGTTTCATTTCTTGCGTCGTTTTCTAACGATGTCGCTTGTCAGACGCAGCGTTGCGTCGGAAAGTTCCACTCCGACTCGAAGAGATTCCAAATGCATGCCAAACAGAGTTACTAGGCATACGAAGTCCATTCGCGAGCGGTGTTTCGCATGCTGTTTTCTTCCGTTGAACAGTTTCGTACGCAAGCATCTTACATAACCCGTTGGGACCCGCCGTGGAGGAATGTTCAACAACGACACGGACGGTTTTGAAATGCGTGCCGAAGTGCCTACGGCGAACAAGAAGATCATTCGGTGTTTGGCACTTCGATTTCCTTCCGTCACCCGTTATGCGTCTTTGGTGCATTGCGGTGCCCGCTGGGACCAGGCCGTAGTGGAATGTGTCACACCGGGCCGGGTCGAACCGGAACTAAAGTCAAAGCACAAGCGTTTAACTTCCTAGGTTCATTCGGGGTGTTTTGGCACTCGCTTTGTTTCACAGATCGCCTTCGCTTGTACGCGCGCGTTAGCGCATGAGCGCAAGAGCGTAACCCGTCTTGGTGGAATATTTCGCGCCGACTCGGACGGATTCGAAATGCCTGCCAAAATGAGTTACGACGCATGCGAAGTCCACTGGGCGTGCTTGCCGCTCGGTTTCATTTCTGCATCGTTTTCGTGCGGACGCTCCCTACAGTACTCGTTCGTGCACGGCGTGAAGGAATGTTTCACAGACACTCAGACGGATTCGTAATGCATGCCGAATGTGCTACGGCTATGTACGGCCCATTCGGCATGTTTGGAAGAAAGTTTCGTTTCGTGCAACGCCCTGTTACGTATGTTGCTAACGGTACCATTTTGGGTCCCCTGTGGATGAATGTTTAACGCAGACTCGAGCGTACTCGAAATGCTTGCCGAAATGAGCTAGGGCACGTGTGAAGTCCATTCGGCGTGTTGGACACTCGATTCGTTTCGCGTCGTTTTGTAAGCACATAAGCATGCAAGCACCCATTGCGACCCATCGTGGAGGAATGTTTCACATCGACCTGCACAGATCAGAAATGAATTTTGGATGGGCTAAAATGCATATCAAGTCCATTCGTGCTGTTCGGCAGAGAGTTCCTATTCGTGCATCGTCTTCCTACGCATGCAGCTCAAAGTAACAGTTGGGACCCGTCGCGGTGGAGGGCATGACTCAGACTCGGGTGGAATCGAAATGCATGCCGAAATGAGCTAGGGGGCATAGGAAGTCGATTACGGTTGCTTGGCACCATTGTTCGATCCGTGCACCATTCCCAAAGACGCTCGAAGCTTACGACCATTTATCGTGCGAGGTCTCATAGCGATTCGGAGGGACCCAAAGTCGATGCTAATAGGAGCTAGTAAACAGATGAAGTCCATTTGGGGTGCTTGACACTCGGTTTCATTTCTTGCGTCGTTTTCTAACGCATGTCGCTTCTTTGTCAGCGTTGCGTCGGAAAGTTCCACTCCGACTCAAGAGATTCCAAATGCATGCCAAACGAGTTACTAGGCATACGAAGTCCATTCGCGGGCGGTGTTTAGCATCTGTTTTCTTCCGTTGAAACGATTTAAGACGCAAGCATCTTACAGAACCCGTTGGGACCCGCCGTGGAGGAATGTTCCACAACGACTGAGGCGTTTTGAAATGCGTGTCGAAGTGACTACGGCGAACAAGAAGATCATTCGGTGTTTGGCACTCGGTTTCCTTCCGTCACCCGTTTGCGTCTTATGGTGCGGTGCAGTGCTCGTTGGGACCCGGCCGTAGTGGAATGTGTCACACCTACTGGTCGAACCGGAACTAAAGTGAAAAGCACAAGCGAACTTCCTAGGTTCATTCGGGTGTTTGGCACTCCGGTTTGTTTCGCGCATCGCCTTTCGCTTTGTACGCTAGCGTCTGATGCATCGTCGCGAACCGTCTTGGTGGAATATTTCGCGCCGACTCGACGGACGGATTCAAATGCTGCCAAAATGAGTTACGACGCGACGCGAAGTCCATTGGGCGTGCTTGCCGCTCGGTTTCATTTACGCATCATTTTCGCGCGGACGCTCCCTACAGTACTCGTTAGTGCACGGCGTGAAGGAATGTTTCACGAGACACCGACGGATTCAGTAATGCATGCCGAATGTGCTACGGCTATGTACGGCCCATTCGGCATGTTTGGAAGAAAGTTTCGTTTCGCGGCAACGCCACATTACGTATGTTGCTAACGGTACCATTTTGGGTCCCCTGTGGATGAATGTTTAACGAGACTCGAGTGTACTGGAAATGCTTGCCGAAATGAGCTATGGCACGTGTGAAGTCCATTCGGCGTGTTGGACACTCAGTTTCGTTTCGGGCGTCGTTTTTGTAAGCACATAAGCATGCAAGCACCCATTGCGACCCATCGTGGAGGAATGTTTCACATTGACCCAGACAGATCAGAAATCAATTTTGGATGGGCTAAAATGCATATCAAGTCCATTCGTGCTGTTCGGCAGAGAGTTCCTATTCGTGCATCGTCTTCCTACGCATGCAGCTCAAAGTAACAGTTGGGACCCGTCGCGGTGGAGGGCATGACTCAGACTCGGGTGGAATCGAAATGCATGCCGAAATGAGCTAGGGGGCATAGGAAGTCGATTCTGGTTGCTTGGCACCATTGTTCGATCCGTGCACCATTCCGGCACGCTCGAAGCTTACAGTACCATTTATCGTGCAGGTCTCGCAAGGATTCGGAGGGACCCAAAGTCGATGCTAATAGGAGCTAGTAAACAGATGAAGTCCATTTGGGGTGCTTGACACTCAGTTTCATTTCTTGTGTCGTTTTCTAACGCATGCTGCTTGCTTTACGCGTTGCGTCGGAAAGTTCCACTCCGACTCGAAGAGATTCCAAATGCATGCCAAACAGAGTTACTAGGCATACGAAGTCCATTCGCGGGCGGTGTTTCGCATGCTGTTTTCTTCCGTTGAACAGTTCAGACGCGAAGCATCTTACGTAACCCGTTGGGACCCGCCGTGGAGGAATGTTCCACAACGACTTCGGACGGTTTTGAAATGCGTGCGAAGTGACTACGGCGAACAAGAAGATCATTCGGGTGTTTGGCACTCGGTTTCCTTCCGTCACCCGTTTGCGTCTTTGGTGCGGTGCAGTGCCCGTTGGGACCAGCCGTAGTGGAATGTGTCACACCGGCTGGGTCGGAACCGGAACTAAAGCTGAAAAGCACAAGCGAACTTCCTAGGTTCATTCGGGGTGTTTGGCACTCAGTTTGTTTCGCGCATCGCCTTCGTTTGTACGCAGCCTCCCGGAGCGCGTGCGAACCCGTCTTGGTGGAATATTTCGCGCCGACTCGGACGGATTCGAAATGCCTGCCAAAATGAGTTACGACGCATGCGAAGTCCACTGGGCGTGCTTGCCGCTCGGTTTCATTTCTGCATCGTTTTCGTGCGGACGCTCCCTACAGTACTCGTTCGTGCACGGCGTGAAGGAATGTTTCACAGACACTCAGACGGATTCGTAATGCATGCCGAATGTGCTACGGCTATGTACGGCCCATTCGGCATGTTTGGAAGAAAGTTTCGTTTCGTGCAACGCCCTGTTACGTATGTTGCTAACGGTACCATTTTGGGTCCCCTGTGGATGAATGTTTAACGCAGACTCGAGCGTACTCGAAATGCTTGCCGAAATGAGCTAGGGCACGTGTGAAGTCCATTCGGCGTGTTGGACACTCCGCTGCGTTTGGGCGTCGTTTTTGTAAGCACATAAGCATGCAAGCACCCATTGCGACTCCATCGTGGAGGAATGTTTCACACCGACCTGCATGATCGAGAAATGAATTTTGGATGGGCTAAAATGCATATCAAGTCCATTCGTCTTTGTTCGGCAGAGAGTTCCTATTCGTGCATCGCCTTCCTACGCATGCAGCTCAAAGTAACGATTGGGACCCGTCGCGGTGGAGGGCATGACTCAGACTCGGGTGGAATCGAAATGCATGCGAAAATGAGCTAGGGGGCATAGGAAGTCGATTCTGGTTGCTTGGCACCATTGTTCGATCCGTGCACCATTCCAAAGACGCGAAGCTTACAAGACCATTTATCGTGGCAGGTCTACTTAACGATTCGGAGGGACCCAAAGTCGATGCTAATAGGAGCTAGTAAGCAGATGAAGTCCATTTGGGGTGCTTGACACTCGGTTTCATTTCTTGCGTCGCTTTCTAACGCATGTCGCTTGTTGACGCTGCGCCGTGAAAAGTTCCACTCCGACTCAAGAGATTCCAAATGCATGCCAAACAGAGTTACTAGGCATACGAAGTCCATTCGCGGGCGGTGTTTAGCATCTTTGTTTTCTTCCGTTGAACAGTTTTAAATGCATAAGCATCTTACTGAACCCGTTGGGACCCGGGCGGAGGAATGTTCCACAACGACTTCGGACGGTTTTGAAATGCGTGCCGAAGTGACTACGGCGAACAAGAAGATCATTCGGGTGTTTGGCACTCAGTTTCCTTCCGTCACCCGTTTGCGTCTTTGGTGCATTGCGGTGCCCGATTGGGACGGCCGTAGTGGAATGTGTCACACCGGCTGGTCGGAACCGAACTAAAGCTGAAAAGCACAAGCGAACTTCCTAGGTTCATTCGGGTGTTTGGCACTCGGTTTGTTTCGCAGATCGCCTTCGCTTGTACGCAGCCACATTACCGTGCGAACCCGTCTTGGTAGAATATTTTGCGCCGGCTCGGACGGATTCGAAATGCCTGCCAAAATGAGTTACGACACATGCGAAGTCCACTGGGCGTGCTTGCCGCTCGGTTTCATTTCTGCATCATTTTCGTGCGGGCGCTCCCTACAAGACTCGTTAGGTACTGCAGCGTGAAGGAATGTTTCACGAGACACTCGACGGATTAAGTAATGCATGCCGAATGTGCTACGGCTATGTACGGCCCATTCGGCATGTTTGGAAGAAAGTTTCGCTTTCGCAACGCAGCATTACGTATGTTGCTAACGGTACCATTTTGGGTCCCCTGTGGATGAATGTTTAACGCAGACTCGAGTGTCTTGGAAATGCTTGCCGAAATGAGCTATGGCACGCGTGTGAAGTCCATTCGGCGTGTTGGACACTCGGTTCGTTTCGGGCGTCGTTTTTTTAAGCACATAAACATGCAAGCACCCAATGCGACCCATAGTGGAGGAATTTTTCACATTGACCCGCATGGTCGTAAATCAATTTTGGATGGGCTAAAATGCATATCAAGTCCATTCGTCTTTGTTCGCAGAGAGTTCCTATTCGTGGCATCGTCTTCCCACGCATGCGGCTCAAAGTAACGATTGGGACCCGTCGCGGTGGAGGCATGACTCAGACTCGGTGGAATCGAAATGCATGCCGAAATGAGCTAGGGGGCATAGGAAGTCGATTCTGGTTGCTTGGCACCATTGTTCGATCCGTGCACCATCCAGACACGCTCGAAGCTTACTGATACCATTTATCGTGGCAGGTCTCGCAAGGATTCGGAGGGACCCAAAGTCGATGCTAATAGGAGCTAGTAAACAGATGAAGTCCATTTTGTGTGCTTTAAACTCATTTTCATTTATTGCTTCGTTTTGTAACGCATGCTTCTTGCTTTACGCGTTGAGTCGGAAAGTTCAACAACGACTCGAAGAGATTCCAAATGCATGCCAAACAGAGTTACTAGGCATACGAAGTCCATTCGCGGCGGTGTTTCGCATCTTTGTTTTCTTCCGTTGAAACGATTTAAATGCGCATAAGCATCTTACGTAACCCGTTGGGACCCGCCAGGAGGAATGTTCCACAACGACTCGGACGGTTTTGAAATGCGTGCGAAGTGACTACGGCGAACAAGAAGATCATTCGGGTGTTTGGCACTCAGTTTCCTTCCGTCACCCGCTTATGCGTCGGGTGCATTTGCGGTGCTGCTGGGACCAGCCGTAGTGGAATGTGTCACACCGGTGGGTCGGAACCGAACTAAAGCTGAAAAGCACAAGCGAACTTCCTAGGTTCATTCGGGTGTTTGGCACTCAGTTTGTTTCGCTGATCGCCTTCGCTTGTACGCAGCGCATGATGAGCGCGGCGAACCCGTCTTGGTCGAATATTTCGCGCCGACTTCGGACGGATTCAAATGCCTGCCAAAATGAGTTACGACGCATGAAGTCCATCGGGCGTGCTTGCCGCTCGGTTTCATTTCTGCATCGTTTCGTGCGGACGCTCCTACAGTACTTTCGTTCGTGCGGCGTGAAGGAATGTTTCACAGACACTCGACGGATTAAGTAATGCATGCCGAATGTGCTACGGCTATGCACGGCCCATTCGGCATGTTTGGAAGAAAGTTTCGTTTCGCAACGCCTGTTACGTATGTTGCTAACGGTACCATTTTGGGTCCCCTGTGGATGAATGTTTAACGCAGACTCGGCGTACTCGAAATGCTTGCGAAATGAGCTAGGCACGTGTGAAGTCCATTCGGCGTGTTGGACACTCGATTTCGTTTGGGCGTCGTTTTGTAAGCACATAAGCATGCAAGCACCCATTGCGACCCATCGTGGAGGAATGTTTCACACCGACCTTGCAGATCGGAAATGAATTTTGGATGGGCTAAAATGCATATCAAGTCCATTCGTCTTTGTTCGCAGAGAGTTCCTATTCGTGCATCGCCTTCCCTACGCATGCAGCTCAAAGTAACAGATTGGGACCCGTCGCGGTGGAGGGCATGACTCAGACTCGGGTGGAATCGAAATGCATTCGAAATGAGCTAGGGGCATAGGAAGTCGATTCTGGTTGCTTGGCACCATTGTTCGATCCGTGCACCATTAAGGCACGCTCTAAGCATACAGTACCATTTAACGTGCAGGTCTAGCAATGATTCGGAGGGACCCAAAGTAGATGCTAATAGGAGCTAGTAAACAGATGAAGTCCATTTGGGGTGCTTGACACTCAGTTTCATTTCTTGCGTCGTTTTCTAACGATGTCGCTTGTCAGACGTGTTGCGTCGGAAAGTTCCACACCGACTCAAGAGATTCCAAATGCATGCCGAACAGAGTTACTAGGCATACGAAGTCCATTCGCGGTGTTTAGCATGTCGTTTTCTTCCGTTGAACAGTTTAAATGCGCAAGCATCTTACGAACCCGTTGGGACCCGCCGTGGAGGAATGTTCCACAACGACTTCGGACGGTTTTGAAATGCGTCAAAGTGACTACGGCGAACAAGAAGATCATTCGGTGTTTGGCACTCCGATTTCCTTCCGTCACCCGCTTATGCGTCTTTGGTGCGGCTGCGGTGCCGTTGGGACCCGGCCGTAGTGGAATGTGTCACACGGTGAGCCTGAACCGAACTAAAGCTGAAAAGCACAAGCGAACTTCCTAGGTTCATTCGGGTGTTTGGCACTCAGTTTGTTTAGCCACAGATCGCCTTCGCTTGTATGCGCAGTCTGATGAGCGTCGCGAACCCGTCTTGGTGGAATATTTCGCTACCGACTCGGACGGATTAAATGCCTGCCAAAATGAGTTACGGCATCACGAGAAGTCCTTTGGGCGTGCTTGCCGCTCGGTTTCATTTCTGCATCGTTTTAGTGCGGGCGCTCCCTACAGTACTCGTTAGTACTGCAGCGTGAAGGAATGTTTCACAGACACTTTCAGACGGATTAAGTAATGCATGCCGAATGTGCTACGGCTATGTACGGCCCATTCGGCATGTTTGGAAGAAAGTTTCGTTTCGCGGCAACGCCTGTTACGTATGTTGCTAACGGTACCATTTTGGGTCCCCTGTGGATGAATGTTTAACGCAGACTCGGCGTACTCGAAATGCTTGCCGAAATGAGCTAGGCACGCGTGTGAAGTCCATTCGGCGTGTTGGACACTCGATTTCGTTTCGGCGTCGTTTTGTAAGCACATAAGCATGCAAGCACCCATTGCGACCCATCGTGGAGGAATGTTTCACACTGACCCGCATGATCAGAAATGAATTTTGGATGGGCTAAAATGCATATCAAGTCCATTCGTGCTGTTCGGCAGAGAGTTCCTATTCGTGCATCGTCTTCCTACGCATGCAGCTCAAAGTAACAGTTGGGACCCGTCGCGGTGGAGGGCATGACTCAGACTCGGGTGGAATCGAAATGCATGCCGAAATGAGCTAGGGGGCATAGGAAGTCGATTCTGGTTGCTTGGCACCATTGTTCGATCCGTGCACCATTCCAGCACGCTCGAAGCTTACAGTACCAAAGTCGATGCTAATAGGAGCTAGTAAACAGATGAAGTCCATTTGGGGTGCTTGACACTCAGTTTCATTTCTTGCGTCGTTTTCTAACGCATGCTGCTTGCTGTACGCGTTGCGTCGGAAAGTTCCACTCCGACTCGAAGAGATTCCAAATGCATGCCAAACAGAGTTACTAGGCATACGAAGTCCATTCGCGGGCGGTGTTCGCATCTTTGTTTTCTTCCGTTGAGCAGTTTAGACGCATAAGCATCTTCTGTAACCCGTTGGGACCCGCCGTGGAGGAATGTTCCACAACGACTTCGGGACGGTTTTGAAATGCGTGCGAAGTGACTACGGCGAACAAGAAGATCATTCGGGTGTTTGGCACTCCGCTTTCCTTCCGTCACCCGTTTGCGTCTTGGTGCGGTGCGGTGCCCGTTAGGACCAGCCGTAGTGGAATGTGTCACACCGGCTGGGTCGGAACCGAACTAAAGTCGAAAAGCACAAGCGAACTTCCTAGGTTCATTCGGGTGTTTGGCACTCGGTTTGTTCGCGCCATCGCCTTCGCTTGTACGCAGCTGCGACAAAGAGCGTGCGAACCCGTCTTGGTGGAATATTTCGCGCAGGCTCGGACGGATTCGAAATGCCTGCCAAAATGAGTTACGACATGCGAAGTCCATCGGGCGTGCTTGCCGCTCGGTTTCATTTCTGCATCGTTTCGTGCGGGCGCTCCCTACATTGCTCGTTCGTACGCGGCGTGAAGGAATGTTTCACAGACACTCGACGGATTAAGTAATTCATGCCGAATGTGCTACTGCTATGTACGGCCCATTCGGCATGTTTGGAAGAAAGTTTCGTTTCGTGCAACGCCCTGTTACGTATGTTGCTAACGGTACCATTTTGGGTCCCCTGTGGATAAATGTTTAACGCAGACTCGAGCGTACTAGAAATGCTTGCCGAAATGAGCTAGGGCACGTGTGAAGTCCATTCGGCGTGTTGGACACTCGCCTGCTTTCGTTTGGCGTCGTTTTGTAAGCACATAAGCATGCAAGCACCCATTGCGACCCATCGTGGAGGAATGTTTCACATTGACCTGACGGATCAGAAATGAATTTTGGATGGGCTAAAATGCATATCAAGTCCATTCGTCTTGTTTCGACAGAGAGTTCCTATTCGTGCATCGTCTTCCTAGCATGCAGCTCGAAGTAACAATTGGGACCCGTCGCGGTGGAGGGCATGACTCAGACTCGGGTGGAATCGAAATGCATGCCGAAATGAGCTAGGGGGCATAGGAAGTCGATTACGGTTGCTTGGCACCATTGTTCGATCCGTGCACCATTCCCAAGACGCTCGAAGCTTACAGTACCATTTATCGTGCAGGTCTCGCAACGATTCGGAGGGACCCAAAGTCGATGCTAATAGGAGCTAGTAAACAGATGAAGTCCATTTGGGGTGCTTGACACTCAGTTTCATTTCTTGTGTCGTTTTCTAACGCATGCTGCTTGCTTTACGCGTTGCGTCGGAAAGTTCCACTCCGACTCGAAGAGATTCCAAATGCATGCTGTCGGGGATTGGCTATCTGGCAAAAGACCACGGTACCCCCGTGAAAAGCTAAACCCGCCGACCAAGCGGCACTAAGGGAAGATGCTCGGGAGAACGAAACGAGCATCCCTCCTTCTCCTCCGAGCATACGCGTTTGCGCCTCCGTTCGCAGAAGCACCAAACACACCCCCCACGAGCAAGCATGCTCGTGGAGGCCACGACCTGCTCGGGTGTCTTGGTCGGAGGGCCCAAAGGCCGCGAGGAAGGAAGGAGGCAACCAATCAGCCAGGAGATCAAGGGAAATCATACCCAAATTCAAATAACGCTGGAATCAAGGGCAAGATCACGGATATGGATGCATAGCGTGATCCCCGGAGGCGATTACTTTTTCGCATCTCTAGTCATAGTATTTAAACCCCTCAAGATCTCAGAACAGGAGAGGGCACACGAAAGATAGAACACAATACACGGGAGTAGGGTCATTATCTCGGCGGTGAGAGGCCCGAACCAGGATAAAAAACACCGCGTCCCCCCTTTTTTTCGGCCTCCTTCTCCCGACCTCGCGTCGCTCGAACGCCCTCTTCGATCCGTGCGGCGACGGGCTCGGTGATCCCCATTCAACAAGTAAGCTCGACGGGAGCCCGTTCTCCAATCGCCGATACCGTGGCGCCGTCAGTGGGGACGGCAGTTTGATTCCCGCGGCGGATCAAGATCCTCGAGGATGCCAAACTCGGGAGACACTCGGGACCTTTGTGTCTTTGACCACGTTGAGGATGACGGCGTGTACTACGCCGCCGACAACGTGCTCAGGGTGACCGATCCTATCGATCACACCGAGTGGGAGCCTTTCTCGGACACGGGAATGCGAGGGCAGATCCTCCATTCCCAGACATTACCCTCGGAGACCCCGAGGATGACCGCAACGAACTCTCACGATGGCCTGGACATACCAGACGACCTAGAGCTCGGCCGAGAGACCGCGTCCCCAAGGGGATACAATGATGTCCCCATCGCTTTCGTCCTCGCTCTCGCCGAGTCAACATGGCTGGGAGCCACGCAGCCCGGGAGAGGGATCTCGGACGCCGCCAGGCACGACCACTATGAGGCGGCCGACGCCACTTGAGGCGTCTTTGGGAAAGACGCTATGCGAGCATTCGCCGCCAGGCAAAGGGGAGGTGCGCCTCACGGAAAGGAACTCTCGCGGTACCGAACTCCCGATCGCACTCGGAGCGCCGTCAAAGCTCGCCGCCGCTTGATTCACGAAACAGGAACGGCTCTGAGCCTTGGCGGCGGTCGTGGCGTGACTGCGCGTAGCTTCCCGAGCAAGTAGACTTAGAGGCCATGGGCAGGGTCGGGGCCGAAGATTTGGAGAGGCTTGCCGCCGAGCTAAAAGTCTCGGATCCTCCCCATGGCCGGGATGCCCGGAGTGTGTCCCGGGACCATCACAAACGCTCCCCCGTGCGTTCGCACAGAGATGAATCTCGGAGCCATGCTCGGAGATCGCCCCAGTCGCGACCCGATCCGGAAAGGCCCCCGAATAAATCCACAGAGCAACCTCGGGCGATATGCTGTATAATCGCCTCAGATTACGGCGCCCGGAGCACTCCGCAACCATGCGGTCATCGGCACGACCGACGCATGAGGTTTTCTCCCGACTCGGCCCGCGCACGGGGCGTTGGGTGGAAGATCCGCGTGGAGGCCGCCGTGACCGAGGTTTTCGTCGCGAAACCCCGAGCTTCGGCTGCCGGGCCTTCACGAGCTCCCTCCGGGACGTCGCATGGCCAAACAGGTTCAAGCCCGGCCACGTCGAGAGATTCAACGGGACCCAGAACCCGGATGAATTCCTCTCGATATACACTACCGCCATCCTCGCCAGCCCGGAGGTGATGAGGGGTAATGGCAAATTACCTTCCGACGGTCTGGACGGAGCTGCCAGACGCGTGGCTTTTCAATCAAAAGGAAGGATCCATACGGTCCTGAGGGCAGCTGGCGCCGCACTCGGCGAATTTCGGAGCCGCTACATCCGCCGGAAAAGAGCGCGACCTGAGCGCTTTGATCTGACGGACGGGAAACCTCGCGACAATTCGTCCAGAGGTTCATCCAGTCCGAACTCGATCCCGAACATATCCGGACGAGGGTCGCCGTCCGAGCTTTCAAGTTCGAGTACGACGCGGCGCTTCACACAGGACCTGGAGATCCACGGATCTAACGTAAATAACGAGCTTCTTCCGAATGGCCGATCGATACGCCAACGCAGATGAAGCCGTCCAATGGAAGAAAATGCTGGATGAAGGGAAGTGCCGCCTCGGCCTGGCCTAGAGACCTCGGCTAGCAAAAGGGTTCGACTCAGTAGACAAGAAGATCAAGAAGAAGAAGAAAAAGCAACCTCGCCGCCATGGTAGCCGCAGTGGAACAACAACAGCCCCGGCAACTCGGCCACGGCCGTGGGCCTAATGCTCTGGGAAGAGGACAACCACCAGGCCTCGAGGACGAGGCGACCAAGCCGGACCGACGAGGCGACCAAGCCGGACCGACGGGCGACCTCATCGCCCACTTCACCAGGCGCACGGGCACGACTCCACGGAATTGCCGAGCGTGGACCTACCGCTGGAGCAGTTTACGGCAGGGTCCCATGCCGACGCTTCGGAACAGGGTGAAAACGACAAAGGAAAACAGCCCGCCGAGGAAAGTGAGGATGAAATGGAATATCAAGAACCAAGGAATCACATAGCGGTCATCTTGGGGCTCCTCCGCCTACAAGTCCCGGGACTTAAAGGAGGCTGCAAGGGAAGTGCACCATGTCACCCAGGGTAAGCCTCCTGGCAAAGAAATGAAATGGTCGGAGGTATCCTCACATTCTCCAGAGACGATTGTCCCTTGGGGATGACCAAACCTCGAGGCTTCCAATGGTCGTGAACCCCACCATCGGCAATCAAGCTGGCGTCGGTCGGGTCCTCATAGACTCCGGAGCTCTTTGGACCTTATTGCAGCCAAGGTATTGGGCGAGATGCGATTCCTCGTTCCAAAATCAAGAGTGTGGCCGTGCCCTTCTTGGGATAGTCCGGGCACCTCGATCAAACCTCTGGGGCAGGTCGTCTTGCCCGTAAGTTTCGGCCCAAGTAACTTCAGAACGGAGCTAATCACCTTCGAGGTGGTAGACTTGAGTCGGCCTACAACGCCATCCTCGGCAGCCGGCCTTGGCCAAGTTCATGGCCGCCGCATCACGCTGGGTGTCGGTGCCTAAAGATTCCCGCCAAACGGAGTCATAACCGTCAAGGGAACCACAAGTCCGCACTCAATTGGCGCATTTAAAGAGCGCTGGATATGGTCGGTCGATTGCCCGCTCGCGGCCACGACCAAGAGCCGAAGCATTCCGGCCTAAACTTGCCCTCCAACCGGAGGAGAGACCAAGGCTGTTCCGCTCAACGAGTCGGAATCGGCCATGTCGTTCATTTGGGATCTTCCTAGATCCCCAATCGGAACTGGCGCTGGGCACCGTCCTCCGGGCAAGGTCGGATGTGTTCGCCTGGGAACCATCCGACATGCCCGGGGTCCCAAGGGAGGTGGTCGAGCCCAGGCTCGCGGTTCAGCCGACAAAAACCAGTGAGACGTAAACTTAGACGCTTTTCCCTAAAAACAAGCAATCATCAGGAGGAACTTGATAAACTCCTAAAAGTGGCTTCATCAGAGAGATTGAGCACTCCGAGTGGCTAGCCAATCCAGTCTGGTCAGGAAGAAAGGAGGCAAGTGGCGCATGTGCGCCGACCACACGGAGTTTGAACGCAGCGTGCCCAAAAGACAACTATCCGTTGCCTCGCATAGACCAATTGGTGGACGCGACGGCGGGAGTCCGCAGACCATGAGCTTCCTAGACGCCTATTCAGGCTATCATCGAGATCACTGTCGCGAAGACGAGGGAAAGACTTCCTTCATCACCCGTTCGGTACCTTACGCTATACGACCATGTCTTTCGGCCTCGAGAAATGCGGAGCAACCTTTCAACGCCTCATGCAGAAGACTTTCACGGACCAAATAGGTCGAAATTTGGAGGTATATGTCGATTTACATAGTTGTCAAGAGCAAGAGTACTTCAGGTCACGCTGTCGACTTAGAAGAAACTTTCAGTAACCTCAATAAGCATCGAATAAAGCTAAATCCGTAAAAATGCGATTCGGCGTGAAGGCCGGCAAGGTGCTCGGCTACATGGTCGGGCCACATGGCGTTGGGGCTAACCCAGAGAAGATCGAAGCCATTGAGAACATGAGGTCGCCCACATGCGTAAAGGAAGTACAAGCTCGACCGGGAGGATGGCCGCTTTAAGCCGGTTCGTCTCCGACCGGGAAGCGAGGACTACCTTTCTTTAAAGCCCTCCGCAAACATGATGGCTTCACATGGACGGAGGAAGCTGATCGCCGTTCAAAGAGCTAAAACAGTACCTCTCCAAGCCGCCCGTCCTCGTCACACCCACGGCAGGGGAAGAATTGCTATTATACTGGCAAAGAAATCAGACGCAGTGAGCTCGGTGTTGGCAGAGAAAGAGATGGTACCCAATGACCTATCTATTACGTCGGTAAGTACTTCATGGACCAAAGGAGCGTTACCCGAGGTCCGTAAAACTCTGTACCACATTCTTGATGGCCTCCCGGAAGTTGCGTCACTACTTTCAAGCACACAAGATCGTGGTGCCGACCGGCTTCCCACTCAGGGAAATCTGAAAAATCAGGACGCCCGGTGGTCGCATAGCCAAGTGGGCAATGGAACTCGCCGAGTTCGAGCTGGTATTCTCACTTGCACGGCGATAAAATCACAAGTCCTGGCTGATTTCGTGGCGAATCGGTCGGCCCGGCACCACCAGCCAGCGGGACCAATGATTCGAGGGGAAACTCCTGGACCTTGTATTTTGACGGATCCCGAGCATCTGGCGCTTTCGGGGGCAAGGCGTCATCTTGGTCTCCAGACGGAGAGCGATTCTGACGCCATCCAACTACATTTCGCCGCGACTAACAACGCGGCGGAGTACGAAGGCCTTTTGGCGGACCGGGCATGCAAATCGCTAGGAGTCCAACGGCTCACCGTGAAGGGCGATTCCACGGTTGGTCGTGGAACTGTGTCAACAAGGAGTATCGGTGTTCCGATACCTCAATGGCGCTGCACCTGGCGAAGTAAGGAAGATGGAGAAATACTTCAAGAATTTCAAGTAATCTACATCCCCAGAAGGATAATTCCTGGCCGACCAAATGTCTAAGGTCGGTTCCTCCCAAACCGCCGCTCCGTGAGTGCTCGCCGAGCACCTACATAAGCCCTCCATTCCCTCGAAGAGGAGGCACCAGAGACCGGCGGTAGGGTCTCATTCTCGAGCAAAGCGCAAATTGGATGACGCCATTCATCCAATACCTTGCGCATGGGACATTGCCCGAGGAAGAAGCCGAGCGTTCGGCTAACAAGGCGATCTTCTCAAGACAGGTGATCGAAGGCGACCTATACTGGGAAAGGCGCATTAGGAATCCTTTCCAAATCGTCTCCAGGAGGAAGGCGATGCCTTCTTCGTGATATCCACGAAGGAATGTGCGGAGCTCATTCGTCTTTCGTAACGCTTTGTGAGCAAAGCCTTCCGATTGGGTTACTCTTGCCGACGGCCTTGACGGACGCCAGCGGTCAATCGTAGAACGACCGCCGAGCATGCAGTTCCATGCTCGCAAAACCCGCCAACCGGCATATGCCCTACAAACCATACCGCTTTACGTGGCCATTCTCGACCTGGGGCTCGACGTCCTTGGACCCTTTCCCGAGGTCGAAAGGCTGCAAGTATTTGCTCGTGGCCATCGACACTTTCACTAAGTGGATAGAGGCCGAGCCCGTCTCGACCATCTCGGCCCAGCGCCAAGAGGTTCCTCCGCAGCAACGTGGTAACCGGTTCGGTACCCAACCGTCTTATCACAGACAATGGGACCCAGTTCACCAGTGAACTGTTCCAAAGTTACCTTGTGAGGAGGTCGGGACCAAGGTCTGTTTCGCTTGCGTGGCACATCCACAGAGTAACTGAGCAATGAAGCGAGCAAATGGGCAGCTAGTCCAGGGCATAAAAGAGAGTCTTTAAGACCCTCAACCAAAGACAAGCAGCAGTGGGTGGAGGAGCTTCCGCCGTTCTTTGGTCTATCCGCACCACGACAAGTCGAGCCACAAAGTAGGCGCCTTTCCAACTCGTCTCACGGTGCGGAGGCCATTCTGCACTGCCGAAATCGTCTTTGGGTTCCCCAAGGGTGCAACTGATCGATTCCATCGATCAAGAGGTTGAGCGCCTCGTCGACCTGGACCTCGTCCCGAGCGACACGCGAGCAGGCGTTGCTGCCTGCAATTTACCTACAAGCTCTTCGTAGGCATGCAGCCAAGGCAGTCCGACCTAGGGCCCTACAAGTCGGCGACATGGTCTTACGAAGAGTTCAAGACCTGTCGAAGGCCAACAAGCTGACCCCAAGGTGGGAAGGACCCTACACGGTCATGTCTCTGGGCGCCCGGGGCTGTTCGCCTCGCGATGCCAGATGGTCGGAGCTCACCGAAGACTGGAACATCGATCAACTGCGTAAATTCTACGTTTAGACGAGTACTCCTATCTCGCGCCCCTTGCGTTCTTTCCAATAAATCATTTTCCCTCTTTCTCGAGTTTCGTCCTCGCTTTGTCGAACGAGCATCGTCGTCTACCAGCACTACAGACGAACTTATCCAACAAGTATGTGCGCGCCATCTCCCTTGGCCCCCGGCCGGATGCTCGCCCAATCGTCCACTTTCCACAGTAGCTCTTCGCTGTATGCATGGTCGGGCGCGAGCATCCACTCTAAGCCCGGTTCAGTGACCACTCGGGTATGGTGGCTCTACGTATTGTTGGTTTAAAGCACAAATGCGCTCTGTGCTCTGATTCACTCAAACACAACCGATCTATTCGAGTAATTCAAAAAATCGTTACGACCAAAGCGACCCTTAAAAACTCCCATGAACAAACTCGTGCTCGCAACAGTGAGGACACGACCTTTGTCCATGGCAGGGGGGCTACGTATGATAGGAACGTTCCGTCCCTCCTTACCAAGGCTCCTTTGCTCGTGTCTATGATATTTGATCTACGCTCCATGCAGGAACTTGCTTTCTTTTTCTGCAGAACCGGGATCATACGGGCATATGCTGAAAGCGAGTTCAAGCAAAAAAAAAAAAAAAAAAACAGGCAAGGACCAAACTCCTGCGAATATGCTCATTTAATCCAAAACGTTGTTTTTTTACAGGGTTTTACACAAGATAAAAATAAAAAGAAAGAGCTAAGTCCTACGACCAGGCTGGAGGGCAGCGAGCTCGCCCTTAAGGGAGTCGACCTCCGCCTCTAGGTCCAGACCTTCCGCGGACAGCGACCTTGGCCGGCGCTTTCCGGAGGCGCTGCGCCTCCTTGAGCTGGGCTTCCTCGCGCTCCCGAGCTCGGTTGAAGGTCTGCCCGAAGCTTCACCAGCTCTTCGTCAAGCTCGGCGCATACGCTCTGAAGTGCTCTTCGCCGTCTCGCCTGGAAGAGCTGGTCCGAGCACGGCGATGAGGCTCCTCGCCGATTCCATTGCTTCAGGTCGGCCTCGCGCACCTCGGAACCCGACGCTCAAGATCGGGCGATCTTGGCGTCTTGCTCAGCGTGAATGCGACCGATGCTCTTCTGCTTTGAGACCGAGGTGGCATCGATATCCTCCATAGCCTTCGCGGCAAACTTCGGGCGTAAAGAGAAAGGAGAAGGGAAAGAGCTGAAGCGGACTCCCGGAAGATCGCTCGCGGCAGTAAAAGAAGAAACATGGAAACTTACCGAAGAGCCGGTGACCGGCTTGTCTGAAGCCTGGCGGTCGGTCGCGCCACCGAAAGAAGGGATTGACCAAGTCATCCCGGGCGGCGCGTCAAGGTCTTGCTCCTCTGAAAGCACCCGGTGCTCCCGGAGAGCAACGGCGTCACCACCTTCGATCAACCCGGGTCGCCCGGCGATCCTCGTCCCACGGCAAGCGGCTCGTGGGTCGCTTCCCCATGAGTCGGCCACGGCCGGGGTCAGACGCCAACCACGAAGCGCTGCCACTCCATGCTCCGCTACCGAGGCAGTTGGTCGTTAGCAACCACCTCCGCCTCCTGTTCCTCTTCAGCCGGAGGCGACCGATGCTCCGCGGCCGGAGGCGATTGATCAAGTACGATCACCTCCGCCCCTTGCACCTCCGTGGCCGGGGCGCTGGTGCCGGGACCGAAGGAGTTAGGCCGGGACGACCTCCTCCTCCTCCTCTCCTTGGCTCATGGCCAAGGAGCTGTGTCGGAGCGACCAAGCTCCCTTCCGGGACTCGGCGCTTGAGCCTCGCTTGCATGATCTTCTCTTCGCAAGGGGCCAAGGCCAAGGCGCCTTGGTCCCTCGATCCCTGCGGCTCCTGCTCCTCCGGTGGGATAGGCTCCACGGCCGCTGAAGGAGCTGGTCCCGCGAAGGAAGCTCGGGCTTCACCGGAGTCCGGTTAGCACCGGCTCCTCCCCGTCTCGGCCATCACCCGTCGACGACGCGGTCGAGCTTCGGCGTCCACTGCGGAGTTGATGATCTCCTCAGCCATCTGGCGGAAGTCCAAAGCGACATCCGAGCTATCACGCCCACGCCAAACAGGGTGGGGTTAGCTCAAGAAAGTCGCAAGACAAGAGCGGAATAAGAGAATGAAGAACGTACCTTCGCGGCGAGCGGCGCCATCCTCCTCGGCCTCCTCGCCGGGCCACGGCGACCTGCCCGCAGCGGCGGCCTCGTAGGCCTCGGCCACGACCACGGCGCTCCTCTGGCGGCGTCATGGCGCGTGCCATCGCCGGTCGACATCGTCCATGTCGACCTCTTCCAGCGTCGAGGCGGTTTGAGAGGTCGACCTCCTGCTCCTTCTAACGAGCATAGGCGGCCTCCTCCTCTTCTTCCTCCTCCTGGGGCATCAACCACCCGAGTGAGCTGGTCTGGAGGGCCTTGATCTCGCCTCTCCACCGGCTCCTTGGTCGGGAGAGACCTGGCATCCTCCTCGGCCTTCCTCGCTTGCTTTCGGCGAGCTGTTCGATCGGCTCATCGGCTCGGCTTCCTCCGTTTGAAGTCATCGAACCAAATGCGGAGTTAAACACCTCTGGCGGTCGGCGTACTCAAGGTGCGGGGTAGGGGTCCTGGTCGAAGCTCGGCGCCTCGACCGCTTGGCGCGGGGAGGCGAGGCGGATGCTCGGCGACCTCGACCCGCCGCCCTCTTCTGAGGAACCCTGGTCGGAGTCTTTGGCTTGCGGCTGCGGCGCTTCGACACCGCAAGCTCAAGGGCGACCTTCTCCTGCCAACGTAAATCGGGAGGAATGAGCTCGGAAAACATGCCCTCGAGCGGAAGTGGGAAAATGTACTTACGCGTCGCCAGCGGTCAAAAATATTCTTGGGGACCTGACGATTGGGCGTCGGCTCCTTCTCTTCGGGCGCCGAACATCTCGGCGACCCTATCGCCAACTTGATCCGTCCTCGAGCTGCGCCACAAATCAAGACTAAGACAAAAGGCATATACGGATGCATAACGCAGATTCACTGTAAAGCGGCGATGCTCGGAAAGAGGTCCAGGAACATACTGCGTTGTCCTCGCGGGTGAAGTCGTGCCACCCGGTCACCTCGAAGAAGGGATGCTCGCGGCGCCTCGTGGGGGACACCGGTTGAAGGTAAAGTCGGCGATATCCCGACCAGTGAGCCCCATCTGGGCAAGCTCACCGATCGTCCCGAGCACCCGCTCTTCCTCGGGTTGCAGGCGGGGCGCGCAATCTCGATAAGGGCGGAGCGTCCTCCCGATGTAGACCAAGCCAGGACCCCTCCGCCTTCTTACGAGTAGAACTGCAGGTCGGCCCAACCCGACACCGAGTCCTTCAGAGCAACGAGGGGTACTCGTATGGTCGGTTGGGCCAAGGCGAAGATAAACGCAGCCGGCGGAACCATCGGCCGGTGCGGAAGGGAATAAAAGTGAAAGAAGAGGCTAGCCGTGGGCATTACACCCACGTAAGCCTCGCAAAGGTGGGAGAAGATTGCGAGGAAAGGATGGAGTTGGGGTGGAGATGAGAGATCTCGCACCAGAGAGGCAAGCACGGAGGCGAGGAAGTCGCTCGGGCGAGGCGAAGCCCGTTGATGGCGTACAACTCGCAGGAGACGATCTCCGTCTCCCGCGGTGCCGGCGCTGCATCATCCCCGGGCACTCGACCAGAGCTTGGGTCGGCGTACCCCTCGTCCGTGAGCACCTGGAGCCTCCTTCGGGTCATCTGGCTAACCTTGAAACGCGCCATGGCCGAAGAAGGAAGGGGAGCGAAAAGGGTTCTTGGGCGCTAGGGCTCTTGGAAGATTTTTCGCGAAGACGAGCAAAGAGACGCAATGGGACTCGACCTCTCCCGGTAGAAAGGGTTAAAAGGATAGTGAAGAGGCGGGATAAAAATCGCCGCCTATCGCTGAGCAACACTGGCGGAAAAAGCGCCGCTTCCCGAGAAACTACCGCATCTACAGGGGGAGGCTTCGGAGAAGGAACCGCAGAACAACCAAGCAGCAGCGCCTTGCTACAGAGCAAGCACGCGGCGGGTAAAGAAGCTCGTCTCCCGACGTAAAATGGTCGTGAGCCACGACCAAAGGAAATTCAATCCCCCCTCAAGTCTTCTTAGGCTCAAGGGGAAGCCCGAGGTGTCCCCACTTGAACCTCGGGGGCTAGTGTCGGGGATTGGCTATCGGCAAAAGACCACGGTACCCAGTGAAAAGCTAAACCCGCCGACCAAGCGGCACTAAGGGAAGATGCTCGGGAGAACGAAGCGAGCATCCCTCCTTCTCCTCAGAGCATACGGCGTTTGCGCCTCCGTTCGCGAAGCACCAAACACACCCCACGAGCAAGCATGCTCGTGGAGGCCACGACCGCTCGGTGTCTTGGTCTGAGAGGCTCAGCCGAAGGCCGCGCGAGGAAGGAAGGAGGCAACCAATCAGCCAGGAGATCAAGGGAAATCATACCAGAAATTCAAATAACAGCGGAATCAAGGGCAGCATCACGGATATGGATGCATAGCGTGATCCGGAGGCGATTACTTTTTCGCATCTCTAGTCATAGTATTTAAACCCCACGAAGATCTCAGCGAGGAGAGGGCACACGAAAGATAGAACACAATACAACTGGAGTAGGGTCATTATCTCGGCGGTGAGAGGCCGAACCAGGATAAAAACACCGCGTCCCCCCTTTTTTCCGGCCTCCTTCTCCCGACCTCGCGTCGCTCGAACGCCCTCTTCGATCCGTGCGACGGGGCTCTGTTGATCCCCCATTCAACAAGTAAGCTCGACGGGAGCCCGTTCTCCAATCGTCGACACATGCCAAACAGAGTTACTAGGCATACGAAGTCCATTCGCGGGCGGTGTTTAGCATCTTTGTTTTCTTAGTTGAGCAGATTTAAATGCATAAGCATCTTACGAGAACCCGTTGGGACCCGCCGTGGAGGAATGTTCCACAACGACTCGGACGGTTTTGAAATGCGTGCGAAGTGACTACGGCGAACAAGAAGATCATTCGGGTGTTTGGTACTCGATTTCCTTCCGTCACCCGTTTGCGTCTTGGTGCGGTGCGGTGCCGTTGGACCAGCCGTAGTGGAATGTGTCACACCTACTGGTGGAACCGAACTAAAGTCGAAAAGCAGCTTTTAACTTCCTAGGTTCATTCGGGGTGTTTGGCACTCGGTTTGTTTCGCAGATCGCCTTCGCTTTGTACGCAGCGTGACAAGAGCGTCGCGAACCCGTCTTGGTGGAATATTTCGCACCGACTTCAGACGGATTCAAATGCCTGCCAAAATGAGTTACGACGCATGCGAAGTCCATCGGGCGTGCTTGCCGCTCGGTTTCATTTCTGCATCGTTTCGATGCGGGCGCTCCCTACGATGCTCGTTCGTGCGGCGTGAAGGAATGTTTCACGAGACACTCAGACGGATTCGTAATGCATGCCAGAATGTGCTACGGCTATGTCACGGCCCATTCGGCATGTTTGGAAGAAAGTTCGTTTAGGTACAGCATACATTACGTATGTTGCTAACGGTACCATTTTGGGTCCCCTGTGGATGAATGTTTAACGCAGACTCGGCGTACTCGAAATGCTTGCCGAAATGAGCTAGGCACGTGTGAAGTCCATTCGGCGTGTTGGACACTCGATTTCGTTTGGGCGTCGTTTTGTAAGCACATAAGCATGCAAGCACCCATTGCGACCCAACGTGGAGGAATGTTTCACACCGACCCGTATAGATCGAAATGAAGTTTGGATGGGCTAAAATGCATATCAAGTCCATTCGTCTTTGTTCGGCAGAGAGTTCCTATTCGTGCATCGTCTTCCTACGCATGTAGCTCAAAGTAACGATTGGGACCCGTCGCGGTGGAGGGCATGACTCGGACTCGGGTGGAATCGAAATGCATGCCGAAATGAGCTAGGGGGCATAGGAAGTCGATTACGGTTGCTTGGCACCATTGTTCGATCCGTGCACCATTAAGACGCGCTCGAAGCTTACGATACCATTTATCGTGCAGGTCTACTTAGCGATTCGGAGGGACAAAGTCGATGCTAATAGGAGCTAGTAAGCAGATGAAGTCCATTTGGGGTGCTTGACACTCGGTTTCATTTCTTGCGTCGTTTTCTAACGCATGTCGCTTGTCAGACGTGTTGCGTCGGAAAGTTCCACACCGACTCGAAGAGATTCCAAATGCATGCGAGCGAGTTACTAGGCATACGAAGTCCATTCGCGGTGTTTAGCATCTTTGTTTTCTTAGTTGAACAGTTTTAAACGCAAGCATCTTACAGACCCCGTTGTGACCCGCCGTGGAGGATTGTTCCAAAACGACTCGGACGGTTTAGATATGCGTTCCGAAGTGACTAGGGCGAACTAGAAGATCATTCGGGGTGTTTGGCACTCAGTTTCCTTCCGTCACCCGTGTGCGTCTTTGGTGCAGGTGCGATGCCGTTGGGACGGCCGTAGTGGAATGTGTCACACCGGTGGGTCGGAACCGAACTAAAGCTGAAAAGCACAGCGAACTTCCTAGGTTCATTCGGGTGTTTGGCACTCAGTTTGTTTCGCGATCGCCTTCGTTTATGCATAGCGTCTGATGAGCGTGCGAACCCGTCTTAGTGGAATATTTCGCGCCCGACTCGGACGGATTCAAATGCCTGCCAAAATGAGTTACGACGCATGCGAAAGTCCATCGGGCGTGCTTGCCGCTTCGGTTTCATTTACGCATCGTTTCGATGCGGGCGCTCCCTCTGATACTCGTTCGTGCGGCGTGAAGGAATTTTTCACAGAAACTCAGAAGGATTAGTAATGCATGCCGAATGTGCTACGGCTATGTAAGGCCAATTCGGCATGTTTGGAAGAAAGTTTCGTTTCGTGCAACGCCCTGTTACGTATGTTGCTAACGGTACCATTTTGGGTCCCCTGTGGATGAATGTTTAACGCAGACTCGAGCGTACTCGAAATGCTTGCCGAAATGAGCTAGGGCACGTGTGAAGTCCATTCGGCGTGTTGGACACTCAGTTTCGTTTCGGGCGTCGTTTTTGTAAGCACATAAGCATGCAAGCACCCATTGCGACCCAACGTGGTGGAATGTTTCACACTGACCCAGATAGATCAGAAATGAAGTTTGGATGGGCTAAAATGCATATCAAGTCCATTCGTGCTGTTCGGCAGAGAGTTCCTATTCGTGCATCGTCTTCCTACGCATGTAGCTCAAAGTAACAGTTGGGACCCGTCGCTGATGAGGACATCACTACCATGGATACGGCCATACCTACAAACCCAATGGAAACCAACAATGTCATACAAGGGCCAATTACTCGAGCTCGCGCACGACAATTCAATTACCAGGTGAATGCGTTCCTCGGGTTGCATACAAATAATTTAATGAATGGAATGCTATTTAATCCTTGTGATGATTTTATTGTCCTTAGGAACCAAGGAGAAGGACTCCCAAACGTCAAGCATGAAGCCAATTCTTCCGGTGCACAAGTTCAACTCGGATTCGGCCTCCGGGACAGCACCAACTTCAAACGACCATAACTTTTGATCCACAAGGGTGTTTGAGGTCTATGAGTACTGGTTGGAAAGGTTTCGACGTCCTCTTTCCAACGGATCCGACCCCATCCCCAAATTCCGTCCGAGTCAACGGGAATCTGCAAAACAATTGGCGTCACTTTTCCAAATCGAGAAGACTTGGGCTTTGGGCCTTGTAATAGAGTTGTAGTTGGTATCCTACTGCTTTGGACGTGTTTCCCACGCCCTACCTCTTATAAATAGCCAGACATCGGCTCCTTAGGGTTTTGGGTTTTATTTGATTAGTTTAGCCAAGTGCAAACTTGATCCTGCGAGTTGTCTTTGGACAGCCACCACCTTGTCAAGATCGTCAATAAGACTCCACTTTGTTTCGCTTCAGCTTTTATCCGCAATTTCAGATTGCTTATCCTATTGTTCTTGCTTGTTCTTCGGTTGCTTGCAGGAATTGAACCTCGTGTTCAGGTTGATCGTGCCTACGGTAAGATCAATAACCGCTGGAGTTGGTTTAGCGATTGCTAAGGCGCATCGCCGTAAATGCGGTGTAGTCGGATCGTCAAAGTCGACTCTAACAAATCGATCGTGTGTTTCTCATCGAAAGATCGGGACACCCATAGTGCCATCACGGCGCCATCAAGTGGTATCGAGCAAACCAGGTTGCTCGGTGAGAATTCTTTACCCTAGATTAGTAGATTGATATCTTTCCTATAGTCCAGAAACGCCATCGATTGGATCTCTCCATACCAAAACAATTTGAGCCTCGCATTTTCCTTTCCAAAGGTACCTGCGTTATTGAATTTTTGGTTGCATCGTCGTGTCGAGTTGCTGAATTCTAGTCTAGTTGGAGTCCAGGTCGAGGCCGGTTTCGAGTTGTGTTCCGCTTCGAGTTGTGTTCGGTTTGAGTTGTGTTCCGCTTCGAGTTGTGCTCCGTGTCGGTCCCGAATCGTTGAAAAAAAAAAAAAAAAAAAGAAAAAAAAGGAGTTCGGACCCGAAGCTTTCTTCTCATCCAACTGGTCGCTGATCGTCGCCCACTTGGTCGTCCGGCCATTGCCCTCTGTTAGCCGATCGTCGCCGCCGACCGGCCCATCTCATTAGCCGATCGGTTACCTTTTGATCGTCGCCTCGATCGGTCGCCGCTGGGTTGCCTACTGTTAGCCGATCGTTGCCTCCGTGATCGTTACTTTGACCGTCGCCCACCTGTTAGCCGATTGGTTGCCTCCGATCGTCGCCTCCCGTATCGTCGCCGCGATCGTCGCCCACTGGTCGCCATCGCCGCCCGGTAGTCGGCCTTGATCGATCCCACCTGGTCGTCCATTGGTCACACGATCGGTCTTCCGCCTACATAGCACTTGAAAGAAAACGAATCGGATCGTTAGTAAAAAAAAAAAAAAAAAAAAAAAAAAAAAAGCAGTGGAACAGATCCGAAAATTTTTATGTGACAAACCTATTTTCACAAGATTCCCAGTCTTTTGAGATAGGTACCTTCTTTCGCGAAATTTTTTCGCTGGCCGTTTCTTCATCTCTTTGTGGAATCAGGCTGCATGCGCGACCACGGTTTTTGAGTCACGATCCTTGCTAGCCTCGAGTCGGCAACTAGTGACTAGGCGTTGAACAATTCTTCAATTTTGCATTCACCGATTGGATTATTGCTAACCTTTTTGCTACTAAATTAAGCCTGTCCAAGCTCCACTTTCTACCCATACAAAGCGTTCGATCCCTTGGCAATCGCTCTACACAAACTTGGAGAACCTTTGACAACGCCAACGGCCGACAACGCCTGCTACATTGTAAGAACTTGTAAGAACTTGGGTCATAGGCTTGAGCGCTTGAGAGACTTGCCACCTAGTAGTTGATAGGAAGATTATACTTGTGGTTTTTGTTTCCTTGTCATCAACTCACCATGTCGGTGACGAGTTCACTTCATCACTCTCCACGAACCAAGGGCATCATTGCTCACTTCCAAAAGATGACGAGGAAGCCACCGATGGTCTTAGCGAGGATGTACGGCTCACTAATGAGCGTATGTCAATGCAAGAAGACCGTCTCGAGATCCATCGAGGCCGCACAAGGGATTGCTAACACTACTCTTGCTACTATTTTGGCTAGACTTGATACTTTTGCAGCTCGCATCTGGTGCTTCCAATCCACCTCCCGTCGTCCAAGCAACAATTCAGCTCCACAGGAGGCCCCAACAGATTTAGAAGAACAGAGCGAAGAGCACGAATATGATGACACCAGCGATGCGGAGGAGGTCAACCCCATCCATTACGATAATGATCGTGAACCATCAACGGCCACGCTTCAATCAGCAAGGTATGCGACGTGATCCTCCACGACCAAGGAACGAGAACGAGATGATGTTTTCCTAAGGTAAATTTCAACATGCCACCGTTTGAAGGTAAATATGACCCTGATGGTTACCTTAGTTGGGAATTACTTGTGGATCAAAAATTTGCGTGCCATGATTTCCCTGAGAATAGAAGAGTTAGGGCTGCCACAAGTGAGTTCACTGATTTTGCTTCTGTTTGGTGGAGAGAACATTTGCCGTGCTCATCCAAATAATATACCCACCACTTGGGAAGCCTTGAAATTGCTAATGAGGCATAGATTTGTTCCTTCATACTATGCTAGAGATTTATTGAATAAATTGCAGCGCTACAGCAAGGTAAGAATTCGTGGAAGAATATTACCAAGAATTGCAAATTGGCATGTTGCGTTGTGGATTAATTGAGAATGAGGAAGCTTCTATGGCTCGTTTCTTAGGTGGTTTAACTCGAGAAATCCAGGATATTCTAGACTATAAGGATTATAATTCGATGACTCGGTTGTTCCATCTTGCTTGCAAAGCTGAACGTGAAGTGCAGGGTCGTCAATCGAGGGCCAAGACTAACTTTTCTGCAGGTCGAACTACTTCGTGGACACCGCGCACCCCTGCTGCCCCTGCCGGCCGTTGATGGCGCCGTGATGGCACTATGGGTGTCCCGATCTTTCGATGAGAAACACACGATCGATTTGTTAGAGTCGACTTTGACGATCCGACTACACCGTACGACGACGATGCGCCTTAGCAATCGCTAAACCAACTCCAGCGGGTTATTGATCTTACCGTGGGCACGATCAACCTGAACACGAGGTTCAATTCCTGCAAGCAACCGAAGAACAAGCAAGAACAATAGGATAAGCAATCTGAAATTGCGGATAAAACTGGAAGCGAAACAAAGTGGAGTCTTATTGACGATCTTGACAAGGTGGCTGTCGGCCAAAGACAACTCGCAGGATCAAGTTTGCACTTGGCTAAACTAATCAAATAAAACCCAAAACCCTAAGGAGCCGATGTCTGGCTATTTATAAGAGGTAGGGCGTGGGAAACACGTCCAAAGCAGTAGGATACCAACTACAACTCTATTACAAGGCCCAAAGCCCAAGTCTTCTCGATTTGGAAAAGTGACGCCAATTGTTTTGCAGATTCCGTTGACTCGGACGGAATTTGGGGATGGGGTCGGATCCGTTGGAAAGAGGACGTCGAAACCTTTCCAACCAGTACTCATAGACCTCAAACACCCTTGTGGATCAAAAGTTATGGTCGTTTGAAGTTGGTGCTGTCCCGGAGGCCGAATCCGAGTTGAACGTGTGCACCGGACGGAGTGGCTTCATGCTTGACGCTTGGGGAGTCCTTCTCCTTGGTTCCTAAGGACAATAAAATCATCACAAGGATTAAATAGCATTCCATTCATTAAATTATTTGTATGCAACCCGAGGAACGCATTCACCTGGTAATTGAATTGTCGTGGCGCGAGCTCGAGTAATTGGCCCTTGTATGACATTGTTGGTTTCCATTGGGTTTGTAGGTATGGCCGTATCCATGGTAGTGATGTCCTCATCATCCTCCCTTCTTGCATTTGAGTCGTCCTCGACTCAAGTTCATCATCTTCTCCCAAGTATGGTTTCAAATCGGCAATGTTGAATGTGGGACTAACCCCAAAATCTGCAGGCAATTCAAGCTTGTATGCATTATCATTAATCTTTGCCAATACTTTGAAAGGACCATCAGCTCGCGGCATCAACTTAGATTTTCTTAATTCTAGGAATCGATCTTTTCGCAAATGCAACCAAACTAAATCTCCTGGTTCAAAAGTTACATGTTTCCTTCCCTTACTACCAGCAAGTTTATATTTAGCATTCATGCGTTCTATGTTTTCTTTTGTTGTCTCATGCATTTTCATAATCAAATCAGCACGTTGTTTAGCATCAAGATTCAATTTCTCCGAATATGGTAGAGGTAACAAATCAATTGGAGCATGAGGTACAAATCCATATACAATCTCAAAAGGGCACATCTTAGTAGTAGAATGCATAGACCGATTATAAGCAAACTCAATATGAGGCAAACATTCTTCCCACAATTTAATGTTCTTTTTCAAAACAGCCCTAAGCATAGTAGATAAAGTTCGATTAACGACCTCAGTTTGTCCATCAGTTTGGGGATGACAAGTAGTAGAAAATAAAAGTTTAGTCCCCAATTTAGCCCACAAAGTTCTCCAAAAAGTGGCTTAAGAATTTAGTGTCACGATCTGAAACTATTGTGTTAGGCACACCATGTAAGCGAACAATTTCACGAAAGAATAAGTCAACAATGTTGGTAGCGTCATCGCTTTTGTGACAAGGTATGAAGTGTGCCATTTTAGAAAATCTATCCACAAAGACAAAAATACTATCCCTCCCCTTCTTTGTTCTAGGAGTCCTAAAACAAAGTCCATAGAAATATCTTCCCAAGGCACGCTTAGAACAGGCAGAGGCATGTATAAACCATGTGGATTAAGTCGTGACTTAGCTTTTTGACATGTAGAGCAGCGAGCGATGAAACGTTCCACGCCTCGCCTCATCCTCGGGCCAAAAGAAATGGCTAGCAGTATGTCCTCCGTCCTTTTCACACCAAAGTGTCCCATCAATCCTCCTCCATGCGCTTCTGTAGCAATAACAAGCAAACGAGAACTAGCTGGAATACATAGTTTGTTTGCTCTAAACACAAACCCATTATTGAGGACAAATTTGTTCCAAGTTTTTCCTCTTTACAATTGAGCAACACATTTTTAAAATCATCATCATGCACATATTGCTCTTTAATCGCTTTCCAAACCAAAAATTTTGAAGTCAAGTTGTGAGAGCATGGTATATCTCCTAGACAAGGCATCGGCAATGACATTATCCTTTCCCTGTTTGTGTTTGATGACATAAGGAAATGACTCAATGAATTCAACCCACTTTGCATGTCTACGGTTCAGTTTAGCTTGACTTCTAATATGTTTTAATGATTCATGATCCGAATGTATAACAAATTCCTTGGGCCATAAATAATGTTGCCATGTTTCTAAAGTTCGAACTAGTGCATATAACTCCTTATCATAAGTAGAATAATTCAAACTTGGCCCACTCAATTTTTCACTAAAATAAGCAAATGTGTTTTCCTTCTTGTAACAGAACACCACCCAAACCAATTCCACTAGCATCACATTCTAGTTCAAAAGTCTTAGAAAAGTCTGGAAAATTTGGAGTAAGGGTGCATGGGTTAACTTAGCTTTCGAGAATGTTGAAGGCATCTTCTGCGGCTTGCCCCAAGCAAAAGGTACACCCTTCTTGGTGAGCTCATTCATGGGTGCAGTGATGGTGCTGAAGTCCTTCACAAAGCGACGATAGAATCCGGCAAGTCCTAGAAAACTTCGCACTGTGTGACCGTGTTAGGAGTCGGCCAACTCAGATTGCTTCAACCTTGGCTTGGTCAACTTCAATTCCCTCGTGGAGTAACAACATAGCCAAGAAAAGATACTCGATCCGTGCAAAAGGTGCACTTCTCAAGGTTACCAAATAAGCGTGCATCGCGTAAAGCATTAAAAACAAAGACGTAGATGTTCAAGATGATCCTCTAAAGATTTGCTATAAATCAAGATATCATCAAGTAAACTACCACAAATTTTCCAATGAAAACACGTAAAACCTCGTTCATCAGTCTCATGAATGTGCTAGGAGCATTAGTCAACCCGAAAGGCATTACTAACCACTCATATAACCCGAACTTAGTTTTAAATGTCAAGTTTGTTTTCCATTCATCTCCTAACTTCATGCGACCGTGATAGCCACTACGCAAATCCACTTTAGAGAACATAGTAGAGCCACTTAGTTCATCAAGCATATCGTCTAACCGAGGAATAGGATGGCGATATCTAATGGTGATATTATTAATTGCTCTACAATCCACACACATGCGCCATGTTCCATCTTTCTTAGGTACTAAAATGACTGTACAAAGACAAGGACTAAGAGATTCACGACGTACCCTTTATCAAGCAATTCGTGAACTTGGCGTTGTATCTCTTGTGTTTCTTCAGGGTTGGTTCTCAGAAGGTGCTCGGTTGGGCAAAGATGCCCTGGAATGAGATCAATTTGATGCTCAATCCCTCTAATTGGCGGCAGCCACTGAGGGGATGTCCTTTGGAAAGATGTCGGTGTATTCTGCAAAAGGTTAGTGACAACAGGAGGCAAGGAGAGGGACATCTCCTCTAGAGAAAACAAAGTTTCTTTGCAGACCAAAGCATAGCATGTAGACCTACAAACATCCAACTCATTCAAATCAGATTTTGTTGCAAGAAAACAAGCACCTTTCAATTTAATCTCATTCGGCTTAGCACAATCAAGGTTAGATTCTTCTGTTTATGTTGTTCAAGTCCTTTGGTGACAATCTGATTTTCACTCTTAGAATTCTCTCGATTTTTCTCTTTGCTAGATCTAGCGATTTCATCCTTTACAATGGCATCAAAGCGACATTGGGTGTAGCACAATTTTCTTTTCTTTATGCACAAAAGAGTATTGATTTGTTCTACCATGATGTAAACAATCCTTATCATATTGCCACGGTCTACCTAATAACATAGAACATGCTTGCATAGGTGCGACATCGCAATCAACATAATCATGATAGGAACCTAAAGCGAAATGTACTCTTACCATGCGAGTTACCTTGAGTTTGCCGCTGTTGTTGAACCATTGAATGTGGTAGGGCTGAGGGTGTGGTCTAGTGGAGAGTGCTAGCTTCTCCACCATGTCCATCTTGGCTAGATTATTGCAACTCCCACCATCAATGATTATTCGAATGGATCGCTCCTTGATGACGCCTTTTGTGTAAAACAAGTTGTGGCGTTGATTTGGATCGGCCAGCGAGCAATCTGAGCACTAAGCACACGTTGTGCAATAATACTCAAATATTGGTCAGCATCACCAGCGCTCACGTGTACCTCGTCGTGCTCGGCATTTGGATCGCCGTCTTCATGTTCAGCGAGCAAAGCATATGTTTCGTCATCAAGATCACTTGCCGAGTCATACTCGCCGTCTTCACGGATTATTAGCACACGCTTGTTCGGACACTCCTCATCATGTGACCGAAACCCTTGCAGCGATGGCACCGAACATCTTTGGTGCGTCCCGTTGATGCGATCGACGATTTACCGAACTATTTGTAGTAGCTTGTGTGGCACTTTTCGTCGGCGTTGGTTGTGGTGCCGAATTTGCGGTGGTGGACGCCGCTCGTTGATGGAAGAGGTCGGCGTGGTAGTACGGCCGGCAGGGGCAGCAGGTGCGCGGTGTCCACGAAGTAGTTCGACTGCGAGAAAAGTTAGTCTTGGCCCTCGATTGACGACCACGCACTTCACGCTCAGCTTTGCAAGCAAGATGGAACAACCGAGTCATCGAATTATAATCCTTATAGTCTAGAATATCCTGGATTTCTCGAGTTAAACCACCTAAGAAACGAGCCATAGAAGCTTCCTCACTCTCAATTAATCCACAACGCAACATGCCAATTTGCAATTCTTGGTAATATTCTTCCACCGAATTCTTACCTTGTCAGTAGGCGCTGCAATTTATTCAATAAATCTCTAGCATAGTATGAAGGAACAAATCTATGCCTCATTAGCAATTTCAAGGCTTCCCAAGTGGTGGGTATATTATTTGGATGAGCACGGCAATGTTCTCTCCACCAAGCAGAAGCAAAATCGGTGAACTCACTTGTGGCAGCCCTAACTCTTCTATTCTCGGGAAATCATGGCACGCAAATTTTTGATCCACAAGTAATTCCCACTAAGGTAACCATCAGGGTCATATTTACCTTCAAGCGGTGGCATGTTGAAATTTACCTTAGGGAAAACATCATCTCGCTCTCGTTCCCTTGGTCGTGGAGGATCACGTCGCATACCTTGCCGATTGAAGCGTGGCCGTTGATGGTTACGATCATTATCGTAATGGATGGGGTTGACCTCCTCCGCATCGATGGTGTCATCATATTCGTGCTCTTCGCTCTGTTCTTCTAAATCTGTTGGGGCCTCCTGTGGAGCTGAATTGTTGCTTGACGACGGGAGGTGGATTGGAAGCACCAGATGCACGAGCTGCAAAAGTATCAAGTCTAGCCAAAATAGTAGCAAGAGTAGTGTTAGCAATCCCTTGTGCGGCCTCGATGGATCTCGAGACGGTCTTCTTGCATTGACATACGCTCATTAGTGAGCCGTACATCCTCGCTAAGACCATCGGTGGCTTCCTCGTCATCTTTTGGAAGTGAGCAATGATGCCCTTGGTTCGTGGAGAGTGATGAAGTGAACTCTCGTCACCGACATGGTTAGTTGATGACAAGGAAACAAAAACCACAAGTATAATGTTCCTATCAACTACTAGGTGGCAAGTCTCTCAAGCGCTCAAGCCTATGACCCAAGTTCTTACAAGTTCTTACAATGTAGCGGGCGTTGTCGGCCGTTGGCGTTGTCAAAGGTTCTCTGAAGTTTGTGTAGAGCGATTGCCAAGGGATCGAACGCCTTTGTATGGGTAGAAAGTGGAGCTTGGACAGGCTTAATTTAGTAGCAAAAGGTTAGCAATAATCCAATCGGTGAATGCAAAATTGAAGAATTGTTCAACGTCTAGTCACTAGTTCTTGACTCGAGGCTAGCAAGGATCGTGACTCAAAAAGCGTGGTCGGCGACAAGACAGATTCCACAATGAGATGAAGAACAATGAAAAAAATTCGCGAAAAGAAGGGAACTATCTCAAAAGATCGGGAATCTTGTGAAAATAGGTTTGGCACATAAAATTTTCTGGATCTTCTGACTCTGTTTTTTTTTTTTTTTTTTTTTTTTTTTTTTTTTTTTACGGAACGATCCGATTCGTTTTTCTTTCAAGTGCTATGCAGGCGGAAGACGATCGTGTGACGGTCGGACGACGGTGAAGCGATCGATCGGCGCCGACGATGGGCGGCGATGGCGACAGTGGGCGACGATCGGCAGCGACGATGAGGCGACGATCGAGAGGCAACGATCGGCTAACAGTGGCGGCCGGTCGGCGGCGACGATCGGGAGGCAACGATCGGCTAACAGGTAGGCAACCTTGATCGGGCGACGATCGGGAGGCGACGGTCGGAGGCGACGATCGGAAGGTAACGATCGGCTAACAGATGGCGGCCGTCGGTAGCGACGATCGGCTAACAGAGGGCAGCGGTCGGACGACCAAGTGGGCGACGATCGGCGACTTGGATGAGAAGAAAGCTTCGGTCCGAACTCCTTTTTTTTCTTCTTTTTTTTTTTTTCAACAGTTCGGGACCGACACGGAGCACAACTCGAAACGGAACACAACTCGAAACCGAACACAACTCGAAACGGAACACAACTCGAAACCGTATCGACCTGGACTCCAACTAGACTAGAATTCAGCAACTCGACACGACGATGCAACCAAAAATTCAATAACGCAGTGTAATCGAAAGGAAAATGCGAGGCTCAAATTGTTTTGGTATGGAGAGATCCAACTGATGGCGTTTCCTACGGACTATAGGAAAGATATCAATCTACTAATCTAGGGTAAAGAATTCTCACCGAGCAACCTGGTTTGCTCGATACCACTTGATGGCGCCGTGATGGCACTATGGGTGTCCCGATCTTTCGATGAGAAACACACGATCGATTTGTTAGAGTCGACTTTGACGATCCGACTACACCGCATTTACGACGATGCGCCTTAGCAATCGCTAAACCAACTCCAGCTGGTTATTGATCTTACCGTGGGCACGATCAACCTGAACACGAGGTTCAATTCCTGCAAGCAAATCAAGAACAAGAAAGAAAAATAGGATAAGAAATATGAAATTGCTGATAAAAATGTAATAGAAACAAAGTGGAGACTTAATGACGATCTTGACAAGGTGGTCGGCCCAAAGACAACTCGCAGGATCAAGTTTGCACTTGGCTAAACTAATCAAATAAAACCCAAAACCCTAAGGAGCCGATGTCTGGCTATTTATAAGAGGTAGGGGCGTGGGAAACACGTCCAAAGCAGTAGGATACCAACTACAACTCTATTACAAGGCCCAAAGCCCAAGTCTTCTCGATTTGGAAAAGTGACGCCAATTGTTTTGCAGATTCCCGTTGACTCGGACGGAATTTGGGGATGGGGTCGGATCCGTTGGAAAGAGGACGTCGAAACCTTTCCAACCAGTACTCATAGACCTCAAACACCCTTGTGGATCAAAAGTTATGGTCGTTTGAAGTTGGTGCTGTCCCGGAGGCCGAATCCGAGTTGAACTTGTGCACCGGAAGAATTGGCTTCATGCTTGACGTTTGGGAGTCCTTCTCCTTGGTTCCTAAGGACAATAAAATCATCACAAGGATTAAATAGCATTCCATTCATTAAATTATTTGTATGCAACCCGAGGAACGCATTCACCTGGTAATTGAATTGTCGTGCGCGAGCTCGAGTAATTGGCCCTTGTATGACATTGTTGGTTTCCATTGGGTTTGTAGGTATGGCCGTATCCATGGTAGTGATGTCCTCATCAGCCGTACTACCACGCCGACCTCTTCCATCAACAGAACGGCGTCCACCACCGCAAATTCGGCACCACAACCAACGCCGACGAAAAGTGCCACACAAGCTACTACAAATAGTTCGTCGTCGATCAGATCAACGGACGCACCAAAGATGTTCAGTGCCATCGCTGCAAGGGTTTCGGTCACATGATGAGGGAGTGTCCGAACAAGCGTGTGCTAATAATCCGTGAAGACGGCGAGTATGACTCGGCAAGTGATCTTGATGACGAAACATATGCTTTGCTCGCTGAACATGAAGACGGCGATCCAAATGCCGAGCACGACGAGGTACACGTGAGCGCTGGTGATGCTGACCAATATTTGAGTATTATTGCACAACGTGTGCTTAGTGCTCGATTGCTCGCCGATCCAAATCAACGCCACAACTTGTTTTACACAAAAGGCGTCATCAAGGAGCGATCCATTCGAATAATCATTGATGGTGGGAGTTGCAATAATCTAGCCGCATGGACATGGTGGAGAAGCTAGCACTCTCCACTAGACCACACCCTCAGCCCTACCACATTCAATGGTTCAACAATGCAAACTCAAGGTAACTCGCATGGTAAGAGTACATTTCGCTTTAGGTTCCTATCATGATTATGTTGATTGCGATGTCGCACCTATGCAAGCATGTTCTATGTTATTAGGTAGACCGTGGCAATATGATAAGGATTGTTTACATCATGGTAGAACAAATCAATACTCTTTTGTGCATAAAGAAAAGAAAATTGTGCTACACCCAATGTCGCTTTGATGCCATTGTAAAGGATGAAATCGCTAGATCTAGCAAAGAGAAAAATCGAGAGAATTCTAAGAGTGAAAATCAGATTGTCACCAAAGGACTTGAACAACATAAACAGAAAGAATCTAACCTTGATTGTGCTAAGCCGAATGAGATTAAATTGAAAGGTGCTTGTTTTCTTGCAACAAAATCTGATTTGAATGAGTTGGATGTTTGTAGGTCTACATGCTATGCTTTGGTCTGCAAAGAAACTTTGTTTTCTCTAGAGGAGATGTCCCTCTCCTTGCCTCCTGTTGTCACTAACCTTTTGCAGGAATACACTGACATCTTTCCAAAGGACATCCCCTCAGGGCTGCCGCCAATTAGAGGGATTGAGCATCAAATTGATCTCATTCCAGGGCATCTTTGCCCAACCGAGCACCTTCTGAACCAACCCTGAAGAAACACAAGAGATACAACGCCAAGTTCACGAATTGCTTGATAAAGGGTACGACGTGAATCTCTTAGTCCTTGTCTTTGTGCCAGTCATTTTAGTACCTAAGAAAGATGGAACATGGCGCATGTGTGTGGATTGTAGAGCAATTAATAATATCACCATTAGATATCGCCATCCTATTCCTCGGTTAGACGATATGCTTGATGAACTAAGTGGCTCTACTATGTTCTCTAAAGTGGATTTGCGTAGTGGCTATCACCAGATTCGCATGAAGTTAGGAGATGAATGGAAAACAGCATTTAAAACTAAGTTCGGGTTATATGAGTGGTTAGTAATGCCTTCGGGTTGACTAATGCTCCTAGCACATTCATGAGACTCGATGAACGAGGTTTTACGTGTTTTCATTGGAAAATTTGTGGTAGTTTACTTCGATGATATCTTGATTTATAGCAAATCTTTAGAGGATCATCTTGAACATCTACGTCTTCATTTTTAATGCTTTACGCGATGCACGCTATTTGGTAACCTTGAGAAGTGCACCTTTTGCACGGATCGAGTATCTTTTCTTGGCTATGTTGTTACTCCACAGGGAATTGAAGTTGACCAAGCCAAGGTTGAAGCAATACAGAGTTGGCCGACTCTAACACGGTCACACAAAGTAAGTTTTCTAGGACTTGCTTGGATTCTATCGTCGCTTTGTGAAGGACTTCAGCACCATCGCTGCACTCCATGAATGAGCTCACCAAGAAGGGTGTACCTTTTGCTTGGGGCAAGCCGCAGGAAGATGCCTTCAACATTCGAAAGCTAAGTTAACCCATGCACCCTTACTCCAGCCTTCCAGACTTTTCTAAGACTTTTGAACTAGAATGTGATGCTAGTGGAATTGGTTTGGGTGGTGTTCTGTTACAAGAAGGAAAACTCATTGCTTATTTTAGTGAAAATTGAGTGGGCCAAGTTTGAATTATTCTACTTATGATAAGGAGTTATATGCACTAGTTCGAACTTTATAAACATGGCAACAATATTTATGGCCCAAGGAATATGTTATACAATCGGATCATGAATCATTAAAACAAATAAGAACTCAAGCTAAATCGAACCGTAGACATGCAAAGTGGGTTGAATTCATTGAGTCATTTCCTTATGTCATCAAACACAAACAGGGAAAGGATAATGTCATTGCTGATGCCTTGTCTAGGAGATATACCATGCTCTCACAACTTGACTTCAGAATTTTTGGTTTGGAAACGATTAAAGAGCAATATGTGCATGATGATGATTTTAAAAATGTGTTGCTCAATTGTAAAGAGGGAAAAACTTGGAACAAATTTGTCCTCAATAGTGGGTTTGTGTTTAGAGCAAACAAACTATGTATTCCAGCTAGTTCTGTTCGTTTGTTATTGCTACAGGAAGCGCATGGAGGAGGATTGATGGGACACTTTGGTGTGAAAAGGACGGAGGACATACTCGCTAGCCATTTCTTTTGGCCAGGATGAGACGAGACGTGGAACGTTTCATCGCCGCTGCTCTACATGTCAAAAAGCTAAGTCACGACTTAATCCACATGGTTTATACATGCCTCTCGCACTGCTCCTAGCGTGCCTTGGGAAGATATTTCTATGGACTTTGTTTTAGGACTCCTAGAACAAAGAAGGGAGGGATAGTATTTTTGTCGTTGTGGATAGATTTTCTAAAATGGCACACTTCATACCTTGTCACAAAAGCGATGACGCTACCAACATTCTCGACTTATTCTTTCGTGAAATTGTTCGCTTACATGGTGTGCCTAACACAATAGTTTCAGATCGTGACACTAAATTCTTAAGCCACTTTTGGAGAACTTTGTGGGCTAAATTGGGGACTAAACTTTATTTTCTACTACTTGTCATCCCCAAACTGATGGACAAACCGAGGTCGTTAATCGAACTTTATCTACTATGCTTAGGGCTGTTTTGAAAAAGAACATTAAATTGTGGGGAGAATGTTTGCCTCATATTGAGTTTGCTTATAATCGGTCTATGCATTCTACTACTAAGATGTGCCCTTTTGAGATTGTATATGGATTTGTACCTCATGCTCCAATTGATTTGTTACCTCTACCATATTCGGAGAAATTGAATCTTGATGCTAAACAACGTCTGATTTGATTATGAAAATGCATGAGACAACTAAAGAAAACATAGAACGATGAATGCTAAATATAAACTTCTTGGTAGTAAGGGAAGGAAACATGTAACTTTTGAACCAGGAGATTTAGTTTGGTTGCATTTGCGAAAAGATCGATTCCTGCACTAAGAAAATCTAAGTTGATGCCGCGAAATGATGGTCCTTTCAAAGTATTGGCAAAGATTAATGATAATGCATACAAGCTTGAATTGCCTGCAGATTTTGGGGTTAGTCCCACATTCAACATTGCCGATTTGAAACCATACTTGGGAGAAGATGATGAACTTGAGTCGAGGACGACTCAAATGCAAGAAGGGAGGATGATGAGGACATCACTACCATGGATACGGCCATACCTACAAACCCAATGGAAACCAACAATGTCATACAAGGGCCAATTACTCGAGCTCGCAAGACGACAATTCAATTACCAGGTGAATGCGTTCCTCGGGTTGCATACAAATAATTTAATGAATGGAATGCTATTTAATCCTTGTGATGATTTTATTGTCCTTAGGAACCAAGGAGAAGGACTCCCAAACGTCAAGCATGAAGCCAATTCTTCCGGTGCACAAGTTCAACTCGGATTCGGCCTCCGGACAGCACCAACTTCAAACGACCATAACTTTTGATCCACAAGGGTGTTTGAGGTCTATGAGTACTGGTTGGAAAGGTTTCGACGTCCTCTTTCCAACGGATCCGACCCCATCCCCAAATTCCGTCCGAGTCAACGGGAATCTGCAAAACAATTGGCGCCACTTTTCCAAATCGAGAAGACTTGGGCTTTGGGCCTTGTAATAGAGTTGTAGTTGGTATCTCATCGCTTTGGACGTGTTTCCCACGCCCCTACCTCTTATAAATAGCCAGACATCGGCTCCTTAGGGTTTTGGGTTTTATTTGATTAGTTTAGCCAAGTGCAAACTTGATCCTGCGAGTTGTGCTGGACAGCCACCTTGTCAAGATCGTCAATAAGACTCCACTTTGTTTCGCTTCCAGTTTTATCCGCAATTTCAGATTGCTTATTCTATTGTTCTTGCTTGTTCTTCGGTTGCTTGCAGGAATTGAACCTCGTGTTCAGGTTGATCGTGCCCACGGTAAGATCAATAACCCGCTGGAGTTGGTTTAGCGATTGCTAAGGCGCATCGTCGTCGTACGGTGTAGTCGGATCGTCAAAGTCGACTCTAACAAATCGATCGTGTGTTTCTCATCGAAAGATCGGGACACCCATAGTGCCATCACGGCGCCATCAGGACCCGTCGCGGTGGAGGGCATGATTCAGACTCGGGTGGAATCGAAATGCATGCCGAAAAGAGCTAGGGGCATAGGAAGTCGATTCTGGTTGCTTGGCACCATTGTTCGATCCGTGCACCATTCCGGCACGCTCGAAGCTTACAGTACCATTTATCGTGCAGGTCTCGCAACGATTCGGAGGGACCCAAAGTCGATGCTAATAGGAGCTAGTAAACAGATGAAGTCCATTTGGGGTGCTTGACACTCAGTTTCATTTCTTGCGTCGCTTTTCAACGCATGCTGCTTGCTTTACGCGTTGCGTCGGAAAGTTCCACTCCGACTCGAAGAGATTCCAAATGCATGCCAAACAGAGTTACTAGGCATACGAAGTCCATTCGCGGGCGGTGTTTCGCATGCTGTTTTCTTCCGTTGAACAGTTTCGTACGCAAGCATCTTACAGAACCCGTTGGGACCCGCCGTGGAGGAATGTTCCACAACGACTTCTGACGGTTTTGAAATGCGTGTCCGAAGTGACTACGGCGAACAAGAAGATCATTCGGGTGTTTGGCACTTTCAGTTTCCTTCCGTCACCCGCTTATGCGTCGGTGCACCGCAGCGTTCGCTGGGACCACCCGTAGTGGAATGTGTCACACCGGTGGGTCGGAACCGAACTAAAGCTGAAAAGCTACGTTTAACTTCCTAGGTTCATTCGGGTGTTTGGCACTCAGTTTGTTTCACAGATCGCTTTCGCTTGTACGCAGCGTCTGACAAGAGCGCGCGAACTCCGCCTTGGTCGAATATTTCGCGCCGACTGGACGGATTCAAATGCCCGCCAAAATGAGTTACGACGCATGCGAAGTCCATCGGGCGTGCTTGCCGCTTCGGTTTCATTTCTGCATCGTTGCGGCGACGCTTCCCTACAAGACTGCCAGGCACGCTGCGTGAAGGAATGTTTCACAGACACTCAGACGGATTCGTAATGCATGCCGAATGTGCTACGGCTATGTACGGCCCATTCGGCTTGTTTGGAAGAAAGTTTCGCTTCGCGGCAACGCCCGTTACGTATGTTGCTAACGGTACCATTTTGGGTCCCCGTGGATGAATGTTTAACGCAGACTCGAAAGCCGCATTTCGAAATGCTTGCCGAAATGAGCTAGGCACGTGTGAAGTCCATTCGGCGTGTTGGACACTCCGCTGCTTTCGCGCCGCTTTTGTAAGCACATAAGCATGCAAGCACCCATTGCGACCCAACGTGGTGGAATGTTTCACACCGACCCGTATAGATCGTAAATGAAGTTTGGATGGGCTAAAATGCATATCAAGTCCATTCGTGTTGCTCGGCAGAGAGTTCCTATTCGTGGCATCGCCTTCCCACGCATGTAGCTCAAAGTAACAGCTTGGGACCCGTCGCGGTGGAGGGCATGACTCAGACTTCGGTGGAATCGAAATGCATGCCGAAATGAGCTAGGGGGCATAGGAAGTCGATTCTGGTTGCTTGGCACCATTGTTCGATCCGTGCACCATTCCCAAGACGCCTAAGCTTACAAGTACCATTTATCGTGGCAGTGTCTCGCAACGATTCTGAGGGACCCAAAGTCGATGCTAATAGGAGCTAGTAAACAGATGAAGTCCATTTGGGGTGCTTGACACTCGCCATTTCTTGGCGCTGCTTTCTAACGATGTCGCTTGTCAGACGTGTTATGCGCCGGAAAGTTCCACACCGACTAAGAGATTCCAAATGCATGCCGAACAGAGTTACTAGGCATACGAAGTCCATTCGCGGTGTTTCGCGATGCTGTTTTCTTCCGTTGAACAGTTTCAGACGCAAGCATCTTACGTAACCCGCTGGGACCCGCTGTGGAGGAATGTTCCACAACGACTTCTGACGGTTTTGAAATGCGTGGCCGAAGTGACTACGGCGAACAAGAAGATCATTCGGTGTTTGGCACTCAGTTTCCTTCCGTCACCCGCTTATGGCCGGGTGCAGTTAGCGTTCGCTGGGACCAAACAGAGTGGAATGTGTCACACCTACCGGGTCGGAACCGAACTAAAGTCGAAAAGCACAAGCTTAACTTCCTAGGTTCATTCGGGTGTTTGGCACTCAGTTTGTTTCACAGATCGCCTTTCGCTTGTAATGCGCAGCGCATAAAGAGAGCGGCGAACCCGCCTTGGTCGGAATATTTCGCGCCGACTGGACGGATTCGAAATGCCTGCCAAAATGAGTTACGACGCATGCGGTCCATCGGGCGTGCTTGCCGCCGGTTTCATTTCTCGCATCGTTGCGTGCGGACGCTCCCTACGATACTCGTCGTACGGGCGTGAAGGAATGTTTCACAGACACTCAGACGGATTCGTAATGCATGCCGAATGTGCTACGGCTATGTACGGCCCATTCGGCATGTTTGGAAGAAAGTTTCGTTTCGTGCAACGCCCTGTTACGTATGTTGCTAACGGTACCATTTTGGGTCCCCTGTGGATGAATGTTTAACGCAGACTCGAGCGTGCATCAAATGCTTGCCGAAATGAGCTAGGGCACGTGTGAAGTCCATTCGGCGTGTTGGACACTCAGTTTCGTTTCGGGCGTCGTTTTTGTAAGCACATAAGCATGCAAGCACCCATTGCGACCCAACGTGGAGGAATGTTTCACACTGACCCAGATAGATCAGAAATGAAGTTTGGATGGGCTAAAATGCATATCAAGTCCATTCGTGCTGTTCGGCAGAGAGTTCCTATTCGTGCATCGTCTTCCTACGCATGTAGCTCAAAGTAACAGTTGGGACCCGTCGCGGTGGAGGGCATGACTCAGACTCGGGTGGAATCGAAATGCATGCCGAAATGAGCTAGGGGGCATAGGAAGTCGATTCTGGTTGCTTGGCACCATTGTTCGATCCGTGCACCATTCCTAAGACGCCAAGCTTACAAAGACCATTTATCGTGGCAGGTCTCGTGAACGATTCTGAGGGACCCAAAGTCGATGCTAATAGGAGCTATTAAACAGATTAAGTCCATTTGGGGTGCTTGACACTCAGTTTCATTTCTTGCGTGCTTTCAACGCATGTCGCTTTGTCAGACGTGTTGCGTCGGAAAGTTCCACACCGACCAAGAGATTCCAAATGCATGCCGAACAGAGTTACTAGGCATACGAAGTCCATTCGCGGGCGGTGTTTCGTGATGTCGCTTTTCTTCCGCTGAATGGGCCAGACGCATAAGCATCTTACAGAACCCGCTGGGACCCGCTGGAGGAATGTTCCACAACGACTGGACGGTTTTGAAATGCGTGGCCGAAGTGACTACGGCGAACAAGAAGATCATTCGGGTGTTTGGCACTCGCTTCCTTCCGTCACCCGCTTATGCGTCGGTGCACCGCAGCGTTCGCTGGGACCAGCCGTAGTGGAATGTGTCACACCTACTGGGTCGGAACCGAACTAAAGCTGAAAAGCACGTTTAACTTCCTAGGTTCATTCGGTGTTTGGCACTCGCTTTGTTTCACAGATCGCTTTCGCTTGTACGCAGCTGCAGACAAGAGCGCGGCGAACCCGCCTTGGTCGAATATTTCGCGCCGACTGACGGATTCAAATGCCCGCCAAAATGAGTTACGACGCATGCGGTCCATCGGGCGTGCTTGCCGCCGGTTTCATTTCTGCATCGCTGCGGCGACGCTCCCTACAAGATTGCTCAGGCACGGCGTGAAGGAATGTTTCACAGACACTCAGACGGATTCAGTAATGCATGCCGAATGTGCTACGGCTATGTACGCCCATTCGGCATGTTTGGAAGAAAGTTTCGCTTGCGGCAACGCCTCGTTACGTATGTTGCTAACGGTACCATTTTGGGTCCCCGTGGATGAATGTTTAACGCAGACTCGAGCGCATCAAATGCTTGCCGAAATGAGCTAGGCACGGTGAAGTCCATTCGGCGTGTTGGACACTCAGTTTCGCTTTCGGCGCCGCTTTTGTAAGCACATAAGCATGCAAGCACCCATTGCGACTCCATCGTGGAGGAATGTTTCACACCGACCTGATAGATCAGAAATGAAGTTTGGATGGGCTAAAATGCATATCAAGTCCATTCGTGTCGTTTCGGCAGAGAGTTCCTATTCGTGCATCGCCTTCCTACGCATGCAGCTCAAAGTAACAGCTTGGGACCCGTCATGGTGGAGGAGGGCATGACTCGACTCGGGTGGAATCGAAATGCATGCCGAAATGAGCTAGGGGGCATAGGAAGTCGATTCGTTGCTTGGCACCATTGTTCGATCCGTGCACCATTCCGCACGCCAAGCTTACAAAGCACCATTTATCGTGCAGGTCTCGTGAACGATTCGGAGGGACCCAAAGTCGATGCTAATAGGAGCTAGTAAACAGATGAAGTCCATTTGGGGTGCTTGACACTCGCCATTTCTTGCGCTGCTTTCTAACGCATGTCGCTTTGTCAGACGCTGTTAAGGTCGGAAAGTTCCACACCGACTCAAGAGATTCCAAATGCATGCCGAACAGAGTTACTAGGCATACGAAGTCCATTCGCGGGCGGTGTTTCAGATGCTGTTTTCTTCCGCTGAACAGTTTCAGACGCAAGCATCTTACGTAACCCGCTGGGACCCGCTGCGGAGGAATGTTCCACAACGACTGGACGGTTTTGAAATGCGTGCAAAGTGACTACGGCGAACAAGAAGATCATTCGGGTGTTTGGCACTCCGCTTCCTTCCGTCACCCGCTTATGCGGCCGGGTGCAATGCGGTGTTCGCTGGGACCACCAGAGTGGAATGTGTCACACCTACTGGTCGGAACCGAACTAAAGCTGAAAGCACGTTTAACTTCCTAGGTTCATTCGGGGTGTTTGGCACTCGCTTGTTTCGCAGACGCTTTCGCTTGTACGCAGCGCAGACAAGAGCGCGGCGAACCCGCCTTGGTGGAATATTTCGCGCCGACTCTGACGGATTCAAATGCCCGCCAAAATGAGTTACGACGCGACGCGAAGTCCATCGGGCGTGCTTGCCGCCGGCTTTCATTTCTCAGATCGTTGCGGCGACGCCCCCTACAAGATTGCTCAGGCACGGGCGTGAAGGAATGTTTCACGCACACTCAGACGGATTCAGAATGCATGCCGAATGTGCTACGGCTATGTACGCCCATTCGGCATGTTTGGAAGAAAGTTTCGCTTTCGGCAACGCTCGTTACGTATGTTGCTAACGGTACCATTTTGGGTCCCCTGTGGATGAATGTTTAACGCAGACTCGAGCGCATCAAATGCTTGCCGAAATGAGCTAGGCACGGTGAAGTCCATTCGGCGTGTTGACACTCGCCTGCTTTCGTGCCGCTTTTGTAAGCACATAAGCATGCAAGCACCCATTGCGACTCCATCGTGGAGGAATGTTTCACATCGACCTGCATGCATCGTAAATGAATTTTGGATGGGCTAAAATGCATATCAAGTCCATTCGTGTTGTTTCGCAGAGTTCCTATTCGTGCATCGCCTTCCTACGCATGCACTCAAAGTAACAGCTTGGGACCCGTCGCGGTGGAGGGCATGACTCAGACTTCGGGTGGAATCGAAATGCATGCCGAAATGAGCTAGGGGGCATAGGAAGTCGATTCTGGTTGCTTGGCACCATTGTTCGATCCGCGGCACCATTCCTGACGCTGCTTACAAGACCATTTATCGTGGTGTCTCGTGAACGATTCTGAGGGACCCAAAGTCGATGCTAATAGGAGCTAGTAAACAGATGAAGTCCATTTGGGGTGCTTGACACTCGCCATTTCTTGGCTGCTTTTCTAACGATGTCGCTTGTCAGACGCTGGCGCCGGAAAGTTCCACACCGACTCAAGAGATTCCAAATGCATGCCAAACAGAGTTACTAGGCATACGTAAGTCCATTCGCGGCATTGTTTCGCATGTCGTTTTCTTCCGCTGAACAGTTTCAGACGCAAGCATCTTACGTAACCCGCTGGGACCCGCTGCGGAGGAATGTTCCACAACGACTCCTGACGGTTTTGAAATGCGTGCAAAGTGACTACGGCGAACAAGAAGATCATTCGGGTGTTTGGCACTCCGCCTTCCACACCCGCTTATGCGTCGGGTGCACCGCAATGTTCGCTGGGACCACCGTAGTGGAATGTGTCACACCTACCGGTCGGAACCGAACTAAAGCCGAAAAGCACAAGCGAACTTCCTAGGTTCATTCGGGTGTTTGGCACTCATTTTGTTTCACAGATCGCTTTCGCTTGTAATGCAGCACAAGAGCGCGGCGAACCCGCCTTTTGGTGGAATATTTCGCGCCGACTGACGGATTCAAATGCCTGCCAAAATGAGTTACGACGCATGCGAAGTCCACTAGGCGTGCTTGCCGCCGGTTTCATTTCTCAGATCGCTGCGGCGGACGCCCCATACAAGACTGCTTCAGGCACGGCATGAAGGAATGTTTCACAGACACTCAGACGGATTCAGAATGCATGCCAAATGTGCTACGGCTATGTACGGCCCATTCGGCATGTTTGGAAGAAAGTTTCGCTGCGGCAACGCCCGTTACGTATGTTGCTAACGGTACCATTTTGGGTCCCCTGTGGATGAATGTTTAACGCAGACTCGAGCGCATCGAAATGCTTGCCGAAATGAGCTAGGCACGGTGAAGTCCATTCGGCGTGTTGGACACTCGCTGCTTTCGCCGCCGCTTTTGTAAGCACATAAGCATGCAAGCACCCATTGCGACTCCATCGTGGAGGAATGTTTCACACTGACCCGCATGCATCGTAAATGAATTTTGGATGGGCTAAAATGCATATCAAGTCCATTCGTGTCGTTCGGGCAGAGAGTTCCTATTCGTGCATCGCCTTCCTACGCATGCAGCTCAAAGTAACGCTTGGGACCCGTCGCGTGGAGGGCATGACTCAGACTCGGTGGAATCGAAATGAATGCCGAAATGAGCTAGGGGGCATAGGAAGTCGATTCGTTGCTTGGCACCATTGTTCGATCCGCACCATTCCCAAGACGCTCGAAGCTTACAAAGACCATTTATCGTGGCAGGTCTCGCAACGATTCTGAGGGACCCAAAGTCGATGCTAATAGGAGCTAGTAAACAGATGAAGTCCATTTGGGGTGCTTGACACTCGCTTTCATTTCTTGTGTCGCTTTCTAACGCATGTCGCTTGCTTTACGCTGCTGGCGCTTCGGAAAGTTCCACACCGACTAAGAGATTCCAAATGCATGCCAAACAGAGTTACTAGGCATACGAAGTCCATTCGCGCGGTGTTTCGTGATGTCGCTTTTCTTCCGTTGAACAGTTTCCAGACGCAAGCATCTTACGTAACCCGCTGGGACCCGCCGTGGAGGAATGTTCCACAACGACTCTGACGGTTTTGAAATGCGTGCCAAGTGACTACGGCGAACAAGAAGATCATTCGGGTGTTTGGCACTCAGCTTCCTTCCGTCACCCGCTTATGCGTCGGGTGTACCGCAGTGTTCGCTGGGACCACCGTGAGTGGAATGTGTCACACCTACTGGTCGGAACCGAACTAAAGCCGAAAAGCACAAGCCGAACTTCCTAGGTTCATTCGGGTGTTTGGCACTCGCTTGTTTCACAGATCGCTTTCGCTTGTAATGCCAGCGCACAAGAGCGCGGCGTAACCTGCCTTTTGGTGGAATATTTCGCGACCGACTGGACGGATTCAAATGCCTGCCAAAATGAGTTACGACGCATGCGAAGTCCATCGGGCGTGCTTGCCGCCGCTTTCATTTCTGCGTGATCGTTGCGTGACGCCCCTACAAGATTGCTCGTCAGGCACGGGCGGAAGGAATGTTTCACGACACTCAGACGGATTCAGAATGCATGCCGAATGTGCTACGGCTATGTACGCCCATTCGGCATGTTTGGAAGAAAGTTTCGCTGCGGCAACGCTCGTTACGTATGTTGCTAACGGTACCATTTTGGGTCCCCTGTGGATGAATGTTTAACGCAGACTCGAGCGCATCAAATGCTTGACTAAATGAGCTAGGGCACGGTGAAGTCCATTCGCTTGTTGGACACTCGCTGCTTTCAAGCGCCGCTTTTGTAAGCACATAAGCATGCAAGCACCCATTGCGACCCATCGTGGAGGAATGTTTCACACCGACCCGCATGCATCGTAAAATGAAGTTTGGATGGGCTAAAATGCATATCAAGTCCATTCGTGTTGTTCGGCAGAGAGTTCCTATTCGTGGCATCGCCTTCCCACGCATGCACCAAAGTAACAGCTTGGGACCCGTCGCGTGGAGGGCATGACTCAGACTGGTGGAATCGAAATGCATGCCGAAATGAGCTAGGGGGCATAGGAAGTCGATTATGGTTGCTTGGCACCATTGTTCGATCCGCACCATTCCCAAGACGCTAAGCTTACGGCACCATTTATCGTGGTGTCTCGCAGAACGATTCTGAGGGACCCAAAGTCGATGCTAATAGGAGCTAGTAAACAGATGAAGTCCATTTGGGGTGCTTGACACTCCGCCATTTCTTGTGTCGCTTTTCTAACGATGTCGCTTGTCAGACGCTGCTATGGCCTGAAAGTTCCACACCGACTTAAGAGATTCCAAATGCATGCCGAACAGAGTTACTAGGCATACGAAGTCCATTCGCGGCGGTGTTTCAGATGTCAGTTTTCTTCCGCTGAATGGGCCAGACGCAAGCATCTTACGTAACCCGCTGGGACCCGGGCCAGGAGGAATGTTCCACAACGACTCGGACGGTTTTGAAATGCGCGGCAAAGTGACTACGGCGAACAAGAAGATCATTCGGGTGTTTGGCACTAAGTTTCCTTCCACACCCGCTTATGCGTCGGGTGCACCGCAGTTGCTCGCTGGGACCAGCCGTAGTGGAATGTGTCACACCTACTGGTCGGAACCGAACTAAAGTCGGTGCCACAAGTTTAACTTCCTAGGTTCATTCGGGGTGTTTGGCACTCGCTTTGTTTCGCGCGATCGCCTTCGCTTGTACGCAGCGCAGACAAGAGCGCGCGAACCCGCCTTGGTGGAATATTTCGCGACCGACTCTGACGGATTCAAATGCCCGCCAAAATGAGTTACGACGCATGCGAAGTCCATCGGGCGTGCTTGCCGCCGGTTTCATTTCTCGCATCGCTGCGGCGGACGCTTCCCTACAAGACTGCTCGTCAGGCACGGCGTGAAGGAATGTTTCACGACACTCGACGGATTCAGATGCATGCCGAATGTGCTACGGCTATGTACGGCCCATTCGGCATGTTTGGAAGAAAGTTTCGCTTCGCGGCAACGCCTGTTACGTATGTTGCTAACGGTACCATTTTGGGTCCCCTGTGGATGAATGTTTAACGCAGACTCGAGCGCATCAAATGCTTGCGAAATGAGCTAGGCACGGTGAAGTCCATTCGGCGTGTTGACACTCGCCGCTTTCGGGCGCCGCTTTTGTAAGCACATAAGCATGCAAGCACCCATTGCGACCCATCGTGGAGGAATGTTTCACACCGACCTGCATGCATCGTAAATGAATTTTGGATGGGCTAAAATGCATATCAAGTCCATTCGTGTCGCTCGGCAGAGAGTTCCTATTCGTGGCATCGCCTTCCCACGCATGCACCAAAGTAACAGCTTGGGACCCGTCGCGTGGAGGGCATGACTCAGACTGGTGGAATCGAAATGCATGCCGAAATGAGCTAGGGGGCATAGGAAGTCGATTCTGGTTGCTTGGCACCATTGTTCGATCCGCGGCACCATTCCCAAGACGCCAAGCTTACAGACCATTTATCGTGGCAGGTCTCGCAACGATTCTGAGGGACCCAAAGTCGATGCTAATAGGAGCTAGTAAACAGATGAAGTCCATTTGGGGTGCTTGACACTCGCCATTTCTTGGCGCTGCTTTAACGATGTCGCTTGTCAGACGCTGTTATGTCAGAAAGTTCCACACCGACTAAGAGATTCCAAATGCATGCCGAACAGAGTTACTAGGCATACGAAGTCCATTCATGTGTTTCGTGATGCTGTTTTCTTCCGCTGAACATTTCAGACGCAAGCATCTTACGTAACCCGCTGGGACCCGCCAGGAGGAATGTTCCACAACGACTCGGACGGTTTTGAAATGCGTACAAGTGACTACGGCGAACAAGAAGATCATTCGGGTGTTTGGCACTCCGCTTCCTTCCGTCACCCGCTTATGGCCGGTGCAAATGCAAGGTTCGCTGGGACCACCGTAGTGGAATGTGTCACACCTACTGGGTCGGAACCGAACTAAAGCCGAAAAGCACAAGCGAACTTCCTAGGTTCATTCGGGTGTTTGGCACTCGCTTGTTTCACAGATCGCTTTCGCTTTGTACGCAGCGACAAGAGCGCAAGGCGAACCCGCCTTGGTGGAATATTTCGCTACCGACTGGACGGATTCAAATGCCCGCCAAAATGAGTTACGACGCATGCGGTCCATCGGGCGTGCTTGCCGCTTCGGTTTCATTTGCATCGCTGCGGCGGACGCCCCTACAAGATTGCTCAGGCACGGCGTGAAGGAATGTTTCACGACACTCGGACGGATTCAGAATGCATGCCGAATGTGCTACGGCTATGTACGGCCCATTCGGCATGTTTGGAAGAAAGTTTCGCTTGCGGCAACGCTCGTTACGTATGTTGCTAACGGTACCATTTTGGGTCCCCGTGGATGAATGTTTAACGCAGACTCGAGGCATTCAAATGCTTGCCGAAATGAGCTAGGCACGGTGAAGTCCATTCGGCGTGTTGGACACTCGCTGCTTTCGCGCCGCTTTTGTAAGCACATAAGCATGCAAGCACCCATTGCGACTCCATCGTGGAGGAATGTTTCACATCGACCTGCATGCATCGTAAATGAATTTTGGATGGGCTAAAATGCATATCAAGTCCATTCGTGGTTGCTCGACAGAGAGTTCCTATTCGTGGCATCGCCTTCCCACGCATGCAGCTCAAAGTAACAGCTTGGGACCCGCCGCGTGGAGGGCATGACTCAGACTGGGTGGAATCGAAATGCATGCCGAAATGAGCTAGGGGGCATAGGAAGTCGATTCTGGTTGCTTGGCACCATTGTTCGATCCGCACCATTCCCAAGCACGCCAAGCTTACAAAGACCATTTATCGTAAGGTGTCTCGCGAACGATTCTGAGGGACCCAAAGTCGATGCTAATAGGAGCTAGTAAACAGATGAAGTCCATTTGGGGTGCTTGACACTCCGCCATTTCTTGCGCTGCTTTAACGATGTCGCTTGTCAGACGCTGCTGGCCGGAAAGTTCCACACCGACTAAGAGATTCCAAATGCATGCCGAACAGAGTTACTAGGCATACAAAGTCCATTCGTGGTGTTTCGTGATGTCGTTTTCTTCCGCTGAACAGCTTTCAGACGCAAGCATCTTACGTAACCCGCTGGGACCCGCCAGGAGGAATGTTCCACAACGACTGGACGGTTTTGAAATGCGTGTCAAGTGACTACGGCGAACAAGAAGATCATTCGGGTGTTTGGCACTCCGCTTCCTTCCACACCCGCTTATGCGGTCGGGTGTACCGCAGCGTTCGCTGGGACCACCGTAGTGGAATGTGTCACACCGGGCCTGGTCGGAACCGAACTAAAGCTGAAAAGCACAAGCTTAACTTCCTAGGTTCATTCGGGTGTTTGGCACTCGCTTGTTTCACAGATCGCTTTCGTTTGTACGCAGCAGACAAGAGCGCGCGAACCCGCCTTGGTGGAATATTTCGCTACCGACTGACGGATTCAAATGCTCGCCAAAATGAGTTACGACGCATGCGAAGTCCATCGGGCGTGCTTGCCGCCGGTTTCATTTCTCAGATCGTTGCGGCGGACGCCCCTACAAGATTGCTCAGGCACGCGCGGAAGGAATGTTTCACAGACACTCGACGGATTCAGATGCATGCCGAATGTGCTACGGCTATGTACGGCCCATTCGCATGTTTGGAAGAAAGTTTCGCTTTCGCGGCAACGCCCGTTACGTATGTTGCTAACGGTACCATTTTGGGTCCCCGTGGATGAATGTTTAACGCAGACTCGAGCCGCATCAAATGCTTGCCGAAATGAGCTAGGGCACGGTGAAGTCCATTCGGCGTGTTGACACTCGCCGCTTTCGCATCGCTTTTGTAAGCACATAAGCATGCAAGCACCCATTGCGACTCCATCGTGGAGGAATGTTTCACACCGACCTGCACAGATCGTAAATGAATTTTGGATGGGCTAAAATGCATATCAAGTCCATTCGTGTTGTTCGGGCAGAGAGTTCCTATTCGCGGCATCGCCTTCCTACGCATGCAGCTCAAAGTAACAGCTTGGGACCCGTCGCGGTGGAGGGCATGACTCAGACTCGGTGGAATCGAAATGCATGCCGAAATGAGCTAGGGGGCATAGGAAGTCGATTCTCGTTGCTTGGCACCATTGTTCGATCCGCACCATTCCTAAGACGCCAAGCTTACAAGACCATTTATCGCAGGTGTCTCGCGAACGATTCTGAGGGACCCAAAGTCGATGCTAATAGGAGCTAGTAAACAGATGAAGTCCATTTGGGGTGCTTGACACTCGCTTTCATTTCTTGGCGCTGCTTTCTAACGATGTCGCTTTGTCAGACGCTGCTATGCTTCTGAAAGTTCCACACCGACTAAGAGATTCCAAATGCATGCCGAACAGAGTTACTAGGCATACAAAGTCCATTCGTGGTGTTTCGTGATGTCGCTTTTCTTCCGCTGAACAAGCCAGACGCAAGCATCTTACGTAACCCGCTGGGACCCGACGTGGAGGAATGTTCCACAACGACTGACGGTTTTGAAATGCGCCAAAGTGACTACGGCGAACAAGAAGATCATTCGGTGTTTGGCACTCGCTTCTTCCACACCCGCTTATGCGGCCGGTGTACAAGAAGCGTTCGCTGGGACCACCGTGAGTGGAATGTGTCACACCTACTGGTCGGAACCGAACTAAAGTCGAAAAGCACAAGTTTAACTTCCTAGGTTCATTCGGGTGTTTGGCACTCGCTTTGTTTCGCTGATCGCTTTCGCTTGTAATGCAGCACAAAGAGCGCAAGGCGAACCCGCCTTGGTGGAATATTTCGCGCCGACTGACGGATTCAAATGCCCGCCAAAATGAGTTACGACGCATGCGAAGTCCATCGGGCGTGCTTGCCGCCGGCTTTCATTTCTCAGATCGTTGCGCGGACGCTCCCTACAAGATTGCTCGGCACGGCGTGAAGGAATGTTTCACGTACACTTAGACGGATTCAGAATGCATGCCGAATGTGCTACGGCCATGTACGGCCCATTCGCATGTTTGGAAGAAAGTTTCGCTTCGCGGCAACGCTCTGTTACGTATGTTGCTAACGGTACCATTTTGGGTCCCCTGTGGATGAATGTTTAACGCAGACTCGAGCCGCATCAAATGCTTGCCAAATGAGCTAGGCACGGTGAAGTCCATTCGGCGTGTTGGACACTCGCCTGCTTTCGCGCCGCTTTTGTAAGCACATAAGCATGCAAGCACCCATTGGCGACTCCATCGTGGAGGAATGTTTCACACCGACCTGCATGCATCGTAAATGAATTTTGGATGGGCTAAAATGCATATCAAGTCCATTCGTGTCGTTTCGACAGAGAGTTCCTATTCGTGCATCGCCTTCCTACGCATGCACTCAAAGTAACAGCTTGGGACCCGTCGCGTAGAGGGCATGACTCAGACTCGGGTGGAATCGAAATGCATGCCGAAATGAGCTAGGGGCATAGGAAGTCGATTCTGGTTGCTTGGCACCATTGTTCGATCCGTGATCCATTCCCAAGACGCCGAAGCTTACAAGCACCATTTATCGCGGCAGTGTCTCGCAACGATTCTGGAGGGACCCAAAGTCGATGCTAATAGGAGCTAGTAAACAGATGAAGTCCATTTGGGGTGCTTGACACTCGCCATTTCTTGCGCTGCTTTCTAACGATGTCGCTTGTCAGACGCTGCTGGCCGAAAGTTCCACACCGACTCAAGAGATTCCAAATGCATGCCGAACAGAGTTACTAGGCATACAAAGTCCATTCGCGGTGTTTCGTGATGTCGCTTTTCTTCCGCTGAACAGTTTCAGACGCAAGCATCTTACGTAACCCGCTGGGACCCGCTGCGGAGGAATGTTCCACAACGACTCTGACGGTTTTGAAATGCGTGCCAAAGTGACTACGGCGAACAAGAAGATCATTCGGGTGTTTGGCACTCCGCTTCCTTCCGTCACCCGCTTATGCGTCGGGTGTACCGCAGCGTTCGCTGGGACCACCGTAGTGGAATGTGTCACACCTACTGGTCGGAACCGAACTAAAGCTGAAAAGCACAAGTTTAACTTCCTAGGTTCATTCGGGTGTTTGGCACTCAGCTTGTTTCACAGATCGCTTTCGTTTGTACGCAGCTGACAAAGAGCGCGGCGAACCCGCCTTGGTGGAATATTTCGCGCCGACTGACGGATTCAAATGCCCGCCAAAATGAGTTACGACGCATGCGTCCATCGGGCGTGCTTGCCGCCGGTTTCATTTCTCAGATCGCTTTCGGCGGACGCCCCTACAAGACTTGCCAGGCACGGCGGAAGGAATGTTTCACGCACACTCGACGGATTCAGAATGCATGCCGAATGTGCTACGGCTATGTACGGCCCATTCGGCATGTTTGGAAGAAAGTTTCGCTTCGCGGCAACGCTCGTTACGTATGTTGCTAACGGTACCATTTTGGGTCCCCTGTGGATGAATGTTTAACGCAGACTCGAGCCGCATCAAATGCTTGCCGAAATGAGCTAGGGCACGGTGAAGTCCATTCGGCGTGTTGGACACTCGCCTGCTTTCGCGCCGCTTTTGTAAGCACATAAGCATGCAAGCACCCATTGCACTCCATCGTGGAGGAATGTTTCACATCGACCTGCATGCATCGTAAATGAATTTTGGATGGGCTAAAATGCATATCAAGTCCATTCGTGGTCGTTTCGACAGAGAGTTCCTATTCGCGGCATCGCCTTCCTAGCATGCACCAAAGTAACAGCTTGGGACCCGTCGCGTGGAGGGCATGACTCAGACTCGGGTGGAATCGAAATGCATGCCGAAATGAGCTAGGGGGCATAGGAAGTCGATTCTGGTTGCTTGGCACCATTGTTCGATCCGCGGCACCATTCCCAAGACGCTCGGCTTACAAGACCATTTATCGTGGTGTCTCGCAACGATTCGGAGGGACCCAAAGTCGATGCTAATAGGAGCTAGTAAACAGATGAAGTCCATTTGGGGTGCTTGACACTCGCCATTTCTTGGCGCTGCTTTCTAACGATGTCGCTTGTCAGACGCTGCTGGCGCTTCGAAAGTTCCACACCGACTCAAGAGATTCCAAATGCATGCCGAACAGAGTTACTAGGCATACAAAGTCCATTCGTGGTGTTTCGTGATGCTGTTTTCTTCCGCTGAATGGGCCAGACGCAAGCATCTTACGTAACCCGCTGGGACCCGCTGGAGGAATGTTCCACAACGACTCTGACGGTTTTGAAATGCGCGCCGAAGTGACTACGGCGAACAAGAAGATCATTCGGTGTTTGGCACTCGCTTCCTTCCACACCCGCTTATGGCCGGTGTACCGCAGCGTTCGCTGGGACCAGCCGTAGTGGAATGTGTCACACCTACTGGTCGGAACCGAACTAAAGTCGGTGCACACGTTTAACTTCCTAGGTTCATTCGGGTGTTTGGCACTCGCTTTGTTTCACAGATCGCTTTCGTTTGTACGCAGCTGCACAAAGAGCGCGCGAACCCGCCTTGGTGGAATATTTCGCGCCGACTCGGACGGATTCAAATGCTCGCCAAAATGAGTTACGACGCATGCGGTCCATCGGGCGTGCTTGCCGCCGGTTTCATTTCTCAGATCGCTTTCGGCGACGCCCCTACAAGATTGCTCAGGCACGGCGTGAAGGAATGTTTCACGACACTCGACGGATTCAGACGCATGCCGAATGTGCTACGGCTATGTACGCCCATTCGCATGTTTGGAAGAAAGTTTCGCTTTCGGCAACGCTCGTTACGTATGTTGCTAACGGTACCATTTTGGGTCCCCTGTGGATGAATGTTTAACGCAGACTCGAGCGTGCATCAAATGCTTGCCGAAATGAGCTAGGCACCGTGAAGTCCATTCGGCGTGTTGGACACTCGCCTGCGCGCGCCGCTTTTGTAAGCACATAAGCATGCAAGCACCCATTGCGACTCCATCGTGGAGGAATGTTTCACACCGACCTGCATGCATCGTAAATGAATTTTGGATGGGCTAAAATGCATATCAAGTCCATTCGTGTCGTTTCGACAGAGAGTTCCTATTCAGGCATCGCCTTCCTACGCATGCAGCTCAAAGTAACAGCTTGGGACCCGTCATGGTGGAGGGCATGACTCAGACTCGGTGGAATCGAAATGCATGCCGAAATGAGCTAGGGGGCATAGGAAGTCGATTCTCGGTTGCTTGGCACCATTGTTCGATCCGCACCATTCCTAAGACGCTGCTTACAAAGACCATTTATCGCAGGTGTCTCGCAGAACGATTCTGAGGGACCCAAAGTCGATGCTAATAGGAGCTAGTAAACAGATGAAGTCCATTTGGGGTGCTTGACACTCGCCATTTCTTGCGCTGCTTTCTAACGATGTCGCTTGTCAGACGCTGCTATGCTTCGGAAAGTTCCACACCGACTCGAAGAGATTCCAAATGCATGCCGAACAGAGTTACTAGGCATACAAAGTCCATTCGTGGTGTTTCTCGTGATGCTGTTTTCTTCCGCTGAACAGCCAGACGCTAGCATCTTACGTAACCTGCTGGGACCCGCCGTGGAGGAATGTTCCACAACGACTGGACGGTTTTGAAATGCGTACAAAGTGACTACGGCGAACAAGAAGATCATTCGGTGTTTGGCACTCGCTTCTTCCGTCACCCGCTTATGCGTGTTGGTGCATAGCAGTTCGCTGGGACCACCCGTAGTGGAATGTGTCACACCGGCCGGGTCGGAACCGAACTAAAGCTGAAAAGCCACGTTTAACTTCCTAGGTTCATTCGGGTGTTTGGCACTCGCTTGTTTCGCTGATCGCTTTCGCTTGTACGCAGCTTACAAAGAGCGCGGCGAACCCGCCTTGGTGGAATATTTCGCGCCGACTGACGGATTCAAATGCTCGCCAAAATGAGTTACGACGCATGCGAAGTCCATCGGGCGTGCTTGCCGCCGGTTTCATTTCTCGCAGATCGCTGCGCGGACGCCTCAGTACAAGATTGTCAGGCACGGCGTGAAGGAATGTTTCACGCAGACACTCAGACGGATTCAGAATGCATGCCGAATGTGCTACGGCTATGTACGCCCATTCGGCATGTTTGGAAGAAAGTTTCGCTTTCGCGGCAACGCCCGTTACGTATGTTGCTAACGGTACCATTTTGGGTCCCCGTGGATGAATGTTTAACGCAGACTCGAGCGCATTTCAAATGCTTGCCGAAATGAGCTAGGCACGGTGAAGTCCATTCGGCGTGTTGGACACTCGCTGCTTTCGGGCGCCGCTTTTGTAAGCACATAAGCATGCAAGCACCCATTGCGACTCCATCGTGGAGGAATGTTTCACACCGACCTGCATGCATCGTAAATGAATTTTGGATGGGCTAAAATGCATATCAAGTCCATTCGTGTCGTTCGACAGAGAGTTCCTATTCGTGGCATCGCCTTCCTACGCATGCAGCTCAAAGTAACAGCTTGGGACCCGTCATGTGGAGGGCATGACTCAGACTCGGTGGAATCGAAATGCATGCCGAAATGAGCTAGGGGCATAGGAAGTCGATTCTCGTTGCTTGGCACCATTGTTCGATCCGCGGCACCATTCCCAAGACGCCGGCTTACGCACCATTTATCGTGTGTGTCTCGCAGAACGATTCTGGAGGGACCCAAAGTCGATGCTAATAGGAGCTAGTAAACAGATGAAGTCCATTTGGGGTGCTTGACACTCGCCATTTCTTGCGCTGCTTTCTAACGATGTCGCTTGTCAGACGCGCTATCTGAAAGTTCCACACCGACTCAAGAGATTCCAAATGCATGCCGAACAGAGTTACTAGGCATACAAAGTCCATTCGCTGTGTTTCGCATGTCGCTGTTTTCTTCCGCTGAACAGCCAGACGCAAGCATCTTACAGAACCTGCTGGGACCCGCCAGGAGGAATGTTCCACAACGACTGACGGTTTTGAAATGCGTACCAAAGTGACTACGGCGAACAAGAAGATCATTCGGGTGTTTGGCACTCCGCTTTCCTTCCGTCACCCGCTTATGGCCGGTGCAAACCGAAGTGCGTTCGCTGGGACCAAATTGAGTGGAATGTGTCACACCTACTGGTCGGAACCGAACTAAAGTCGGTGCCACGTTTAACTTCCTAGGTTCATTCGGGTGTTTGGCACTCGCTTTGTTTCGCAGATCGCTTTCGCTTGTACGCAGCCTACAAGAGCGCGCGAACCCGCCTTGGTGGAATATTTCGCGCCGACTGACGGATTCGAAATGCCCGCCAAAATGAGTTACGACGCATGAAGTCCATCGGGCGTGCTTGCCGCCGCTTTCATTTCTCAGATCGCTTGCGGCGGACGCCCCTACAAGACTCGTCAGGCACGGCGTGAAGGAATGTTTCACGCACACTCAGACGGATTCAGAATGCATGCCGAATGTGCTACGGCCATGTACGCCCATTCGGCATGTTTGGAAGAAAGTTTCGCTGCGGCAACGCCTCGTTACGTATGTTGCTAACGGTACCATTTTGGGTCCCCTGTGGATGAATGTTTAACGCAGACTCGAGCGCATCAAATGCTTGCCGAAATGAGCTAGGCACGGTGAAGTCCATTCGGCGTGTTGGACACTCGCTGCTTTCGGGCGCCGCTTTTGTAAGCACATAAGCATGCAAGCACCCATTGCGACTCCATCGTGGAGGAATGTTTCACACCGACCTGCACAGATCGTAAATGAATTTTGGATGGGCTAAAATGCATATCAAGTCCATTCGTGTTGCTCGACAGAGAGTTCCTATTCGCGGCATCGCCTTCCTACGCATGCAGCTCAAAGTAACAATTGGGACCCGTCATGGTGGAGGGCATGACTGACTTCGGTGGAATCGAAATGCATGCCGAAATGAGCTAGGGGGCATAGGAAGTCGATTCTGGTTGCTTGGCACCATTGTTCGATCCGCGGCACCATTCCCAAGACGCTGCTTACAAAGACCATTTATCGTGGCAGTGTCTCGCAACGATTCTGACGGACCCAAAGTCGATGCTAATAGGAGCTAGTAAACAGATGAAGTCCATTTGGGGTGCTTGACACTCGCCATTTCTTGCGCTGCTTTTCTAACGATGTCGCTTGTCAGACGCTGCTGGCGAAAAGTTCCACACCGACCAAGAGATTCCAAATGCATGCCGAACAGAGTTACTAGGCATACAAAGTCCATTCGCGGTGTTTCGATGTCGTTTTCTTCCGCTGAACAGCCAGACGCAAGCATCTTACGTAACCCGCTGGGACCCGGGCTGGAGGAATGTTCCACAACGACTGACGGTTTTGAAATGCGTACAAAGTGACTACGGCGAACAAGAAGATCATTCGGTGTTTGGCACTCGCTTTCCTTCCGTCACCCGCTTATGGCCGGGTGCAAACCGCAGCGTTCGCTGGGACCACCAGAGTGGAATGTGTCACACCTACTGGGTCGGAACCGAACTAAAGCCGGGTGCACAAGTTTAACTTCCTAGGTTCATTCGGGTGTTTGGCACTCGCTTGTTTCGCTGATCGCTTTCGCTTGTACGCAGCCTACAAAGAGCGCGGCGAACCCGCCTTGGTGGAATATTTCGCGCCGACTGACGGATTCAAATGCCCGCCAAAATGAGTTACGACGCATGCGAAGTCCATCGGGCGTGCTTGCCGCCGTTTCATTTCTCAGATCGTTGCGCGGACGCCCCTACAAGATTGCTCAGGCACGGCTGCGGAAGGAATGTTTCACAGACACTCAGACGGATTCAGTAATGCATGCCGAATGTGCTACGGCCATGTACGGCCCATTCGCATGTTTGGAAGAAAGTTTCGCTTCGCGGCAACGCTCGTTACGATGTTGCTAACGGTACCATTTTGGGTCCCCTGTGGATGAATGTTTAACGCAGACTGAGCCGCATCAAATGCTTGCCGAAATGAGCTAGGCACGGGTGAAGTCCATTCGGCGTGTTGGACACTCGCTGCTTTCGCAAGGCCGCTTTTGTAAGCACATAAGCATGCAAGCACCCATTGCGACTCCATCGTGGAGGAATGTTTCACACCGACCTGCATGATCGTAAATGAATTTTGGATGGGCTAAAATGCATATCAAGTCCATTCGTGTCGTTCGACAGAGAGTTCCTATTCGTGCATCGCCTTCCTACGCATGCAGCTCAAAGTAACAATTGGGACCCGTCGCGGTGGAGGGCATGACTCAGACTGGGTGGAATCGAAATGCATGCCGAAATGAGCTAGGGGCATAGGAAGTCGATTCTCGTTGCTTGGCACCATTGTTCGATCCGGCACCATTCCAAGACGCCGGCTTACAAGACCATTTATCGCGGTGTCTCGCAGAACGATTCGAGGGACCCAAAGTCAATGCTAATAGGAGCTAGTAAACAGATGAAGTCCATTTGGGGTGCTTGACAATCAGTTTCATTTCTTGCGCTTTTCTAACGATGTCGCTTGTCAGACGCTGCTGGCCTGAAAAGTTCCACACCGACGAAGAGATTCCAAATGCATGCCGAACAGAGTTACTAGGCATACAAAGTCCATTCGCTGTGTTTCGTGATGCTGTTTTCTTCCGCTGAACAGTTTCCAGACGCAAGCATCTTACGTAACCCGCTGGGACCCGTGCGGAGGAATGTTCCACAACGACTGGACGGTTTTGAAATGCGTACGAAGTGACTACGGCGAACAAGAAGATCATTCGGGTGTTTGGCACTCCGCTTCTTCCACACCCGCTTATGCGTCGGGTGCACCGCAGCGTTCGCTGGGACCAGCCGTAGTGGAATGTGTCACACCTACCGGCCTGAACCGAACTAAAGTCGAAAAGCACAAGCGAACTTCCTAGGTTCATTCGGGTGTTTGGCACTCGCTTGTTTCACAGATCGCCTTCGCTTGTACGCTAGCTGCAAAGAGCGCGGCGAACCTGCCTTGGTGGAATATTTCGCGCCGACTGGACGGATTCAAATGCCCGCCAAAATGAGTTACGACGCATGCGAAGTCCATCGGGCGTGTTGCCGCTTTCATTTCTCAGCATCGTTTCGGCGACGCCCCTACAAGACTGCTCGTGCAGGCACTGGCGTGAAGGAATGTTTCACAAACACTCGACGGATTCAGAATGCATGCCGAATGTGCTACGGCTATGTACGGCCCATTCGGCATGTTTGGAAGAAAGTTTCGCTGCGGCAACGCTCGTTACGTATGTTGCTAACGGTACCATTTTGGGTCCCCTGTGGATGAATGTTTAACGCAGACTCGAAAGCGCATTTCAAATGCTTGGTTTAAATGAGCTAGGGCACGTGTGAAGTCCATTCGGCGTGTTGGACACTCGCCTGCTTCGGGCGCCGCTTTTGTAAGCACATAAGCATGCAAGCACCCATTGCGACTCCATCGTGGAGGAATGTTTCACATCGACCTGCATGCATCGTAAAATGAATTTTGGATGGGCTAAAATGCATATCAAGTCCATTCGTGTCGTTCGCAGAGAGTTCCTATTCGTGCATCGCCTTCCTAGCATGCACCAAAGTAACAGCTTGGGACCCGTCGCGGTGGAGGGCATGACTCAGACTGGTGGAATCAAAATGCATGCCGAAATGAGCTAGGGGCATAGGAAGTCGATTCTCGGTTGCTTGGCACCATTGTTCGATCCGCGGCACCATTCCCAAGACGCCGAAGCTTACAGCACCATTTATCGTGGTGTCTCGCGAACGATTCTGACGGACCCAAAGTCAATGCTAATAGGAGCTAGTAAACAGATGAAGTCCATTTGGGGTGCTTGACACTCGTTTCATTTCTTGGCGCTGCTTTCTAACGATGTCGCTTGTCAGACGCTGCTAAGGCGTCGGAAAATTCCACACCGACTCAAGAGATTCCAAATGCATGCCGAACAGAGTTACTAGGCATACGAAGTCCATTCGCGGTGTTTCGCATGTCGTTTTCTTCCGCTGAACAAGTTTCAGACGCAAGCATCTTACAGAACCCGCTGGGACCCGCTGGTGGAGGAATGTTCCACAACGACTGACGGTTTTGAAATGCGTGCCAAAGTGACTACGGCGAACAAGAAGATCATTCAGGGTGTTTGGCACTCGCTTTCCTTCCGTCACCCGCTTATGGCGGGTGCAATGCATAGCGTTCGCTGGGACCACCGTAGTGGAATGTGTCACACCTACCGGGTCGGAACCGAACTAAAGTTGAAAAGCACGTTTAACTTCCTAGGTTCATTCGGGTGTTTGGCACTCGCTTGTTTCACAGATCGCATTCGCTTGTACGTTAGCGAAAGAGCGCGGCGAACCCGCCTTGGTGGAATATTTCACGCCGACTGACGGATTCAAATGCCCGCCAAAATGAGTTACGACGCATGCGAAGTCCAATCGGGCGTGCTTGCCGCTTCGGTTTCATTTCTCGCATCGTTTTCGCAGGACGCCCCTAAGTACTCGTCAGGCACGGGCGTGAAGGAATGCTTCACGCAGACACTCAGACGGATTCGTAATGCATGCCGAATGTGCTACGGCTATGTACGGCCCATTCGGCATGTTTGGAAGAAAGTTTCGCTTTTAGGCAACGCTCGTTACGTATGTTGCTAACGGTACCATTTTGGGTCCCCTGTGGATGAATGTTTAACGCAGACTCGATCGTGATCGAAATGATTGCCGAAATGAGCTAGGCACGTGTGAAGTCCATTCGGCGTGTTGGACACTCGCTTCGTTTGGCGTCGTTTTTGTAAGCACATAAGCATGCAAGCACCCATTGCGAACCATCGTGGAGGAATGTTTCACACCGACCTGCATGCATCAGAAATGAATTTTGAATGGGCTAAAATGCATATCAAGTCCATTCGTGGTTGCTCGGGCAGAGAGTCCCTATTCGTGCATCGCCTTCCCACGCATGCACTCAAAGTACGCTTGGGACCCGTCGCGGTGGAGGGCATGACTCAGACTCGGGTGGAATCGAAATGCATGCCGAAATGAGCTAGGGGCATAGGAAGTCGATTCGGTTGCTTGGCACCATTGTTCGATCCGTGCACCATTCCCAAGACGCTCGAAGATTACCGTACCATTTATCGCAGGTGTCTCGCAACGATTCTGAGGGACCCAAAGTCGATGCTAATAGGAGCTAGTAAACAGATGAAGTCCATTTGGGGTGCTTGACACTCGCCATTTCTTGCGTCGCTTTCTAACGATGTCGCTTGTCAGACGCTGCTATGGCCTGAAAGTTCCACACCGACCGAAGAGATTCCAAATGCATGCCGAACAGAGTTACTAGGCATACGAAGTCCATTCGCGGTGTTTCGTGATGTCGTTTTCTTCCGCTGAACCAGACGCAAGCATCTTACAGTAACCCGCTGGGACCCGGGCCAGGAGGAATGTTCCACAACGACTGGACGGTTTTGAAATGCGTGCCAAGTGACTACGGCGAACAAGAAGATCATTCGGTGTTTGGCACTCGCTTCCTTCCGTCACCCGCTTATGCGGTCGGTGTACCGCAGCGTTCGCTGGGACCACCGTAGTGGAATGTGTCACACCGGGCCGGGTCGGAACCGAACTAAAGTCGGTGCCACAAGCGAACTTCCTAGGTTCATTCGGGTGTTTGGCACTCGCTTTGTTTCGCGATCGCTTTCGCTTGTACGCCAGCTGCACAAGAGCGCAAGAACCCGCCTTGGTGGAATATTTCGCGCCGACTGACGGATTCAAATGCTCGCCAAAATGAGTTACGACGCATGCGAAGTCCATCGGGCGTGCTTGCCGCTCGGTTTCATTTCTGCATCGCTTTCGGCGGACGCTCCCTACAAGATTGCTGCGTTGCACGGCGTGAAGGAATGTTTCACGCACACTCAGACGGATTCAGTAATGCATGCCGAATGTGCTACGGCTATGTACGGCCCATTCGGCATGTTTGGAAGAAAGTTTCGCTGCGTGCAACGCTCGTTACGTATGTTGCTAATCGTACCATTTTGGGTCCCCGTGGATGAATGTTTAACGCAGAAGCGGCGTGCATCGAAATGCTTGCCGAAATGAGCTAGGCACGGTGAAGTCCATTCGGCGTGTTGGACACTCAGTTTCGTTTGGCGTCGCTTTTGTAAGCACATAAGCATGCAAGCACCCATTGCGACCCATCGTGGAGGAATGTTTCACATCGACCTGCATGCATCGTAAATGAATTTTGGATGGGCTAAAATGCATATCAAGTCCATTCGTGTTGTTCGGCAGAGAGTTCCTATTCATGCATCGCCTTCCTAGCATGCAGCTCAAAGTAACGCTTGGGACCCGTCGCGGTGGAGGGCATGACTCAGACTCGGTGGAATCGAAATGCATGCCGAAATGAGCTAGGGGGCATAGGAAGTCGATTCTGGTTGCTTGGCACCATTGTTCGATCCGTGCACCATTCCCACGCCGAAGCTTACATACCATTTATCGTGCAGGTGTCGCGAACGATTCTGGACGGACCCAAAGTCGATGCTAATAGGAGCTAGTAAACAGATGAAGTCCATTTGGGGTGCTTGACACTCGCCATTTCTTGTGTCGCTTTAACGCATGTCGCTTGCTGTACACGCTATGTCGAAAAGTTCCACACCGACTCAAGAGATTCCAAATGCATGCCGAACAGAGTTACTAGGCATACGAAGTCCATTCGCGGTGTTTCGATGTGTTTTCTTCCGTTGAACAGCCAGACGCAAGCATCTTACGTAACCCGTTGTGACCCGCCGTGGAGGAATGTTCCACAACGACTTGACGGTTTTGAAATGCGCGGCCGAAGTGACTACGGCGAACAAGAAGATCATTCGGGGTGTTTGGCACTCGCTTCCTTCCACACCCGCTTATGCGTCGGGTGCATGCTCGCTGGGACCACCGTAGTGGAATGTGTCACACCTACTGGGTCGGAACCGAACTAAAGTCGAAAAGCACAAGCGAACTTCCTAGGTTCATTCGGGTGTTTGGCACTCGCTTTGTTTCGCAGATCGCTTTCGCTTGTACGCAGCTGCACAAAGAGCGCAAGGCGAACCCGCCTTTGGTGGAATATTTCGCGCCGACTTCGACGGATTCAAATGCCCGCCAAAATGAGTTATGACGCATGCGAAGTCCATCGGGCGTGCTTGCCGCCGGTTTCATTTCTGCATCATTTTCGTATGCGACGCTCCCTACAAGATTGCTCGTGCACGACGTGAAGGAATGTTTCACGTGACACTCTGCACGGATTCAGTAATGCATGCCGAATGTGCTACGGCTATGTACGGCCCATTCGGCATGTTTGGAAGAAAGTTTCGCTTTCGCGGCAACGCCTGTTACGTATGTTGCTAACGGTACCATTTTGGGTCCCCTGTGGATGAATGTTTAACGCAGACTCGAGCGCACTCAAATGCTTGGCCGAAATGAGCTAGGGCACGTGTGAAGTCCATTCGGCGTGTTGGACACTCGCTTCGCTTTCGGCGCCGCTTTTGTAAGCACATAAGCATGCAAGCACCCATTGCGACTCCATCGTGGAGGAATGTTTCACATCGACCTGCATGATCGTAAATGAATTTTGGATGGGCTAAAATGCATATCAAGTCCATTCGTGCTGTTCGGCAGAGAGTTCCTATTCGCGGCATCGCCTTCCTAGCATGCAGCTCAAAGTAACGATTGGGACCCGTCGCGGTGGAGGGCATGACTCAGACTGGGTGGAATCGAAATGCATGCCGAAATGAGCTAGGGGCATAGGAAGTCGATTCTGGTTGCTTGGCACCATTGTTCGATCCGTGCACCATTCCTAAGACGCTCGAAGCTTACAAAGACCATTTATCGCGTGGTGTCTCGCAATGATTCTGACGGACCCAAAATCAATGCTAATAGGAGCTAGTAAACAGATGAAGTCCATTTGGGGTGCTTGACACTCGTTTCATTTCTTGCGTCGTTTTAACGATGTCGCTTGCTGTCAGACGCTGGCGTCGGAAAGTTCCACACCGACTCGAAGAGATTCCAAATGCATGCCGAACAGAGTTACTAGGCATACGAAGTCCATTCGCTGGTGTTTAGCATGATGTTTTCTTAGTTGAAACGATTTCAGACACAAGCATCTTACAGAACCCGTTGTGACCCGCCGTGGAGGAATGTTCCACAACGACTCGGACGGTTTTGAAATGCGTGCCGAAGTGACTACGGCGAACAAGAAGATCATTCGGGGTGTTTGGCACTCAGTTTCCTTCCGTCACTATAACATCCCTATTTTTGGTTTTCTAAAAAAATAATAATAATAATTTAAATTAATTAATTTAAAGTTTTGGATTTTATTTGGAGTTCTAATTAACCTGGCATCCTTATCCTTCCGAATTGGAGCTTAATTTCGAATCATCCGAAAAGTCGAATTTTCAAATTCCTGTCATTGCTCGAAATTTCACCCGAGTCCCAAAATGCTCCAAAAATTCCAAAACCTATTGCATTAGGTTCCAAATATTCCAAAATGATTTTGGGAATTTTTCCCAAGATTTTTAGAAACCCTCTGGTATTTTATCGCTTGCGGCCTTCCGTTAAAAGCCCTTTATTCATCCTGGAATTTTCTAAATCCCAAATTTTATCCAAATTCAATGAAACCAATTTTGTTGGGTTCCAAATATTCCCTAGTATTTTTAGGAATTTTTCTGGGATTTTTAGATCCTTTTTGCTATTTTATCTCTCGCGCCATATTTTCTTCACTATTCATGGGGTCCACATGTCAGCTTGGCACTGTAGAGCATCTCCAACCTCCAGCCAAGCATCAGGGAAGGCTCACTCTCTCTCTCCTCCATTGATGCTCACGTAGAAGCTTCATTTCCCTTCCGATTAATCCACCAAAAATTCCGGAAAAATGATATTTGAGATCCTCGTTGCATTTGTAACGTTCCAAAGTTAACCCCTTAATTAAATCCTTCATGAATTGCAACTTACTCCCGTGAGAACGTGTTTCCGTTTCTCCCATGAATACACCCACTATGGACCTCCTCTTGCCCTATAAAAAGGGGGCTCCGGTGCCTTTCTTCGTCGCCAACCCGTCCCTCCACTTCCTTTGTGCTACTTCATCTTCATTTCGGCCAATTTGGGTTTGGTCATCATCAACCGAGGAGGCTTGCGACTTAGATTGCTCTCAATCCGGTCATCCTCTCCGAAATCCGACGCCACCGTTGGATTCGCGTCGTCGAAACCTTTCCGGTAGTCATCTTCCCCAACCCCGCCATCCCTTCCATTGAAAAAATCCATTTTTTCCCCAAACCCTAGTTCATGTGCTCGGTTCTGCTCAGTTCTCGACGCAAGGTACTGTAGCTACGACAAAATCTCTGTAGCTACTGATAACTTTTCTCTTTTTCTTGATTTTCCATCATTTCCAACTTCAACGCTTATAACTTTTATGGTCCGAACTCCGATTCACTCCGTTCAAATTCCTAAATTCATCTAAATTCAAGATCTACCTGAAAGTATAATTTTTATAATTTTTAGATTTTATTTTATTTTTGGTTATTTATTGTTGTCTCGCTTTTGCTGCCAGAGTCAAGAATCCATCGAAGCCGCCGCCGCCGCTGAGCATCAAGTCTTCGATATCTTAGCTGCTGGTGAAAGCAAGTCGTAGTCCTTGACCATGTTGGACCTATGTTTGCAAAAGTATTTTTGTTTCATACAAATGCATGCTATTTGTTTACAAGTAGTATTTACGGGAATAGTTAAATACCTGATTGCCATAATGACACCTTGAATCATTGAAATGTCATGTATCCATTGTCACCCTAGGTTGGGTCATTTACTAGTTGGATATGATTGTAGTACCAACATTGGGTTATCATAGCTATGCTTAGACATGCTTAGTTGTACGATGGGTTCATGTCACATGATGAATTAATAATATTGACTTAATGAGATATGAAATCGTGGCGAGTAGCCACTGTTGTAAAATTTGTTGTACCATGGCAGGGTATGTCATTGGTCTTGGTTATACAAAATTGTTTTCACTCGGGCAAGTGATCGTGCAGTAAAGGGGGTGCTTTTAGCACATTTGGGATGTGGTTGTCTTGCCTGAGTATACTTAAGGACTTAATCTTGTGCGCCACTGAACTGGGACTAACCGTGCAACCACATGTCTGGTGACAGACTGGCCGATTAATTTGCAATGTCTAAATTTAAATCTTGTTGTGGTTGTGTGGGTTCCGGACAGACGTAGACTCACAAGGCGCAAGAGGGGGCCCCGAGGTGAAACCTTAGCTGGCAAGATCGAGTTTATACAGAGCATTGTAAAGGCCTTGTTATGACCTCTCTGCCGACACACCATAGGAAGTGTGTTAATTACGTATGGCAATAAGAGTTGATCATATCTTGTGGGTAAAGCTGTACAACCTCTGCAGAGTGTGTGTTAAACTATTCGAATAGCCGTGTCCGCGGTCATGGACGTGCCTGGGAATTTCACACGAGGTATATTGTTTTAGAAAATGTTGAAGGTTGGGTTTGTTGGGAGTGAACAGGGAGGTCACTATTGTTTTCGATGTCAAATTATTAACACTGTTGAGTTTAGTGGTTGATAATGATCTAGTTGGTGATGGGTGATGCCTCACCAAGCTTGTGTTGTTGTTTACCATTGATTTACCAGTTGTTATTATCTTTGTCAATTATGCTTTGAATCTATACATTGTATTTACATTCAAGTTATCGCTTCGCAAAATAACCCTATGGTTATCCTTTGTCAAGCCGTACATTATTTGCATCATTCCCTGCGGCTTGCTGAGTACTTTTTGTACTCACGGCTTTATGCCTTTGTTGATCAGTTGCTGAGGGAGAACAGGGAAATACTGAATTCTACGAGGAGGAGTATTATGAAGACTACGTGAACTAGGATGACGCTCCCCAGACGATTGCCTGTGGCATGTCGTATGGTCCCGCTTATTTCATTTTCCGCTGCAAGAGTTTTATTTGTTTCTTAAGCCTTTACAAGACGCTTATGTAAAATTGACCATAAGGTCCGTTGTTACTATTTGCTACTTTCATAGTTAATTCGATAATGGATTGATATGTCAATTTTGTTGCCACTGTGTGCACTAGCGTGATCCTGGACTAGTGCAGTAAACACAGAGGGTTTCGGATTTGCAAATCCGGGTCCCGACAAAGTTGGTATCAGAGCCATCTCGACTGTAGGACACAACCCTAGTTAGCATGGTCTTCTTAGAAAGAACTTCAAAATTATTTTCTAAATCAAACCAACGAATTGGTGCTTTATAGTTATCTTCTCTCATCTCATTCTTAGGATCTTATTCCTCACCTTTGCTGAAATATTGTTTTAGAAAGTTAAGTTGATCTCATGTCATGAAACTTTTCAAGACAATTTTCTCTTACATTACCAACCAAGAGAAGGAGGATGTGAAAGTTTCAAGTCGGTGAAGGAGTCACTGGAAAGATCAAGATGACGAGAGTATGTTGAAAGGCCTCCTCTCAGAGGATAAGTTATTAGTTTTTTTAGCATACCATTTCCTCTTTAGTGACGTATAGATCTGCGTGGTATTAGGGTTTTTGTGTGTTAGGTGTGTTGTGCACTTGCACGAGGCTTTGTGTTGCAGCCACCCACCGAGCTGAAAAGTTTATTGTCTCTTTGTTTTGTAGCCTTTTCGGCTATGTCTCCTGTTGTCTGTTGTCCTTGGGTATTACCTCGCCCCTTAGATGACCTTACCACTCGTCTATGGCTCTTCCTCTTACCTATCAACCCTTGTATTCTGCAGATGGTTAACACCCATTCAGAGCCTGGCCACAGCTTCTCCAATGGATGCAAATGCAGTGCCAATGCCCATGCACCACCTCCACCACCTGGCAAGAATGACCAAAATTTGGGGCACTTTTAGCAGCTCAGACTCGGCTCATGAACACCATGATGCAGAACGTGACCAACATGATGAATCAGCAAAATCAGACTGCCGCTGGCTAATCTATTGGCTCAACCAAATCAAGCCGCTGTTGCACCTCCTCAAGCTCGTCCGCAGTCTAAGCTAGCAGAGTTCATGAGGACTCATCCGCCTACCTTCTCCAACTCTTCCGAACCCTTGGAGGCAGATGGTGGATTCGCTCTGTGGAGAAGAAGCTTGCCATTGCTCAGTGCACAGATCGTGAGAAGGTTCTCTATGCCGCACATCAGTTAGAAGGCACCGCCGCTGAATGGTGGGAAAACTATAGTGCCGCCCATCATGACCCTCAGACCATCACTTGGGCAGAATTTTCATTGCACCGGCACTCTCATATCCCAGATGGGAAAGTGGAAATGAAGAAGAATGAGTTCCGGAGCTCAAGCAAGAAGGGATGTCTGTGGAGTGAATATCTCAATAAGTTCACTCAACTCGCTTCGCTATGCGCGAGAAGATGTTGCTACCGATGATGCCCGGAGAAGAAGTTTAAGCGTGGACTCAACCCAGGCCTAAAGATGCAAGTCATTGGCAATGACTACGCAGATTTTCAGCACCTTGTGGACAAAGCTATGCTCATAGAGGAATCCCGCCGTGAGCTAGACGAATCTCGTAAGAGGAAGATGATGCAGCAAGGAGCTCGTCAGAATCAGCAGCAGAGAGTCCGACTGAATGCACCACAGCCTGCACGCTTCACTCCTCCGACTGCATTCAGGACACCTGCACCAGTACCAGCACCTCGCCCAGCTTTCTTCAGGCAACCGCAACTTCAACACCAACAACATCAGTCTCAGAGGACGAACAATCCAGGCAGGAGTCACTTGCTTCAACTGTCATGAAATAGGGCACTACGCCAACAGCTTGCCCAAAGAAGCAAGCTCCGACACCGATTGCTTTTAACACTGGAGCTACACCAGCCAGGACCCTCGCTTCCAGAACAGGACGTGGAGGCGCCCAGACTCCCAACTCACCTACCAGGACTTCACCGGTGTTGGAAGAGGCCGGGTGAACCACACTACCACCGAGGATGCCCATTCTGCACCAGATGTCATACTAGGTAAGATCCTAGTTAACTCCGCACCCGCCATGGTTTTGTTTGATTCTGGAGCTACGCATTCGTTTATTTCTCGGAGTTTTGCTGCAAGCCATCATCTGAAAACAAAGCCTCTTAAAACTGCTTTATTAGTCAAATCACCTGGTTCAGATTTGAGTACGAACCAAGGCTGCCCCGAAGTTAAAATATTAATTGGAGGGGTAGAATTTTTAGCCAACCTCATTGTCCTAGACACCAAGTCCCTAGATGTGATACTAGGAATGGATTGGCTATTCAGGAACCAAGCAGTTCTGGATTGTGGGAATAGAGTGATCACCCTAACCAGTCCAAGTGGAGCCAAGTTAAAGTTTCAAGTCATTGCAGACAAGCCGATAGAATAAAGGTTTGCAGTACAAAGGAATAAGTTTGGACGATGTGCGATCGCTAGAGAATTTCTGATGTATTTCCAGGATGAGCTACCAGGGCTGCCGCCAGATAGAGACATAGAATTTCTGATCAACCTTGTTCCGGGAACTCCACCCATCTCCAAGAGACCCTATAGGATGCCTGCGAATGAGTTGGCTGAAGTGAAAAGACAGATTAAGGAGCTGCAAGACCAAGGTTTTGTCCGACCCAGTTCTTCGCCTTGGGGAGCCCCAGTTCTTCTTGTTGGAAAGAAGGATGGCACTCAGAGGATGTGTGTGGATTACCGCTCACTCAATGAAGTAACAATCAAGAACAAGTACCCTTTACCAAGGATTGATGATTTGTTTGATCAGCTTCAGGATCCGGAGTGTTCTCCAAGATTGACTTAAGGTCGTTATCATCACTAAAGATTCAGAAAGAGGACATTCCCAAGACGGCCTTTGTGACTCGGTATGGGCGATGTATGAGTTCACCGTAATGTCTTTTGGTTTGACCAATGCCCCTGCTTATTTCATGAGCTTGATGAATAAGGTATTTATGGAGTATTTGGATAAGTTTGTCGTTGTTTTCATCGATGACATCATGGTTTACTCCAAAAGTGAGGAGGAACATGAGAATCATCTTCGCTTGGTTTTGATGAAGCTAAAAGAACACCAACTTTATGCCAAGTTCAGCAAATGTGAGTTCTGGATGAAGGAAGTCATTTTCTTAGGGCATGTCATATCTGCAGCAGGAGTCGCAGTTGACCCTAGCAAGGTTCAAGATGTGCTCAATTGGGAGTCACCCAAAACAGTACCTCAAATCGAAGTTTCTGGGAATGGCAGGGTATTACCGCCGCTTTATAGAAGGATTCTCTAGAAAAGCCAGACCTCTCACTCAATTTGGTGTTGAAAAAGGAGAAGAAATTTGTTTGGACTCCGAATGTGAAAAGAGTTTCCGTGAATTGAAGAAGTGCCTAACCAACGCCTCGGTGCTTATCTTGCCGGACATCGAAAAGGATTTTGAGATCTTTTGTGATGCATCCCGACAAGGACTCGGATGTGTGTTAATGCAAGACAGAAAGGTTGTAGCGTATGCTTCGCGACAACTAAGGCCGCATGAAGTGAACTACCCTACCCATGATTTAGAACTGGCAGCAGTAGTGCATGCATTGAAGATTTGGCGCCATTACCTCATCGGTAATCGTTGTGAGGTTTACACCGACCACAAGAGTCTGAAATACATATTCACTCAGACTGATCTCAATATGAGGCAAAGAAGATGGTTAGAATTAATCAAGGATTATGACATTGGAATTCATTATCATCCTGGCAAGGCCAATGTCGTAGCTGATGCTTTGAGTAGGAAGAGCTACTACAATACTTTGATGATTAAGGAAAGTCAGCCAGCGTTGCATGAAGAATTCCAGAAGCTCAGTTTGGAATTGGTTCAGGAAGGATACCTAGCTACATTGGAAGTGCAACCCACATTAGAGGACCAAATTAGAGCAAAGACAGTTGAGGATTCGGATATTAAGGAAATCAAGCAGAACATGAAGAAAGGTAAAGCCCCGAACTTCTCTGAAGATGAGAAAGGTACTATTTGGTATGAGAAGCGCATATGTGTGCCAGATCAGAAAGAGCTCAAGGAGTTATTACTCAAAGAAGCCCATGAGACCTTATATTCCATTCACCCCGGAAGCACCAAGATGTATCAAGACCTCAAGGAAAGATATTGGTGGCCCAGCATGAAGCGTGAGATCGCAGAGTATGTTGCTCTTTGTGATGTTTGCCAGAAGGTTAAAGCAGAACATCAGAGACCAGCAGGGTTGTTGCAGCCACTGAAGATTCCGGAATGGAAGTGGGAAGAAATTGGCATGGATTTCATTACCGGACTTCCTAAAACCCAAGGAGGTTATGATTCGATCTGGGTAATAGTGGATCGATTGACTAAGGTAGCACACTTCATTCCAGTTAAGACAACCTACACTGGTGATAAATTAAGCGTAATTGTACATGTCAAGAATTGTCAGTCTTCATGGAGTACCCAAGAGGATAGTGTCAGATAGAGGCACTCAGTTTACCTCTCGTTTTTGGCAGAGTTTGCATAAAGCCATGGGAACCCATCTCAGATTTAGTACTGCTTATCACCCTCAAACTGATGGACAGACTGAACGTGTGAATCAAATCCTTGAGGATATGCTAAGAGCTTGTGCCTTAACTTATGGTGTTAAGTGGGACAAGTGTTTGCCATATGCTGAATTCTCTTATAATAATAGTTATCAAGCAAGTCTGCAAATGTCCCCCTTTGAAGCATTATATGGAAGAAAGTGCAGAACTCCTCTGAACTGGAAAGAGACTGGAGAACGACAACTGTTTGGTCCTGCCATACTTCAAGAAGCAGAAGAGCAAGTTCGGTTAATTCGAGACAGGTTGAAGGTAGCTCAAAGCAGACAAAAGAGTTATGCAGACAACCGTCGTCGAGATTTGAGCTTTGAGCCCAATGATTATGTGTATCTAAGAGTTACCCCTCTCAAAGGAGTTAAGAGATTTCAAATGAAAGGAAAGCAAGCACCTCGATATGTTGGACCGTTCAAAATCTTGGAACGAAGAGGAGAGGTTGCTTATAAACTTGAGTTGCCACCATCTTTTGTTGGAATCCATGATGTGTTCCATGTGTCACAATTGAAGAAGTGTCTGCGAGTGCCAGAGGAACAGATGTCATTGGAATCCCTAGATTTGCAAGAAGATCTCACCTACAAGGAGCTACTGTGATAATTTTAGAAGTGGCAGAGCGCGTCACAAGGATCAAGATCGTCCGCTTTTGCAAGGTGCAATGGAGCAACCACTCAGAAGAGGAAGCCACCTGGGAGCGTGAAGAGGACCTCAAAGCCGAGTTTCCCCACCTATTCTCTAACTTGACTGAATCTAAAATTAGAGATTCCATTTAAGGGGGGGAGGTTTGTAACATCCCTATTTTTGGTTTTCTAAAAAAAAAAAAATAATAATTTAAATTAATTAATTTAAAGTTTTGGATTTTATTTGGAGTTCTAATTAACCTGGCATCCTTATCCTTCCGAATTGGAGCTTAATTTCGAATCATCCGAAAAGTCGAATTTTCAAATTCCTGTCATTGCTCGAAATTTCACCCGAGTCCCAAAATGCTCCAAAAATTCCAAAACCTATTGCATTAGGTTCCAAATATTCCAAAATGATTTTGGGAATTTTTCCCAAGATTTTTAGAAACCCTCACAGTATTTTATCGCCATGCCTTAGTTAAAAGCCCTTTATTCATCCCGGAATTTTCTAAATCCCAAATTTTATCCAAATTCAATGAAACCAATTTTGTTGGGTTCCAAATATTCCCTAGTATTTTTAGGAATTTTTCTGGGATTTTTAGATCCTTTTGCTATTTTATCTCTCGCGCCATATTTTTTCACTATTCATGGGGTCCACATGTCACCTTGGCAATCAGAGAGCATCTCCAACCTCAGCCAAGCATCGTGGAAGGCTCACTCTCTCTCTCCTCCATTGATGCTCACGTAGAAGCTTCATTTCCCTTCCGATTAATCCACCAAAAATTCGGAAAAATGATATTTGAGATCCTCGTTGCATTTGTAACGTTCCAAAGTTAATCCCTTTAATTAAATCCTTCATGAATTGCAACTTACTCCCGTGAGAACGTGTTTCCGCTTCTCCCATGAATACACCCACTATGGACCTCCTCTTGCCCTATAAAAAGGGGGCTCCGGTGCCTTTCTTCGTCGCCAACCCGTCCCTCCACTTCCTTTGTGCTACTTCATCTTCATTTCGACGAATTTCGGGTTTGGTCATCATCAACCGAGGAGGCTTGCGACTTAGATTGCTCTCAATCCGGTCATCCTCTCCAAAATCCGACGCCACCGTTGGATTCGCGTCGTCGAAACCTTTCCGGTAGTCATCTTCCCCAACCCCGCCATCCCTTCCATTGAAAAAATCCATTTTTTTCCCCAAACCCTAGTTCATGTGCTCGGTTCTGCTCAGTTCTGGACGCAAGGTACTGTAGCTACGACAAAATCCCTGTAGCTACAGTAACTTTTCTCTTTTTTCTTGATTTTCCATCATTTCCAACTTCGAACGCTTATAACTTTTGCGTCCGAACTCCGATTCACTCCGTTCAAATTCCTAAATTCATCTAAATTCAAGATCTACCTGCCAGTATAATTTTTATAATTTTTAGATTTTATTTTATTTTTGGTTATTTATTGGTGTCTCGTTTTGCTCATAGCCGAAGAATCCATCGAAGCCGCTGACGCCGTCGCTGAGCATCAAGTCTTCGATATCTTAGCTGCTGGTGAAGGCAAGTCGTAGTCCTTGACCATGTTGGACCTATGTTTGCAAAAGTATTTTTGTTTCATACAAATGCATGCTATTTGTTTACAAGTAGTATTTACGGGAATAGTTAAATACCTGATTGCCATAATGACACCTTGAATCATTGAAATGCCATGTATCCATTGTCACCCTAGGTTGGGTCATTTACTAGTTGGATATGATTGTAGTACCAACATTGGGTTATCGTAGCTATGCTTAGACATGCTTAGTTGTACGATGGGTTCATGTCACATGATGAATTAATAATATTGACTTAATGAGATATGAAATCGTGGCGAGTAGCCACTGTTGTAAAATTTGTTGTATGTCATTGGTCTTGGTTATACAAAATTGTTTTCACTCGGGCAAGTGATCGTGCAGTAAAGGGGGTGCTTTTAGCACATTTGGGATGTGGTTGTCTTGCCTGAGTATACTTAAGGACTTAATCTTGTGCGCCACTGAACTGGGACTAACCGTGCACCACATGTCTGGTGACAGACCTGGCTGATTAATTTGCAATGTCTAAATTTAAGTACTGTTGTGGTTGTGTGGGTTCTGGGACAGACGGGTAGACTCACAAGGCGCAAGAGGGGGCCCTGAGGGGTGAAACCTTAGCGGGCGATCTGAGTTTATACTGAGGAGCATTGTAAAGGCCTTGTTATGACCTCTCTGCCGACACACCATAGGAAGTGTGTTAATTACGTATGGCAATAAGAGTTGATCATATCTTGTGGGTAAAGCTGTACAACCTCTGCAGAGTGTGTGTTAAACTATTCGAATAGCCGTGTCCGCGGTCATGGACGTGTTCGGGAATTTCACCACGAGGTATATTGTTTTTTTAGAAAATGTTGAAGGTTGGGTTTGTTGGGAGTGAACAGGGAGGTCACTATTGTTTTCGATGTCAAATTATTAACACTGTTGAGTTTAGTGGTTGATAATGATCTAGTTGGTGATGGGTGATGCCTCACCAAGCTTGTGTTGTTGTTTACCATTGATTTACGGTTGTTATTATCTTTGTCAATTATGCTTTGAATCTATACATTGTATTTACATTCAAGTTATCGCTCGCAAAATAACCCTATGGTTATCCTTTGTCAAGCCGTACATTATTTGCATCATTCCCTGCGGCTTGCTGAGTACTTTTTGTACTCACGGCTTTATGCCTTTGTTGATCAGTTGCTGAGGGAGAACAGGGAAATACTGAATTCTACGAGGAGGAGTATTATGAAGACTACGTGAACTAGGATGACGCTCCCTGCGATTGCCTGCGGGCATGTCGTATGGTCCCGATTATTTCATTTTCATTTGCAAGAGTTTTATTTGTTTCTTAAGACTTTACTAAGACGCTTATGTAAACTTGACCATAAGGTCCGTTGTTACTATTTGCTACTTTCATAGTTAATTCGATAATGGATTGATATGTCAATTTTGTTGCCACTGTGTGCACTAGCGTGATCCTGGACTAGTGCAGTAAACACAGAGGGTTTCGGATTTGCAAATCCGGGTCCCGACAATCACCCGTTTGCGTGCTGGTGCAGCTGCAGTGCCCGTTGGGACCAGCCGTAGTGGAATGTGTCACACCGGCTGGGTCGGAACCGGAACTAAAGTTGAAAAGCACAAGCGAACTTCCTAGGTTCATTCGGGGTGTTTGGCACTCAGTTTGTTTCGCGCATCGCCTTCGTTTGTGCATGGCGTCTGAGTAGCGTGCGAACCCGTCTTCGTGTAATATTTCGCGCCGACTCGGACGGATTCGAAATGCCTGCCATAATGAGTTACGACACATGCGAAGTCCACTGGGCGTGCTTGCCGCTCGGTTTCATTTCTTCATCGTTTTCGTGCGGACGCTCCCTATACAGTACTCGTTCCTGCACGGCGTGAAGGAATGATTCTGAACACTCAGGCGGATTAAGTAATGCATGCCGAATGTGCTACGGCTATGTACATCCCATTCGGCATTTTTGGAAGAAAGTTTCGTTTCGTGCAACGCCCTGTTACGTATGTAGCTAACGGTACCATTTTGGGTCCCCTGTGGATGAATGTTTCACGCAGACTCGAGCGTACTCGAAATGCTTGCCGAAATGAGCTAGGGCACGTGTGAAGTCTATTCGGCGTGTTGGACACTCAGTTTCGTTTCGGGTGTCGTTTTTCTAAGCACATAAGCATGCAAGCACCCATTGCGACCCGTCGATTCCGGTTGCTTGGCACCATTGTTCGATCCGTGCACCATTCCGGCACGCTCGAAGCTTACAGTACCATTTACCGTGCAGGTCTCGCAACGATTCGGAGGGACCCAAAGTCGATGCTAATAGGAGCTAGTAAACAGATGAAGTCCATTTGGGGTGCTTGACACTCAGTTTCATTTCTTGCGTCATTTTCTAACGCATGCTGCTTACTGTACGCGTTGCGTGGGAAAGTTCCACACCGACTCGAAGAGATTCCAAATGCATGCGAACAGAGTTACGAGGCATCACGAAGTCCATTCGCGGTGTTTAGCCAAGCAGTTTTCTGCCGTTGAACAGTTTCATATGCAAGCATCTTACAGAACCCGTTGGGACCGCCGTGGAGGAATGTTCCACAACAACTCGGCCGGTTTTGAAGTGCGTGCCAAAGTGACTACGGCGAACACGAAGATCATTCGGGTGTTTGGCACTCAGTTTCCTTCCGTCACCCGTTTGCGTGCTGGTGCAGCTGCGGTGCCCGTTAGGACCAGCCGTAGTGGAATGTCTCACAGGCTGGGTCGGAACCGGAACTAAAGCTGAAAAGCACAAGCGAACCGTAGGTTCATTCGGGTGTTTGGCACTCCAGTTTGTTTCGCGCATCGCTTCGTTTATGCGCAGCGTACAGATAGCGTCGCGAACCCGTCTTCGTGTAATATTCGCGCCCGACTTCGGACGGATTCGAAATGCCTGCCAAAATGAGTTACGACACATCACGAAGTCCACTGGGCGTGCTTGCCGCTCGGTTTCATTTCTTCATCGTTTTCGATGCGGGCGCTCCCTACAGTACTCGTTCCTGCGGCGTGAAGGAATGTTTCTGAACACTCAGGCGGATTAAGTAATGCATGCCGAATGTGCTACGGCTATGTACATCCCATTCGCCATGTTTGGAAGAAAGTTTCGTTTAGGTACAGCGCCCTGTTACGTATGTAGCTAACGGTACCATTTTGGGTCCCCTGTGGATGAATGTTTCACGCCAGACTCGGCGTACTCGAAATGCTTGCCGAAATGAGCTAGGGCACGTGTGAAGTCTATTCGGCGTGTTGGACACTCAGTTTCGTTTCGGGTGTCGTTTTTCTAAGCACATAAGCATGCAAGCACCCATTGCGACCCGTCGATTCCGGTTGCTTGGCACCATTGTTCGATCCGTGCACCATTCCGGCACGCTCGAAGCTTACAGTACCATTTACCGTGCAGGTCTCGCAACGATTCGGAGGGACCCAAAGTCGATGCTAATAGGAGCTAGTAAACAGATGAAGTCCATTTGGGGTGCTTGACACTCAGTTTCATTTCTTGCGTCATTTTCTAACGCATGCTGCTTACTGTACGCGTTGCGTGGGAAAGTTCCACACCGACTCGAAGAGATTCCAAATTCATGACGAACAGAGTTACGAGGCATACGAAGTCCATTCGCGGTGTTTCGCAAGCAGTTTTCTTCCGTTGAACAGTTTCATACGCAAGCATCTTACAGAACCCGTTGGGACCCGCCGTGGAGGAATGTTCCACAACGACTCGGACGGTTTTGAAATGCGTGCCAAAGTGACTACGGCGAACAAGAAGATCATTCGGGGTGTTTGGCACTCAGTTTCCTTCCGTCACCCGTTTGCGTGCTGGTGCAGCTGCAGTGCCCGTTGGGACCAGCCGTAGTGGAATGTCTCACACCGGCTGGGTCGGAACCGGAACTAAAGCTGAAAAGCACAAGCGAACTTCGTAGGTTCATTCGGGGTGTTTGGCACTCAGTTTGTTTCGCGCATCGCTTTCGTTTGTACGCAGCGTACAGTACCGTGCGAACCCGTCTTCGTGTAATATTTCGCGCCGACTCGGACGGATTCGAAATGCCTGCCAAAATGAGTTACGACACATGCGAAGTCCACTGGGCGTGCTTGCCGCTCGGTTTCATTTCTTCATCGTTTTCGTGCGGACGCTCCCTACAGTACTCGTTCCTGCACGGCGTGAAGGAATGTTTCACAGACACTCAGGCGGATTCGTAATGCATGCCGAATGTGCTACGGCTATGTACATCCCATTCGCCATGTTTGGAAGAAAGTTTCGTTTCGTGCAACGCCCTGTTACGTATGTAGCTAACGGTACCATTTTGGGTCCCCTGTGGATGAATGTTTCACGCAGACTCGAGCGTACTCGAAATGCTTGCCGAAATGAGCTAGGGCACGTGTGAAGTCTATTCGGCGTGTTGGACACTCAGTTTCGTTTCGGGTGTCGTTTTTTCTAAGCACATAAGCATGCAAGCACCCATTGCGACCCGTCGATTCCGGTTGCTTGGCACCATTGTTCGATCCGTGCACCATTCCGGCACGCTCGAAGCTTACAGTACCATTTACCGTGCAGGTCTCGCAACGATTCGGAGGGACCCAAAGTCGATGCTAATAGGAGCTAGTAAACAGATGAAGTCCATTTGGGGTGCTTGACACTCAGTTTCATTTCTTGCGTCATTTTCTAACGCATGCTGCTTACTGTACGCGTTGCGTGGGAAAGTTCCACACCGACTCGAAGAGATTCCAAATGCATGCCGAACAGAGTTACGAGGCATACGAAGTCCATTCGCGGTGTTTCGTAAGCAGTTTTCTTCCGTTGAACAGTTTCATACGCAAGCATCTTACAGAACCCGTTGGGACCCGCCGTGGAGGAATGTTCCACAACGACTCGGACGGTTTTGAAATGCGTGCCAAAGTGACTACGGCGAACAAGAAGATCATTCGGGGTGTTTGGCACTCAGTTTCCTTCCGTCACCCGTTTGCGTGCTGGTGCAGCTGCAGTGCCCGTTGGGACCAGCCGTAGTGGAATGTCTCACACCGGCTGGGTCGGAACCGGAACTAAAGCTGAAAAGCACAAGCGAACTTCGTAGGTTCATTCGGGGTGTTTGGCACTCAGTTTGTTTCGCGCATCGCTAGCCTATAGTAGCGTGCGAACCCGTCTTCGTGTAATATTTCGCGCCGACTCGGATGGATTCGAAATGCCTGCCAAAATGAGTTACGACACATGCGAAGTCCACTGGGCGTGCTTGCCGCTCGGTTTCATTTCTTCATCGTTTTCGTGCGGACGCTCCCTACAGTACTCGTTCCTGCACGGCGTGAAGGAATGTTTCACAGACACTCAGGCGGATTCGTAATGCATGCCGAATGTGCTACGGCTATGTACATCCCATTCGCCATGTTTGGAAGAAAGTTTCGTTTCGTGCAACGCCCTGTTACGTATGTAGCTAACGGTACCATTTTGGGTCCCCTGTGGATGAATGTTTCACGCAGACTCGAGCGTACTCGAAATGCTTGCCGAAATGAGCTAGGGCACGTGTGAAGTCTATTCGGCGTGTTGGACACTCAGTTTCGTTTCGGGTGTCGTTTTTCTAAGCACATAAGCATGCAAGCACCCATTGCGACCCGTCGATTCCGGTTGCTTGGCACCATTGTTCGATCCGTGCACCATTCCGGCACGCTCGAAGCTTACAGTACCATTTACCGTGCAGGTCTACTTAGCGATTCGGAGGGACCCAAAGTAGATGCTAATATGAGCTAGTAATCAGATGTAGTCCATTTGGGGTGCTTGACACTCAGTTTCATTTCTTGCGTCATTTTCTAGCATGCTGCTTACTATGCGGCGTTGCGTGGGAAAGTTCCACACCGACTCGAAGAGATTCCAAATGCATGCCGAACAGAGTTACGAGGCATCACGAAGTCCATTCGCGGTGTTTACTTAAGCAGTTTTCTTCCGTTGAACAGTTTCATACGCAAGCATCTTACAGAACCCGTTGGGACCCGCCGTGGAGGAATGTTCCTAGCGACTCGGGCGGTTTTGAAATGCGTGCCAAAGTGACTACGGCGAACAAGAAGATCATTCGGGTGTTTGGCACTCAGTTTCCTTCCGTCACCCGTTTGCGTGCTGGTGCAGCTGCGGTGCCCGTTAGGACCAGCCGTAGTGGAATGTCTCACACCGGCTGGGTGAACCGGAACTAAAGCTGAAAAGCACAAGCGAACCGTAGGTTCATTCGGGTGTTTGGCACTCAGTTTGTTTCGGCGCATCGCTTCGTTTATGCGCAGCGTACAGTAGCGTGCGAACCCGTCTTCGTGTAATATTCGCGCCCGACTTCGGACGGATTCGAAATGCCTGCCATAATGAGTTACGACACATCACGAAGTCCACTGGGCGTGCTTGCGCTCGGTTTCATTTCTTCATCGTTTCGATGCGGGCGCTCCCTACAGTACTCGTTCCTGCGGCGTGAAGGAATGTTTCTGAACACTCAGGCGGATTAAGTAATGCATGCCGAATGTGCTACGGCTATGTACATCCCAGTCGCCATGTTTGGAAGAAAGTTTCGTTTCGTGCAACGCCCTGTTACGTATGTAGCTAACGGTACCATTTTGGGTCCCCTGTGGATGAATGTTTCACGCCAGACTCGAGCGTACTCGACATGCTTGCGAAATGAGCTAGAACGCGTGTGAAGTCTATTCGGCGTGTTGGACACTCAGTTTCGTTTCGGGTGTCGTTTTTCTAAGCACATAAGCATGCAAGCACCCATTGCGACCCGTCGATTCCGGTTGCTTGGCACCATTGTTCGATCCGTGCACCATTCCGGCACGCTCGAAGCTTACAGTACCATTTACCGTGCAGGTCTACTTAGCGATTCGGAGGGACCCAAAGTCGATGCTAATAGGAGCTAGTAAACAGATGAAGTCCATTTGGGGTGCTTGACACTCAGTTTCATTTCTTGCGTCATTTTCTAGCATGCTGCTTACTATGCGGCGTTGCGTGGGAAAGTTCCACACCGACTCGAAGAGATTCCAAATGCATGCGAACAGAGTTACGAGGCATCTGAAGTCCATTCGCGGTGTTTATAAGCAGTTTTCTTCCGTTGAACAGTTTCATACGCAAGCATCTTACAGAACCCGTTGGGACCCGCCGTGGAGGAATGTTCCTAGCGACTTCGGGCGGTTTTGAAATGCGTGCCAAAGTGACTACGGCGAACAAGAAGATCATTCGGGTGTTTGGCACTCAGTTTCCTTCCGTCACCCGTTTGCGTGCTGGTGCAGCTGCGGTGCCCGTTAGGACCAGCCGTAGTGGAATGTCTCACACCGGCTGGGTCGGAACGGAACTAAAGCTGAAAAGCACAAGCGAACCGTAGGTTCATTCGGGTGTTTGGCACTCAGTTTGTTTCGCGCATCGCTTTTCGTTTATGCGGCGTACAGTAAGCGTGCGAACCCGTCTTCGTGTAATATTCGCGCCCGACTTCGGATGGATTCGAAATGCCTGCCAAAATGAGTTACGACACATCACGAAGTCCACTGGGCGTGCTTGCCGCTCGGTTTCATTTCTTCATCGTTTCGTGCGGGCGCTCCCTACAGTACTCGTTCCTGCGGCGTGAAGGAATGTTTCCTGAACACTCAGGCGGATTAAGTAATGCATGCCGAATGTGCTACGGCTATGTACATCCCATTCGCCATGTTTGGAAGAAAGTTTCGTTTAGGTACAGCGCCCTGTTACGTATGTAGCTAACGGTACCATTTTGGGTCCCCTGTGGATGAATGTTTCACGCCAGACTCGGCGTACTCGAAATGCTTGCGAAATGAGCTAGAACGCGTGTGAAGTCTATTCGGCGTGTTGGACACTCAGTTTCGTTTGGTGTCGTTTTTCTAAGCACATAAGCATGCAAGCACCCATTGCGACCCGTCGATTCGGTTGCTTGGCACCATTGTTCGATCCGTGCACCATTCCGGCGCGCTCGAAGCTTACAGTACCATTTACCGTGCAGGTCTACTTAGCGATTCGGAGGGACCCAAAGTCGATGCTAATAGGAGCTAGTAAACAGATGAAGTCCATTTGGGGTGCTTGACACTCAGTTTCATTTCTTGCGTCATTTTCTAGCATGCTGCTTACTATGCGGCGTTGCGTGGGAAAGTTCCACACCGACTTCGAAGAGATTCCAAATGCATGCCGAACAGAGTTACGAGGCATCACGAAGTCCATTCGCGGTGTTTATAAGCAGTTTTCTTCCGTTGAACAGTTTCATACGCAAGCATCTTACAGAACCCGTTGGGACCGCCCGTGGAGGAATGTTCCTAGCGACTTCGGACGGTTTTGAAATGCGTGCCAAAGTGACTACGGCGAACAAGAAGATCATTCGGGGTGTTTGGCACTCAGTTTCCTTCCGTCACCCGTTTGCGTGCTGGTGCAGCTGCAGTGCCCGTTGGGACCAGCCGTAGTGGAATGTCTCACACCGGCTGGGTCGGGACCGGAACTAAAGCTGAAAAGCACAAGCGAACTTCGTAGGTTCATTCGGGGTGTTTGGCACTCAGTTTGTTTCGCGCGCATCGCTTCGTTTATGCGCAGCGTACAGTAGCGTCGCGAACCCGTCTTCGTGTAATATTCGCGCCCGACTTCGGATGGATTGAAATGCCTGCCATAATGAGTTACGACACATCACGAAGTCCACTGGGCGTGCTTGCGCTCGGTTTCATTTCTTCATCGTTTTCGTGCGGGCGCTCCCTACAGTACTCGTTCCTGCGGCGTGAAGGAATGTTTCTGAACACTCAGGCGGATTAAGTAATGCATGCCGAATGTGCTACGGCTATGTACATCCCATTCGCCATGTTTGGAAGAAAGTTTCGTTTAGGTACAGCGCCCTGTTACGTATGTAGCTAACGGTACCATTTTGGGTCCCCTGTGGATGAATGTTTCACGCCAGACTCGGCGTACTCGAAATGCTTGCGAAATGAGCTAGGGCACGTGTGAAGTCTATTCGGCGTGTTGGACACTCAGTTTCGTTTCGGGTGTCGTTTTTCTAAGCACATAAGCATGCAAGCACCCATTGCGACCCGTCGATTCCGGTTGCTTGGCACCATTGTTCGATCCGTGCACCATTCCGGCACGCTCGAAGCTTACAGTACCATTTACCGTGCAGGTCATAGCGGTCGGAGGGACCCAAAGTCGATGCTAATAGGAGCTAGTAAACAGATGAAGTCCATTTGGGGTGCTTGACACTCAGTTTCATTTCTTGCGTCATTTTCTAACGCATGCTGCTTACTGTACGCGTTGCGTGGGAAAGTTCCACACCGACTCGAAGAGATTCCAAATGCATGCCGAACAGAGTTACGAGGCATACGAAGTCCATTCGCGGTGTTTCGCAAGCAGTTTTCTTCCGTTGAACAGTTTCATACGCAAGCATCTTACAGAACCCGTTGGGACCCGCCGTGGAGGAATGTTCCACAACGACTCGGACGGTTTTGAAATGCGTGCCAAAGTGACTACGGCGAACAAGAAGATCATTCGGGGTGTTTGGCACTCAGTTTCCTTCCGTCACCCGTTTGCGTGCTGGTGCAGCTGCAGTGCCCGTTGGGACCAGCCGTAGTGGAATGTCTCACACCGGCTGGGTCGGAACCGGAACTAAAGCTGAAAAGCACAAGCGAACTTCGTAGGTTCATTCGGGGTGTTTGGCACTCAGTTTGTTTCGCGCATCGCTTTCGTTAGTACGCAGCGTATAGTACCGTGCGAACCCGTCTTCGTGTAATATTTCGCGCCGACTCGGACGGATTCGAAATGCCTGCCATAATGAGTTACGACACATGCGAAGTCCACTGGGCGTGCTTGCCGCTCGGTTTCATTTCTTCATCGTTTTCGTGCGGACGCTCCCTACAGTACTCGTTCCTGCACGGCGTGAAGGAATGTTTCACAGACACTCAGGCGGATTCGTAATGCATGCCGAATGTGCTACGGCTATGTACATCCCATTCGCCATGTTTGGAAGAAAGTTTTGTTTAGGTACAGCGCCCTGTTACGTATGTAGCTAACGGTACCATTTTGGGTCCCCTGTGGATGAATGTTTCACGCCAGACTCGGCGTACTCGAAATGCTTGCGAAATGAGCTAGAACGCGTGTGAAGTCTATTCGGCGTGTTGGACACTCAGTTTCGTTTGGTGTCGTTTTCTAAGCACATAAGCATGCAAGCACCCATTGCGACCCGTCGATTCGGTTGCTTGGCACCATTGTTCGATCCGTGCACCATTCCGGCGCGCTCGAAGCTTACAGTACCATTTACCGTGCAGGTCTCATAGCGATCGGAGGGACCCAAAGTCGATGCTAATAGGAGCTAGTAAACAGATGAAGTCCATTTGGGGTGCTTGACACTCAGTTTCATTTCTTGCGTCATTTTCTAGCATGCTGCTTACTATGCGGCGTTTCGTCGGAAAGTTCCACACAGACTCGAAGGGATTCCAAATGCATGCCGAACAGAGTTACTAGGCATACGAAGTCCAATCGCGGTGTTTCGCACGCTGTTTTCTTCCGTTGAACAGTTTCGTACGCTAGCATCTTACAGAACCCGTTGGGACCCGCCGTAGAGGAATGTTCCTAGCGACTTCGGACGGTTTTGAAATGCGTGCCAAAGTGACTACGGCGAACAAGAAGATCATTCGGGGTGTTTGGCACTCAGTTTCCTTCCGTCACCCGTTTGCGTGCTGGTGCAGCTGCAGTGCCCGTTGGGACCAGCCGTAGTGGAATGTGTCACACCGGCTGGGTCGGAAACGGAACTAGAGCTGAAAAGCACAAGCGAACCGTAGGTTCATTCGGGTGTTTGGCACTCAGTTTGTTTCGCGCATCGCTTTTCGTTTATGCCAGCGTACAGTAGCGTCGCGAACCCGTCTTCGTGTAATATTCGCGCCCGACTTCGGACGGATTGAAATGCCTGCCATAATGAGTTCACGACACATCACGAAGTCCACTGGGCGTGCTTGCCGCTCGGTTTCATTTCTTCATCGTTTTCGTGCGGACGCTCCCTACAGTACTCGTTCCTGCACGGCGTGAAGGAATGTTTCACAGACACTCAGGCGGATTCGTAATGCATGCCGAATGTGCTACGGCTATGTACATCCCATTCGCCATGTTTGGAAGAAAGTTTCGTTTCGTGCAACGCCCCGTTACGTATGTAGCTAACGGTACCATTTTGGGTCCCCTGTGGATGAATGTTTAACGCAGACTCGAGCGTACTCGAAATGCTTGCCGAAATGAGCTAGGGCACGTGTGAAGTCTATTCGGCGTGTTGGACACTCAGTTTCGTTTCGGGTGTCGTTTTTCTAAGCACATAAGCATGCAAGCACCCATTGCGACCCGTCGATTCCGGTTGCTTGGCACCATTGTTCGATCCGTGCACCATTCCGGCACGCTCGAAGCTTACAGTACCATTTACCGTGCAGGTCTCGCAACGATTCGGAGGGACCAAAAGTCGATGCTAATAGGAGCTAGTAAACAGATGAAGTCCATTTGGGGTGCTTGACACCCAGTTTCATTTCTTGCGTCATTTTCTAACGCATGCTGCTTACTGTACGCGTTGCGTGGGAAAGTTCCACACCGACTCGAAGAGATTCCAAATGCATGCCGAACAGAGTTACGAGGCATACGAAGTCCATTCGCGGTGTTTCGCAAGCAGTTTTCTTCCGTTGAACAGTTTCATACGCAAGCATCTTACAGAACCCGTTGGGACCCGCCGTGGAGGAATGTTCCACAACGACTCGGACGGTTTTGAAATGCGTGCCAAAGTGACTACGGCGAACAAGAAGATCATTCGGGGTGTTTGGCACTCAGTTTCCTTCCGTCACCCGTTTGCGTGCTGGTGCAGCTGCAGTGCCCGTTGGGACCAGCCGTAGTGGAATGTCTCACACCGGCTGGATCGGAACCGGAACTAAAGCTGAAAAGCACAAGCGAACTTCGTAGGTTCATTCGGGGTGTTTGGAACTCAGTTTGTTTCGCGCATCGCTTTCGTTAGTACGCAGCGTACAGTACCGTGCGAACCCGTCTTCGTGTAATATTTCGCGCCGACTCGGATGGATTCGAAATGCCTGCCAAAATGAGTTACGACACATGCGAAGTCCACTGGGCGTGCTTGCCGCTCGGTTTCATTTCTTCATCGTTTTCGTGCGGACGCTCCCTACAGTACTCGTTCCTGCACGGCGTGAAGGAATGTTTCTGAACACTCAGGCGGATTAAGTAATGCATGCGAATGTGCTACGGCTATGTACATCCCATTCGCCATGTTTGGAAGAAAGTTTCGTTTAGTACAGCGCCCTGTTCGTATGTAGCTAACGGTACCATTTTGGGTCCCCTGTGGATGAATGTTTCACGCCAGACTCGGCGTACTCGAAATGCTTGCGAAATGAGCTAGAACGCGTGTGAAGTCTATTCGGCGTGTTGGACACTCAGTTTCGTTTGGTGTCGTTTTTCTAAGCACATAAGCATGCAAGCACCCATTGCGACCCGTCGATTCGGTTGCTTGGCACCATTGTTCGATCCGTGCACCATTCCGGCGCGCTCGAAGCTTACAGTACCATTTACCGTGCAGGTCTATAGCGATTCAGAGGGACCCAAAGTCGATGCTAATAGGAGCTAGTAAACAGATGAAGTCCATTTGGGGTGCTTGACACTCAGTTTCATTTCTTGCGTCATTTTCTAACGCATGCTGCTTACTGTACGCGTTGCGTGGGAAAGTTCCACACCGACTCGAAGAGATTCCAAATGCATGACGAACAGAGTTACGAGGCATACGAAGTCCATTCCCGATGTTTCACAAGCAGTTTTCTTCCGTCGAACAGTTTCATACGCAAGCATCTTACAGAACCCGTTGGGACCCGCCGTGGAGGAATGTTCCACAACGACTCGGACGGTTTTGAAATGCGTGCCAAAGTGACTACGGCGAACAAGATCATTCGGGGTGTTTGGCACTCAGTTTTCCTCCGTCACCCGTTTACGTGCTGGTGCAGCTGCAGTGCCCGTTGGGACCAGCCGTAGTGGAATGTCTCACACCGGCTGGATCGGAACCGGAACTAAAGCTGAAAAGCACAAGCGAACTTCGTAGGTTCATTCGGGGTGTTTGGAACTCAGTTTGTTTCGCGCATCGCTTTCGTTTATGCGGCGTACAGATAGCGTCGCGAACCGTCTTCGTGTAATATTCGCGCCCGACTTCGGACGGATTCGAAATGCCTGCCATAATGAGTTACGACACATCACGAAGTCCACTGGGCGTGCTTGCCGCTCGGTTTCATTTCTTCATCGTTTCGATGCGGGCGCTCCCTACAGTACTCGTTCCTGCGGCGTGAAGGAATGTTTCTGAACACTCAGGCGGATTAAGTAATGCATGCCGAATGTGCTACGGCTATGTACATCCCATTCGCCATGTTTGGAAGAAAGTTTCGTTTAGGTACAGCGCCCTGTTACGTATGTAGCTAACGGTACCATTTTGGGTCCCCTGTGGATGAATGTTTCACGCCAGACTCGGCGTACTCGAAATGCTTGCGAAATGAGCTAGAACGCGTGTGAAGTCTATTCGGCGTGTTGGACACTCAGTTTACGTTTGGTGTCGTTTTTCTAAGCACATAAGCATGCAAGCACCCATTGCGACCCGTCGATTCGGTTGCTTGGCACCATTGTTCGATCCGTGCACCATTCCGGCGCGCTCGAAGCTTACAGTACCATTTACCGTGCAGGTCTACTTAGCGGTCGGAGGGACCCAAAGTCGATGCTAATAGGAGCTAGTAAACAGATGAAGTCCATTTGGGGTGCTTGACACTCAGTTTCATTTCTTGCGTCATTTTCTAGCATGCTGCTTGCTTACTATAGCGTTGCGTGGGAAAGTTCCACACCGACTCGAAGAGATTCCAAATGCATGCCGAACAGAGTTACGAGGCATCACGAAGTCCATTCGCGGTGTTTATAAGCAGTTTTCTTCCGTTGAACAGTTTCATACGCAAGCATCTTACAGAACCCGTTGGGACCCGCCGTGGAGGAATGTTCCTAGCGACTTCGGGCGGTTTTGAAATGCGTGCCAAAGCGACTACGGCGAACAAGAAGATCATTCGGGGTGTTTGGCACTCAGTTTCCTTCCGTCACCCGTTTGCGTGCTGGTGCAGCTGCGGTGCCCGTTAGGACCAGCCGTAGTGGAATGTCTCACACCGGCTGGGTGAACCGGAACTAAAGCTGAAAAGCACAAGCGAACCGTAGGTTCATTCGGGTGTTTGGCACTCAGTTTGTTTCGCGCATCGCTTCGTTTATGCATGGCGTACAGTAGCGTCGCGAACCCGTCTTCGTGTAATATTCGCGCCCGACTCGGGATGGATTGAAATGCCTGCCAAAATGAGTTACGACACATCACGAAGTCCACTGGGCGTGCTTGCGCTCGGTTTCATTTCTTCATCGTTTCGTGCGGGCGCTCCCTACAGTACTCGTTCCTGCGGCGTGAAGGAATGTTTCTGAACACTCAGGCGGATTAAGTAATGCATGCCCGAATGTGCTCACGGCTATGTACATCCCATTCGCCATGTTTGGAAGAAAGTTTCGTTTAGGTACAGCGCCCTGTTACGTATGTAGCTAACGGTACCATTTTGGGTCCCCTGTGGATGAATGTTTCACGCCAGACTCGGCGTACTCGAAATGCTTGCGAAATGAGCTAGAACGCGTGTGAAGTCTATTCGGCGTGTTGGACACTCAGTTTCGTTTGGTGTCGTTTTTCTAAGCACATAAGCATGCAAGCACCCATTGCGACCCGTCGATTCGGTTGCTTGGCACCATTGTTCGATCCGTGCACCATTCCGGCGCGCTCGAAGCTTACAGTACCATTTACCGTGCAGGTCTATAGCGGTTCGGAGGGACCCAAAGTCGATGCTAATAGGAGCTAGTAAACAGATGAAGTCCATTTGGGGTGCTTGACACTCAGTTTCATTTCTTGCGTCATTTTCTAGCATGCTGCTTACTATGCGGCGTTGCGTGGGAAAGTTCCACACCGACTCGAAGAGATTCCAAATGCATGCCGAACAGAGTTACGAGGCATCACGAAGTCCATTCGCGGTGTTTCGTATGCTGTTTTCTTCCGTTGAACAGTTTCGTACGCAAGCATCTTACAGAACCCGTTGGGACCCGCCGTGGAGGAATGTTCCACAACGACTCGGACGGTTTTAAAATGCGTGCCAAAGTGACTACGGCGAACAAGAAGATCATTCGGCGTGTTTGGCACTCAGTTTCCTTCCGTCACCCGTTTGCGTGCTGGTTCAGCTGCGGTGCCCGTTGGGACCAGCCGTAGTGGAATGTGTCACACCGGCTGGGTCGGAACCGGAACTAAAGCTGAAAACCACAAGCGAACTTCCTAGGTTCATTCGGGGTGTTTGGCACTCAGTTTGTTTCGCGCATCGCTTTTCGTTTATGCATGGCGTACAGTAGCGTCGCGAACCCGTCTTCGTGTAATATTCGCGCCCGACTTCGGACGGATTGAAATGCCTGCCATAATGAGTTACGACACATCACGAAGTCCACTGGGCGTGCTTGCCGCTCGGTTTCATTTCTTCATCGTTTCGTGCGGGCGCTCCCTACAGTACTCGTTCCTGCGGCGTGAAGGAATGTTTCTGAACACTCAGGCGGATTAAGTAATGCATGCCCGAATGTGCTCACGGCTATGTACATCCCATTCGCCATGTTTGGAAGAAAGTTTCGTTTAGTGCAACGCCCTGTTAAGTATTTAGCTAACGGTACCATTTTGGGTCCCCTGTGGATGAATGTTTCACGCCAGACTCGGCGTACTCGAAATGCTTGCGAAATGAGCTAGAACGCGTGTGAAGTCTATTCGGCGTGTTGGACACTCAGTTTCGTTTGGGTGTCGTTTTCTAAGCACATAAGCATGCAAGCACCCATTGCGACCCGTCGTTTACGGTTGCTTGGCAACATTGTTAGATCCGATCCCCATTCCGGCACTCACGAAGCTTACACTACCATTTACCGTGCAGGTCATAGCGATTCGGAGGGACCCAAAGTCGATGCTAATAGGAGCTAGTAAACAGATGAAGTCCATTTGGGGTGCTTGACACTCAGTTTCATTTCTTGCGTCATTTTCTAGCATGCTGCTTACTATGCGGCGTTGCGTGGGAAAGTTCCACACCGACTCGAAGAGATTCCAAATGCATGCGAACAGAGTTACGAGGCATCACGAAGTCCATTCGCGGTGTTTATAAGCAGTTTTCTTCCGTTGAACAGTTTCATACGCAAGCATCTTACAGAACCCGTTGGGTCCCACCTGGAGGAATGTTCCACAACGACTCGGACGGTTTTGAAATGCGTGCCAAAGTGACTACGGCGAACAAGAAGATCATTCGGGGTGTTTGGCACTCAGTTTCCTTCCGTCACCCGTTTGCGTGCTGGTGCAGCTGCAGTGCCCGTTGGGACCAGCCGTAGTGGAATGTCTCACACCGGCTGGGTCGGAACCGGAACTAAAGCTGAAAAGCACAAGCGAACTTCGTAGGTTCATTCGGGGTGTTTGGCACTCAGTTTGTTTCGCGCATCGCTTTCGTTTGTACGCAGCGTACAGTACCGTGCGAACCCGTCTTCGTGTAATATTTCGCGCCGACCTCGGATGGATTCGAAATGCCTGCCAAAATGAGTTCACGACACATCACGAAGTCCACTGGGCGTGCTTGCCGCTCGGTTTCATTTCTTCATCGTTTCGTGCGGGCGCTCCCTACAGTACTCGTTCCTGCGGCGTGAAGGAATGTTTCTGAACACTCAGGCGGATTAAGTAATGCATGCCGAATGTGCTACGGCTATGTACATCCCATTCGCCATGTTTGGAAGAAAGTTTCGTTTCGTGCAACGCCCTGTTACGTATGTAGCTAACGGTACCATTTTGGGTCCCCTGTGGATGAATGTTTCACGCAGACTCGAGCGTACTCGAAATGCTTGCCGAAATGAGCTAGGGCACGTGTGAAGTCTATTCGGCGTGTTGGACACTCAGTTTCGTTTCGGGTGTCGTTTTTCTAAGCACATAAGCATGCAAGCACCCATTGCGACCCGTCGATTCCGGTTGCTTGGCACCATTGTTCGATCCGTGCACCATTCCGGCACGCTCGAAGCTTACAGTACCATTTACCGTGCAGGTCTCGCAACGATTCGGAGGGACCCAAAGTCGATGCTAATAGGAGCTAGTAAACAGATGAAGTCCATTTGGGGTGCTTGACACTCAGTTTCATTTCTTGCGTCATTTTCTAACGCATGCTGCTTACTGTACGCGTTGCGTGGGAAAGTTCCACACCGACTCGAAGAGATTCCAAATGCATGCCGAACAGAGTTACGAGGCATACGAAGTCCATTCGCGGTGTTTCGCAAGCAGTTTTCTTCCGTTGAACAGTTTCATACGCAAGCATCTTACAGAACCCGTTGGGACCCGCCGTGGAGGAATGTTCCACAACGACTCGGACGGTTTTGAAATGCGTGCCAAAGTGATTAGGGCGAACAAGAAGATCATTCGGGGTGTTTGGCACTCAGTTTCCTTCCGTCACCCGTTTGCGTGCTGGTGCAGCTGCAGTGCCCGTTGGGACCAGCCGTAGTGGAATGTCTCACACCGGCTGGGTCGGAACCGGAACTAAAGCTGAAAAGCACAAGCGAACTTCGTAGGTTCATTCGGGGTGTTTGGCACTCAGTTTGTTTCGCGCATCGCTTTCGTTTGTACGCAGCGTACAGTACCGTGCGAACCCGTCTTCGTGTAATATTTCGCGCCGACTCGGACGGATTCGAAATGCCTGCCATAATGAGTTACGACACATGCGAAGTCCACTGGGCGTGCTTGCCGCTCGGTTTCATTTCTTCATCGTTTTCGTGCGGACGCTCCCTATACAGTACTCGTTCCTGCACGGCGTGAAGGAATGTTTCACAGACACTCAGACGGATTCGTAATGCATGCCGAATGTGCTACGGCTATGTACATCCCATTCGCCATGTTTGGAAGAAAGTTTCGTTTCGTGCAACGCCCTGTTACGTATGTAGCTAACGGTACCATTTTGGGTCCCCTGTGGATGAATGTTTCACGCAGACTCGAGCGTACTCGAAATGCTTGCCGAAATGAGCTAGGGCACGTGTGAAGTCTATTCGGCGTGTTGGACACTCAGTTTCGTTTCGGGTGTCGTTTTTCTAAGCACATAAGCATGCAAGCACCCATTGCGACCCGTCGATTCCGGTTGCTTGGCACCATTGTTCGATCCGTGCACCATTCCGGCACGCTCGAAGCTTACAGTACCATTTACCGTGCAGGTCTCGCAATGATTTGGAGGGACCCAAAGTCGATGCTAATAGGAGCTAGTAAACAGATGAAGTCCATTTGGGGTGCTTGACACTCAGTTTCATTTCTTGCGTCATTTTCTAACGCATGCTGCTTACTGTACGCGTTGCGTGGGAAAGTTCCACACCGACTCGAAGAGATTCCAAATGCATGCCGAACAGAGTTACGAGGCATACGAAGTCCATTCGCGGTGTTTCGCAAGCAGTTTTCTTCCGTTGAACAGTTTCATACGCAAGCATCTTACAGAACCCGTTGGGACCCGCCGTGGAGGAATGTTCCACAACGACTCGGACGGTTTTGAAATGCGTGCCAAAGTGACTACGGCGAACAAGAAGATCATTCGGGGTGTTTGGCACTCAGTTTCCTTCCGTCACCCGTTTGCGTGCTGGTGCAGCTGCAGTGCCCGTTGGGACCAGCCGTAGTGGAATGTGTCACACCGGCTGGGTCGGAACCGGAACTAAAGCTGAAAAGCACAAGCGAACTTCGTAGGTTCATTCGGGGTGTTTGGCACTCAGTTTGTTTCGCGCATCGCTTTCGTTTATGCGCGGCGTACAGTAGCGTGCGAACCCGTCTTCGTGTAATATTCGCGCCCGACTTCGGACGGATTCGAAATGCCTGCCAAAATGAGTTACGACACATGCGAAGTCCACTGGGCGTGCTTGCCGCTCGGTTTCATTTCTTCATCGTTTCGTGCGGACGCTCCCTACAGTACTCGTTCCTGCGGCGTGAAGGAATGTTTCTGAACACTCAGACGGATTAAGTAATGCATGCCGAATGTGCTACGGCTATGTACATCCCATTCGGCATTTTTGGAAGAAAGTTTCGTTTCGTGCAACGCCCTGTTACGTATGTAGCTAACGGCACCATTTTGGGTCCCCTGTGGATGAATGTTTCACGCAGACTCGAGCGTACTCGAAATGCTTGCCGAAATGAGCTAGAACGCGTGTGAAGTCTATTCGGCGTGTTGGACACTCAGTTCGTTTGGGTGTCGTTTTCTAAGCACATAAGCATGCAAGCACCCATTGCGACCCGTCGATTCGGTTGCTTGGCACCATTGTTCGATCCGTGCACCATTCCGGCGCTCGAAGCTTACAGTACCATTTACCGTGCAGGTCTATAGCGATTCGGAGGGACCCAAAGTCGATGCTAATAGGAGCTAGTAAACAGATGAAGTCCATTTGGGGTGCTTGACACTCAGTTTCATTTCTTGCGTCATTTTCTAACGCATGCTGCTTACTGTACGCGTTGCGTGGGAAAGTTCCACACCGACTCGAAGAGATTCCAAATGCATGCCGAACAGAGTTACGAGGCATACGAAGTCCATTCGCGGTGTTTCGCAAGCAGTTTTCTTCCGTTGAACAGTTTCATACGCAAGCATCTTACAGAACCCGTTGGGACCCGCCGTGGAGGAATGTTCCTAGCGACTCGGGCGGTTTTGAAATGCGTGCCAAAGTGACTACGGCGAACAAGATGATCATTCGGGTGTTTGGCACTCAGTTTCCTTCCGTCACCCGTTTGCGTGCTGGTGCAGCTGCAGTGCCCGTTGGGACCAGCCGTAGTGGAATGTCTCACACCGGCTGGGTCGGAACCGGAACTAAAGCTGAAAAGCACAAGCGAACTTCGTAGGTTCATTCGGGGTGTTTGGCACTCAGTTTGTTTCGCGCATCGCTTTCGTTTGTACGCAGCGTACAGTACCGTGCGAACCCGTCTTCGTGTAATATTTCGCGCCGACTCGGACGGATTCGAAATGCCTGCCAAAATGAGTTACGACACATGCGAAGTCCACTGGGCGTGCTTGCCGCTCGGTTTCATTTCTTCATCGTTTCGTGCGGACGCTCCCTACAGTACTCGTTCCTGCACGGCGTGAAGGAATGTTTCTGAACACTCAGACGGATTCGTAATGCATGCCGAATGTGCTACGGCTATGTACATCCCATTCGCCATGTTTGGAAGAAAGTTTCGTTTCGTGCAACGCCCTGTTACGTATGTAGCTAACGGTACCATTTTGGGTCCCCTGTGGATGAATGTTTCACGCAGACTCGAGCGTACTCGAAATGCTTGCCGAAATGAGCTAGGGCACGTGTGAAGTCTATTCGGCGTGTTGGACACTCAGTTTCGTTTCGGGTGTCGTTTTTCTAAGCACATAAGCATGCAAGCACCCATTGCGACCCGTCGATTCCGGTTGCTTGGCACCATTGTTCGATCCGTGCACCATTCCGGCACGCTCGAAGCTTACAGTACCATTTACCGTGCAGGTCTCGCAACGATTCGGAGGGACCCAAAGTCGATGCTAATAGGAGCTAGTAAACAGATGAAGTCCATTTGGGGTGCTTGACACTCAGTTTCATTTCTTGCGTCATTTTCTAACGCATGCTGCTTACTGTACGCGTTGCGTGGGAAAGTTCCACACCGACTCGAAGAGATTCCAAATGCATGCCGAACAGAGTTACGAGGCATACGAAGTCCATTCGCGGTGTTTCGCAAGCAGTTTTCTTCCGTTGAACAGTTTCATACGCAAGCATCTTACAGAACCCGTTGGGACCCGCCGTGGAGGAATGTTCCACAACGACTCGGACGGTTTTGAAATGCGTGCCAAAGTGACTACGGCGAACAAGAAGATCATTCGGGGTGTTTGGCACTCAGTTTTCCTCCGTCACCCGTTTGCGTGCTGGTGCAGCTGCAGTGCCCGTTGGGACCAGCCGTAGTGGAATGTCTCACACCGGCTGGATCGGAACCGGAACTAAAGCTGAAAAGCACAAGCGAACTTCGTAGGTTCATTCGGGGTGTTTGGCACTCAGTTTGTTTCGCGCATCGCTTTCGTTAGTACGCAGCGTACAGTACCGTGCGAACCCGTCTTCGTGTAATATTTCGCGCCGACTCGGACGGATTCGAAATGCCTGCCAAAATGAGTTACGACACATGCGAAGTCCACTGGGCGTGCTTGCCGCTCGGTTTCATTTCTTCATCGTTTTCGTGCGGACGCTCCCTACAGTACTCGTTCCTGCACGGCGTGAAGGAATGTTTCACAGACACTCAGGCGGATTCGTAATGCATGCCGAATGTGCTACGGCTATGTACATCCCATTCGCCATGTTTGGAAGAAAGTTTCGTTTCGTGCAACGCCCTGTTACGTATGTAGCTAACGGTACCATTTTGGGTCCCCTGTGGATGAATGTTTCACGCAGACTCGAGCGTACTCGAAATGCTTGCCGAAATGAGCTAGGGCACGTGTGAAGTCTATTCGGCGTGTTGGACACTCAGTTTCGTTTCGGGTGTCGTTTTTCTAAGCACATAAGCATGCAAGCACCCATTGCGACCCGTCGATTCCGGTTGCTTGGCACCATTGTTCGATCCGTGCACCATTCCGGCACGCTCGAAGCTTACAGTACCATTTACCGTGCAGGTCTCGCAACGATTCGGAGGGACCCAAAGTCGATGCTAATAGGAGCTAGTAAACAGATGAAGTCCATTTGGGGTGCTTGACACTCAGTTTCATTTCTTGCGTCATTTTCTAACGCATGCTGCTTACTGTACGCGTTGCGTGGGAAAGTTCCACACCGACTCGAAGAGATTCCAAATGCATGCCGAACAGAGTTACGAGGCATACGAAGTCCATTCGCGGTGTTTCGCAAGCAGTTTTCTTCCGTTGAACAGTTTCATACGCAAAACTAGTACAGAACCCCTTGGGACCCCCCCTGGAGGAATGTTCCTAGCGACTCGGACGGTTTTGAAATGCGTGCCAAAGTGACTACGGCGAACAAGAAGATCATTCGGGGTGTTTGGCACTCAGTTTCCTTCCGTCACCCGTTTGCGTGCTGGTGCAGCTGCAGTGCCCGTTGGGACCAGCCGTAGTGGAATGTCTCACACCGGCTGGGTCGGAACCGGAACTAAAGCTGAAAAGCACAAGCGAACTTCGTAGGTTCATTCGGGGTGTTTGGCACTCAGTTTGTTTCGCGCATCGCTTTCGTTTGTACGCAGCGTACAGTACCGTGCGAACCCGTCTTCGTGTAATATTTCGCGCCGACTCGGACGGATTCGAAATGCCTGCCAAAATGAGTTACGACACATGCGAAGTCCACTGGGCGTGCTTGCCGCTCGGTTTCATTTCTTCATCGTTTTCGTGCGGACGCTCCCTACAGTACTCGTTCCTGCACGGCGTGAAGGAATGTTTCACAGACACTCAGGCGGATTCGTAATGCATGCCGAATGTGCTACGGCTATGTACATCCCATTCGCCATGTTTGGAAGAAAGTTTCGTTTCGTGCAACGCCCCGTTACGTATGTAGCTAACGGTACCATTTTGGGTCCCCTGTGGATGAATGTTTAACGCAGACTCGAGCGTACTCGAAATGCTTGCCGAAATGAGCTAGGGCACGTGTGAAGTCTATTCGGCGTGTTGGACACTCAGTTTCGTTTCGGGCGTCGTTTTTTTAAGCACATAAGCATTAAAGCATCCATTGCGACTCATCGTGGAGGAATGTTTCACACTGACCCAGACAGATCAGAAATGAATTTTGGATGGGCTAAAATGCATATCAAGTCCGTTCGTGCTGTTCGGCAGAGAGTTCCTATTCGTGCATCGTCTTCATACGCATGCAGCTCAAAGTAACAGTTGGGACACGTCGCGGTGGAGGGCATGACTCAGACTCGGGTGGATTCGAAATGCATGCCGAAATGAGCTAGGGGGCATAGGAAGTCGATTCTGGTTGCTTGGCACCATTGTTCGATCCGTGCACCATTCCGGCACGCTCGAAGCTTACAGTACCATTTACCGTGCAGGTCTCGCAACGATTCGGAGGGACCCAAAGTCGATGCTAATAGGAGCTAGTAAACAGATGAAGTCCATTTGGGGTGCTTGACACTCAGTTTCATTTCTTGCGTCATTTTCTAACGCATGCTGCTTACTGTACGCGTTGCGTGGGAAAGTTCCACACCGACACGAAGAGATTCCAAATGCATGCGAACAGAGTTACGAGGCATCACGAAGTCCATTCGCGGTGTTTATAAGCAGTTTTCTTCCGTTGAACAGTTTCATACGCAAGCATCTTACAGAACCCGTTGGGACCCGCCGTGGAGGAATGTTCCACAACGACTCGGACGGTTTTGAAATGCGTGCCAAAGTGACTACGGCGAACAAGAAGATCATTCGGGGTGTTTGGCACTCAGTTTCCTTCCGTCACCCGTTTGCGTGCTGGTGCAGCTGCAGTGCCCGTTGGGACCAGCCGTAGTGGAATGTCTCACACCGGCTGGGTCGGAACCGGAACTAAAGCTGAAAAGCACAAGCGAACTTCGTAGGTTCATTCGGGGTGTTTGGCACTCAGTTTGTTTCGCGCATCGCTTTCGTTTGTACGCAGCGTACAGTACCGTGCGAACCCGTCTTCGTGTAATATTTCGCGCCGACTCGGACGGATTCGAAATGCCTGCCAAAATGAGTTACGACACATGCGAAGTCCACTGGGCGTGCTTGCCGCTCGGTTTCATTTCTTCATCGTTTTCGTGCGGACGCTCCCTACAGTACTCGTTCCTGCACGGCGTGAAGGAATGTTTCACAGACACTCAGGCGGATTCGTAATGCATGCCGAATGTGCTACGGCTATGTACGGCCCATTCGGCATGTTTGGAAGAAATCGTTTTCGTGCGGACGGTCACTACAGTACTCGTTCGTGCACGGCGTGAAGGAATGTTTCACAGACACTCAGACGGATTCATAATTCATGCCGAATGTGCTGCGGCTATGTACGGCCCATTCGGCATGTTTGGAAGAAAGTTTCGTTTCGTGCAATGCCCTGTTACGTATGTTGCTAATGGTACCATTTTGGGTCCCCTTTGGATGAATGTTTAACGCAGACTCGTGCGTACTCGAAATGCTTGCCGAAATGAGCTAGGGCACGTGTGAAGTCCATTCGGCGTGTTGGACACTCAGTTTCGTTTCGGGCGTCGTTTTGTAAGCACATAAGCATGCAAGCACCCATTGCGACCCATCGTGGAGGAATGTTTCACACTGACCCAGACAGATCAGAAATGAATTTTGGATGGGCTAAAATGCATATCAAGTCCATTCGTGCTGTTCGGCAGAGAGTTCCTATTCGTGCATCGTCTTCCTACGCATGCAGCTCAAAGTAACAGTTGGGACCCGTCGCGGTGGAGGGCATGACTCAGACTCGGGTGGAATCGAAATGCATGCCGAAATGAGCTAGGGGCATAGGAAGTCGATTCTGGTTGCTTGGCACCATTGTTCGATCCGTGCACCATTCCGGCACGCTCGAAGCTTACAGTACCATTTACCGTGCAGGTCTCGCAACGATTCGGAGGGACCCAAAGTCGATGCTAATAGGAGCTAGTAAACAGATGAAGTCCATTTGGGGTGCTTGACACTCAGTTTCATTTCTTGCGTCATTTTCTAACGCATGCTGCTTACTGTACGCGTTGCGTGGGAAAGTTCCACACCGACTCGAAGAGATTCCAAATGCATGCCGAACAGAGTTACGAGGCATACGAAGTCCATTCGCGATGTTTCGCAAGCAGTTTTCTTCCGTTGAACAGTTTCATATGCAAGCATCTTACAGAACCCGTTGGGACCGCCGTGGAGGAATGTTCCACAACGACTCGGACGGTTTTGAAGTGCGTGCCAAAGTGACTACGGCGAACAAGAAGATCATTCGGGGTGTTTGGCACTCAGTTTCCTTCCGTCACCCGTTTGCGTGCTGGTGCAGCTGCAGTGCCCGTTGGGACCAGCCGTAGTGGAATGTTTCACACCGGCTGGGTCGGAACCGGAACTAAAGCTGAAAAGCACAAGCGAACTTCGTAGGTTCATTCGGGGTGTTTGGCACTCAGTTTGTTTTGCGCATCGCTTTCGTTTGTACGCAGCGTACAGTACCGTGCGAACCCGTCTTCGTGTAATATTTCGCGCCGACTCGGACGGATTCGAAATGCCTGCCAAAATGAGTTACGAAACATGCGAAGTCCACTGGGCGTGCTTGCCGCTCGGTTTCATTTCTTCATCGTTTTCGTGCGGACGCTCCCTACAGTACTCGTTCCTGCACGGCGTGAAGGAATGTTTCACAGACACTCAGACGGATTCGTAATGCATGCCGAATGTGCTACGGCTATGTACATCCCATTCGGCATTTTTGGAAGAAAGTTTCGTTTCGTGCAACGCCCTGTTACGTATGTAGCTAACGGTACCATTTTGGGTCCCCTGTGGATGAATGTTTCACGCAGACTCGAGCGTACTCGAAATGCTTGCCGAAATGAGCTAAGGCACGTGTGAAGTCTATTCGGCGTGTTGGACACTCAGTTTCGTTTGGTGTCGTTTTCTAAGCACATAAGCATGCAAGCACCCATTGCGACCCATCGTGGAGGAATGTTTCACACTGACAGACAGATCAGAAATGAATTTTGGATGGGCTAAAATGCATATCAAGTCCGTTCGTGCTGTTCGGCAGAGAGTTCCTATTAGTGCATCGTCTTCATACGCATGCAGCTCAAAGTAACAGATTGGGACCCGTCGTCGTGGAGGGCATGACTCGACTCAGGTGGATTCGAAATGCATGCCGAAAATGAGCTAGGGGCATTGGAAGTCGATTCCGGTTGCTTGGCACCATTGTTCGATCCGTGCACCATTCCGGCACGCTCGAAGCTTACAGTACCATTTACCGTGCAGGTCTCGCAACGATTCGGAGGGACCCAAAGTCGATGCTAATAGGAGCTAGTAAACAGATGAAGTCCATTTGGGGTGCTTGACACTCAGTTTCATTTCTTGCGTCATTTTCTAACGCATGCTGCTTACTGTACGCGTTGCGTGGGAAAGTTCCACACCGACTCGAAGAGATTCCAAATGCATGCCGAACAGAGTTACGAGGCATACGAAGTCCATTCGCGGTGTTTCGCAAGCAGTTTTCTTCCGTTGAACAGTTTCATACGCAAGCATCTTACAGAACCCGTTGGGACCCGCCGTGGAGGAATGTTCCACAACGACTCGGACGGTTTTGAAATGCGTGCCAAAGTGACTACGGCGAACAAGAAGATCATTCGGGGTGTTTGGCACTCAGTTTCCTTCCGTCACCCGTTTGCGTGCTGGTGCAGCTGCAGTGCCCGTTGGGACCAGCCGTAGTGGAATGTCTCACACCGGCTGGGTCGGAACCGGAACTAAAGCTGAAAAGCACAAGCGAACTTCGTAGGTTCATTCGGGGTGTTTGGCACTCAGTTTGTTTCGCGCATCGCTTTCGTTTATACGCAGCGTACAGTATCGTGCGAACCCGTCTTCGTGTAATATTCGCGCCGACTTAGACGGATTCGAAATGCCTGCCAAAATGAGTTCACGACACATCACGAAGTCCACTGGGCGTGCTTGCCGCTCGGTTTCATTTCTTCATCGTTTCGATGCGGGCGCTCCCTACAGTACTCGTTCCTGCGGCGTGAAGGAATGTTTCCTGAACACTCAGACGGATTAAGTAATGCATGCCGAATGTGCTACGGCTATGTACATCCCATTCGGCATGTTTGGAAGAAAGTTTCGTTTCGTGCAACGCCCAGTTACGTTTGTAGCTAACGGTACCATTTTGGGTCCCCTGGGGATGAATGTTTAACGCCAGACTCGAACGTACTCGAAATGCTTGCCGAAATGAGCTAGGGCACGTGTGAAGTCTATTCGGCGTGTTGGACACTCAGTTTCATTTCGGGTGTCGTTTTTCTAAGCACATAAGCATGCAAGCACCCATTGCGACCCATCGTGGAGGAATGTTTCACACTGACCCAGACAGATCAGAAATGAATTTTGGATGGGCTAAAATGCATATCAAGTCCTTTAGTGCTGTTCGTGAGAGAGTTCCTATTCGTGCATCGTCTTCATCGCATGCAGCTCAAAGTAACAATTGGGACCCGTCGCGGTGGAGGGCATGACTCAGACTCGGGTGGATTAAATGCATGCCGAAATGAGCTAGGGGGCATAGGAAGTCGATTCGGTTGCTTGGCACCATTGTTCGATCCGTGCACCATTCCGCACGCTCGAAGCTTACGACGATTTATCGCAGGTCTCAACGATTCGGAGGGACCTTCCGCACACTGAAGCTGACCATTTATCGTGCAGGTCTACTTAGCGATTCGGAGGGACCCAAAGTCGATGCTAATAGGAGCTAGTAAACAGATGAAGTCCATTTGGGGTGCTTGACACTCAGTTTCATTTCTTGCGTCATTTTCTAACGCATGCTGCTTACTGTACGCGTTGCGTGGGAAAGTTCCACACCGACTCGAAGAGATTCCAAATGCATGCCGAACAGAGTTACGAGGCATACGAAGTCCATTCGCGGTGTTTCGCATGCTGTTTTCTTCCGTTGAACAGTTTCGTACGCAAGCATCTTACAGAACCCGTTGGGACCCGCCGTGGAGGAATGTTCCACAACGACTCGGACGGTTTTGAAATGCGTGCCAAAGTGACTACGGCGAACAAGAAGATCATTCGGGGTGTTTGGCACTCAGTTTCCTTCCGTCACCCGTTTGCGTGCTGGTGCAGCTGCAGTGCCCGTTGGGACCAGCCGTAGTGGAATGTCTCACACCGGCTGGGTCGGAACCGGAACTAAAGCTGAAAAGCACAAGCGAACTTCGTAGGTTCATTCGGGGTGTTTGGCACTCAGTTTGTTTCGCGCATCGCTTTCGTTTGTACGCAGCGTACAGTAGCGTGCGAACCCGTCTTCGTGTAATATTTCGCGCCGACTCGGACGGATTCGAAATGCCTGCCAAAATGAGTTACGACACATGCGAAGTCCACTGGGCGTGCTTGCCGCTCGGTTTCATTTCTTCATCGTTTTCGTGCGGACGCTCCCTACAGTACTCGTTCCTGCACGGCGTGAAGGAATGTTTCACAGACACTCAGACGGATTCGTAATGCATGCCGAATGTGCTACGGCTATGTACATCCCATTCGCCATGTTTGGAAGAAAGTTTCGTTTCGTGCAACGCCCTGTTACGTATGTAGCTAACGGTACCATTTTGGGTCCCCTGTGGATGAATGTTTCACGCAGACTCGAGCGTACTCGAAATGCTTGCCGAAATGAGCTAGGGCACGTGTGAAGTCTATTCGGCGTGTTGGACACTCAGTTTCGTTTCGGGTGTCGTTTTTCTAAGCACATAAGCATGCAAGCACCCATTGCGACCCATCGTGGAGGAATGTTTCACACTGACGCAGACAGATCAGAAATGAATTTTGGATGGGCTAAAATGCATATTGTCGGCGTATTCTACACCAAGGTACCCGCTCCCCCGCCCTAAAAAAGGAATCAAGTGGCAGCCAGGGCGTGCTTGGGCCCACTGCCACGGCAAGAGAAAAACCCATACGGTGGTCGCCCCAGCGGACACGTGGCGTACAGGCCAGGCCGCTGGGCGACCAGCAAGGTGATAGCCCAGCGGACACGTGGCGTATAGGCCAGGCCGCTGGGCGATCAGTAAGGTGGTCGCCCCAGCGGACACGTGGCGTACAGGCCAGGCCGCTGGGCGATCAGTAAGGTGGTCGCCCCAGCGGACACGTGGCGTACAGGCCAGGCCGCTGGGTGATCAGTAAGGTGATAGCCCAGCGGACACGTGGCGTATAGGCCAGGCCGCTGGGCGATCAGTAAGGTGGTCGCCCCAGCGGACACGTGGCGCACGGGCCGGCCAGACGCCAGCGGTGGTCGCCCAGTGGGCATGTGGCGTCTGATACGGCCCAGCTGGCGCACCATCCCCAGGATAGTCCTGTCGAGATCAGGGACATTAAATGCGAATCGTGCGCATTGAATGTGGAAGCATGGAAGCGGCAGCGTGGCGGCGCCCCTTCCCAGCGCATCATGGCTTTGGGAGACGTCAAGACTGCACCTCACCCCGTGATGGAACCAAGCGGCGTTGGTGGACATGGGGCCCAAGGCAGGATTGTGACAGATGCGGCAGACATTAATGTGACATAAGAATAGTGACGGGCGCATTAAATACGCGCGTAGCAGTGTAATGATGGGGGGCTGGCAGTGCAAGCCTCCCATGCGCCCCCGTCAGCCCGAGTATAAAAGGGAGCCGGGGTGCATGGGAGAGGGGGTTCGACTCATTGTTAGTAGGTTTTCATCCTTTCCAGCAAGAACGCAGGCAATACGAAGAAAGGCAGGACTAGGGCTATTACTCTTCGGAGGGCCTGAACCTGGGTAAAAACTCTTTGCGTCCCCCCGTTAGCCTGAGCCTCCCGGTGCCCCGATCGTCACCGTCTTCCATTCCGAGGCGATTGCCCCGAAAGCCCCTGTCGAAACCTCATAAGCACCCGTCTCGGAGGTGCCTGTTGGCTAGTACGCCGACAGTGGCGCGCCATGTAGGGGCTATTGGTGGTTAGATCGTCCCCCTTTCTTCCATTTCAGGCGAAGAGGCCCAGCGGAAGAGGGGGCGTTTGTCTTCATGGCGGATTCGCACTCCAAGCGTGGCAATCTGCCTGAAGAAAGTGGCGCTCATAGCCGCTCCAGGCATTCGGGGAGGGAACCGCCTAACCCGGGTCCCTCCGCCGTAGGGGAAGCACGCGTGACTCCCACGCCTGGGTGTCACCCTGTCTATCGGCGCTTGGCGCTCGGGGATGACACTCCCGCGCGGAGTCTTCATGCGGCCCGACTTCTTCTTGATCATCCCCCAGTAGCGCTGGGGGGTAACACCCCAGCCACTCCATGTGATGGCGCCGTGATGGCACTATGGGTGTCCCGATCTTTCGATGAGAAACACACGATCGATTTGTTAGAGTCGACTTTGACGATCCGACTACACCGTACGACGACGATGCGCCTTAGCAATCGCTAAACCAACTCCAGCGGGTTATTGATCTTACCGTGGGCACGATCAACCTGAACACGAGGTTCAATTCCTGCAAGCAACCGAAGAACAAGCAAGAACAATAGGATAAGCAATCTGAAATTGCGGATAAAACTGGAAGCGAAACAAAGTGGAGTCTTATTGACGATCTTGACAAGGTGGCTGTCCAGCACAACTCGCAGGATCAAGTTTGCACTTGGCTAAACTAATCAAATAAAACCCAAAACCCTAAGGAGCCGATGTCTGGCTATTTATAAGAGGTAGGGGCGTGGGAAACACGTCCAAAGCAGTAGGATACCAACTACAACTCTATTACAAGGCCCAAAGCCCAAGTCTTCTCGATTTGGAAAAGTGACGCCAATTGTTTTGCAGATTCCCGTTGACTCGGACGGAATTTGGGGATGGGGTCGGATCCGTTGGAAAGAGGACGTCGAAACCTTTCCAACCAGTACTCATAGACCTCAAACACCCTTGTGGATCAAAAGTTATGGTCGTTTGAAGTTGGTGCTGTCCCGGAGGCCGAATCCGAGTTGAACTTGTGCACCGGAAGAATTGGCTTCATGCTTGACGTTTGGGAGTCCTTCTCCTTGGTTCCTAAGGACAATAAAATCATCACAAGGATTAAATAGCATTCCATTCATTAAATTATTTGTATGCAACCCGAGGAACGCATTCACCTGGTAATTGAATTGTCGTGCGCGAGCTCGAGTAATTGGCCCTTGTATGACATTGTTGGTTTCCATTGGGTTTGTAGGTATGGCCGTATCCATGGTAGTGATGTCCTCATCAGAGAGCATGTCCTTCTCCTTGGTTTCCATTGGGTTTGTAGGTTTGTAACACCCCAAAATTTTGCTTTCCTTGAATTCATGTGTGATTTGGCACTTTGATGAATTTTTGGAATTTTCTGGAATTTATTTGGATTTATTTGGAATTTATTTGAATTTATTCCATTTTGAAATAATTAAAGAATTTAATTTTGCAAATAAAATTTTGTTGGAAATATTTTATTTGAGTCCCAAATACCCTAAAATATTTTCCAGAATTTTTCTGGAATTTTTCTGAGTCATTTGCTATTTTTAATGAATTAAATGAATTACTGGGAATTATTTTAAATATTAAATCGCTGGAAAATCAAACCGAGTCGGTTACTGTTCATCCGACCGAGCCCGAGTCAGACTCGAGTTCGAGTCCGACCCGAGCCACGTGGTCGAGCCGAACCCGCTCGTCCCGAACCCTAGCCACACGACCCTTGGATCAAGATCCAACGGTTGTGATTGGCGCCACGCCATCCAACCCGAGTCCGACCGGAAGCGGCCAGTTCACGAGCCGGACCCGAGTCCAACTCACGCGACCGTTGGATCGAGATCCAACGGCTCACGTTGCGCCACGTCGCCTCTCCGTGCCGCCGCCGGACTCCGCCGTCGAAACCGTGTCGACCTCGGTCTCCGTGCGTTTACGCAGACGCCGAGACCCCTATTTAATGCGCCGCCACCACGGTCGTGACCTAGACTTCCGCGGCGCACTGCGTTCCCAAGCCATCTTCGCTGAGCCGCTGCTTGCTCGTGACGAGCTCGGCGGAGTTGAAATTCCGTTCCGCCGCGGTTAAACGCCGATATCTGCGCCGCCGGCCGCCCTTCCGCCCGTCATCAAGCCCGTATCCGGATTCCCAAGGCGACGCGCTCGGAGTACCCTTCACTTCGCCGGAGAAGCCCCGGCGCCGTTGGACTCGCTGCCGTCTTCATCTCCGGTGGCCTTCGCTCCGCTGCGTCGCCATCGCCGTCCGCGAAGCTACGCTTAGCCGTCCGATCGTAATCCAAGGGCTCGGATCGCGCCACGTCACACCGCGGTGAGATCTCATGTGCAACCTTCGGATCTATTTTCAACCGTCGGATCTAGATCCAACGGCTTAGATTGCGCCACGTAGCTAGAATCGCACCAGGATAGATTGGATCTTGACCGTCCGATCAAGATCGAATTCGGCCCGATCACGCGAAAGTTGTTTTTTCCAAAGCACTACGCTAGATCTAATCCGCGCCGCTGATTCTCAAACCAACGGGCAAGATCGCCACGTGGCGGGAAGTCGGGACCGCCGCGTCGTCGGCCAGACGCTGGCGTGGCAGCGTTAATCGACACGCCGGGCCCGCGTGTCGGGCCGATCGCACCGCGGACGTCACCCATGACGTCCACGATGGGGTCCCACATGTCAGCACTGTGGGCTGAGTCCCGCCGACGCCAAATGACGCCACCCGAGTGGGCCCACATGTCGGGCCTCACGTGGAGTCGTGGGCCGAGTCCACGGTGGACCCGAGCCGAGCGTGGACCAAGTCCATGGACTACCGACGCCACCCAACCAATCAGAGGCTGCCACGTGTCCATGCTGACGCAATAATTAATTTCCGAAAAAGAAAATGATTTATTAATTCGAAATATTAATTCAAATTTAGATTCAAACTTCAAACGCTTATAACTTTTGCATTTTAACTCCGATTTGAGTGATTCAAATTTCTAAATTTGTATAAAATTGAGATCTACCTAAATATGAATTTTATTTAATTTTTGGACTAAAGTTTTTCTCTGTAATATTATTTAATTGATTATTTAAACTTTAATAAATCATAACTTTTGCATTTTAACTCCGATTTGAACGATTCCAGTTCCTAAAAATCCAGAAAATTATGTTCTCTCTGTTTATGGATTTTATTTGGAGTTTTGGAATGTTTTTGCCTATTGTTTATTTGTGTATTGCTATTTGCACGCTTTACGAGTAGACGTTGAAGTCTTGGGAAGGATTCGAAGGAGAAGTATTAACTCAGGATCCAACTCAAGACCAAGAGCAAGTACTGTTTGAAGGCAAGTTGTGCTTTGACCCTGTTGATCCTCTTTCGAAATCTATGTTGATTTAAACTATTGCATGCTAGTTCAATTTGAAAGATACTTTGTTTAAACATGGGGGTTAGATAAATACCAATTTGCTATATGACACCTTGACTACTTAAGTATGTGCCATGACCCTTTGTCACCCTAGTTGTGGTTTACTAGTTGGACATTATTAAATTGCCAACATGGGTTTAGACCGATTGTAGTATAACGCTTAGACCTGCTACGTGCTCATGACATGATTTTGGACAATCAAATGTTAATATTGACTTAATGATATATTGAACCTGTTTTGGGAAAAGTATCATGTGATGTTGATGGCACGTGGTGCATGGTAATCAACTGGGGTTTGATAAACATTATTTGACAGGGGCATGTGGCAAGAGTAATCAGGTGGGCCAGTGTGGCACTGGGGATGTTGATTTGGTTCTTCGGGTAGTCTTGCCCTGGTCACTCTAAGGACTTAACCTTGCAAGCCTTTGAACTGGGTCATACTTGCAACCACATGGCTGGAATGGGACGGCCCTAGTTGACTAAGTCGCTAAGGACTCACTTGTGGAGCCTCAGGGTGTCAGTTACACCGTTTGTGTGATTGTACGGGGAGCGTATCGTGGCTGTGGCCAGATACCCATCTAACGGTGTGTTGGTCCCATACTTCGCCTTGGCTAAGGGAAGGGATGGTGTAGAGCACGAACCGGAGAGGACCACCTGTGTTGTTTGAGGCTTCCGAAAGGCTTTGTTACGGGAACTCGCCTTTGTGGTGTTTGACTGTATCTTGTGGGTAAAGTGCATAACCTCTGCAGAGTGTAGAATCTATTTAAATAGCCGAGTCCACGGTACTGGACAATGCTCGGGAATTACAGTCAAGGGTTAGATTTTCTCAAAATAACTTTGGTTTGAAAAGTTGGGTTGGTTTAATAATGAAGATGATGGAAATGTGGTTTAGGATGGGGAAAAATGTTTATTAAACTTCTTGAAAAGTTATTTATGCTTTACTTATTTCTACTGCTTTCGAATCTACTTATATTACTTGTCAAATGCTGTTTACCGCAAATATACCTTGAGCTATTCCTTTGTACCAAGCCATGCATATAGTATATTAGCTTGCATTCTGTGCATGACTTGCTGAGTACCAAGTACTCACCCTTGCCTCAACACAATACCAGTTGAAGAGGAGACTACGCCAGCTTTGGAGGAGGAATTCCAAGAGGACCCGTCTACTTAGGGATGCGAGCCCGGTCGATTGCCTCGTGGTATCTTTGGATGGCGCCACGGTTATTTGATTTTCCGCTGCTATTCTTTTTCTCTGAATAAGTTTCGCCTTGCGAGGCATATATTTGTAACTTGGCCATAAGGTCGAGTAACCAAGTTTGGTTATTTAAATAAAGTACTTTATTGGTATCGAGTGGTATGATTGTGATATTTACCAATGTTAAGACTGTGTGCACTAGCGCGTTCCTGGACTAGTGCTGAATACACAGAGGGTCCGGATTTGCAAATTCGGGGTCCCGACAAAGGGAGTCCTGGTTGCCACCCCCTCTGTAACGGGGAGATGGGCACGTGACTCCGCTTCTTCCCGCGGTCCCCCCGAGTCCAGGGGGAACCACGAAGACCTTCGATCGCGCCTTGACGAGAGGCAACGTCAGCGCGACGGTGACCTGCGTCATGTCCTCCGCGAGCGCCGCGGGGGTGCAAGACGGGGGGCTCCTCCCTCGGACTCTGGCGAGAGCGCAGGGTCGCACTCCTCATCCTCTCCTCAGGATCGAGGGGCTGGCGAACGACGCTGCTCCCCCTACAACGTCGGATGCCAGGCGTTCTCTCCGCCTTCGGCAAGCTGCATGGCCAGAGAGGTTCCGCCCCGCCTCCTTCGAGAAGTATGATGGTACCACCAACCCGGAGGAGTTCCTGCAGATCTACACCACGGTGGTGCGTGCGGCGGGAGGATCCGAGAAAGTAATGGCCAACTACCTCCCGACATCGCTGACAGGTTCTGCCCGGTCTTGGCTGCTCAACCTCCCGCGAGGCTCTGTACACTCGTGGGAGGAGCTGTGCGACATTTTTGTCGCCAACTTTCAGGGCTCCTACACTCAACCAGGCGTGGAGGACGATCTCCACGCCTCGGGAGCGTAAAGAGGGAGTCCCTGAGAGAGTTCATCCGGCGGTTCAGCCACTGCCGCAACACGATCCCCTGGATTTCTGAGCAGTCGGTGATTATTGCTTTCCGGAGGGGGGTCCGAGACCAGAAGATGCGGGAAAAGATGGCCACACGCGTCATCTCAACCACGTCTGAGCTGTTCTCCCTGGCGCACAAGTGCGCCAGGGCGGCCGAAGCCCGGAAGTGCACGACAAGGCCTTCTGACTCCGGCGATGCTGGCGCCTCGAAGTCCTCCGACTGCAAGAAGAAAAAGAAAAAGCGGAGGGAGGCAACCGCTAGGGAGGTCTTGGTTGCTGAGCCGGAGCCCAAATCCCGGCGTCATGACGATCAGGACCGACGGACGAAGCGCCGGCGCGGCGCGCGGGCGATCGCAGGGACCGCCGCCGCTTCGCCGCGAAAACGATGGTGGCAAGCCCTATTGCCCCATCCATCGAACAAGCGGACACGACTTGGAGGACTGCCAGGTTGTGTCCAAGTTGGTCGACAGGCGGCTCAAGAAGCGCCGGGAGAAAGACCACGAAGACGAAGACGATTTAAGATGCGGCCCGCTTAGCCTTCCAAAGAAAGTGAGCGCACGGTGGCGTTCATACACGGTGGCTCCGCCACCTACTCATCGAACTCGCAGTACAAGCGAGATCTGAGGCAGGTGTGCGCCACAACGTCATCCTCCGGGGCGAGCCGGCCGTTGAAGTGGTCGGAGCAGCCGATCACTTTCAGCCGGGCCGACCACCCGGAGAACACCTCCGGCCCTGGCCATCTCCCGATCGTGGTGTCTCCCACGGTCCGCAACGCAAAGCTGGGGCGGGTCCTAGTTGATGGAGGCAGTGCCATCAACCTGCTATCCGTTGGAGCGTACCAGGCGCTCCAAATCCCGTACGAGGAACTGCGTCCGGCCCCGCTGTTCTACGGAGTTGCCCCCGGGGTGGGCCTCTTACCCCTGGGACAAGTCCGGTTGCCGGTCACGTTCGGGAGTTCGGAGAACTTCCGGACAGAGCTGGTGGATTTTGAGGTCGCTGATTTCGACCTCCCCTATAATGCCTTGCTCGGCCGCCCGGCCCTGGTCAAGTTCATGGCAGTGGCCCATTACGCCTACATGCTGGTGAAAATCCCAGGGCCTGGGGGTCCAATTACGGTAAAGGTGGATAGACTGGAGGCCCTGCGCCTCAGCAAGCAGCTGCAGGATCTGGCCGGCACCACCGCCGCTAAGACGCGACAAGGGCGACAACCCGCCTCCTCGGCCAAGACCCGCGCCCGCCTGACCCTTGGGCGAGGCAAAGGCGGTCCCCGTGGGCGAGGATGGCTCGGGCAAGGTCGTCAAGATTGGCACTGACCTCAGCGCCAAATAGGAAGACGCGCTCGTCACCTTCCTCCGGTCTAACCTGGATGTGTTCGCCTGGGAACCTTCAGAAATGACCGGGGTCCCCAGGGAGGTGATCGAGCACCGATTGGCAACGCTCCCTGGAGCGCACCCGGTTCGGCAAAGATCTGGCAGGCGCCTGGGCGACAGGATGCCATTCGGGATGAAGTGGAAAAACTTTTGTCTCGCTAAGATCGTATGGAGGCCACCTACCCGAGTGGCTGGCCAACCCCGTGCTTGTAAAGAAGTCCAACGGGAGGTGGCGAATGTGCAACGACTTTACTGACCTCAACAAAGCCTCGCCTAAGGACCTGCACTTTGCCGCGGATAGACATCGCCGTCGACTCCACTCAAGGGTGCGGCTCTATGCTTCCTCGACGCCTACTCCGGCTACCACCAGATCAGTATGGCGCAAGAAGATGAAGAAAAGATCGCTTTGTGACTCCTCGGTGTATCGTTATGTCAGGATGCCTTTCGGGCTGAAGAACGCTGGCGCCACCTATCAGCGGGCCATGCACATAGTGTTTCGGCCCCAAATAGGGAAGAATTTGGAAGTGTATGTCGATGATCTGGTGGTAAAAACAAAAAAGGCCGATGAGCTCGTTCAGGATCTAGAAGAGACCTTCTCTCGCCTCAGAAACTACTGTCTGAAGTTGAATCCCGAGAAGTGTGTGTTTGGTGTCTCATCTGGAAAGCTGCTCGGTTTCCTGGTCTCCAGCCGTGGAATCGAAGTCAATCAGGCAAGGAAAGATTTCTCCTGTCCTGACCCCGTCATGGCGGCGTACCTGGCGGAGGTCAGGAAGTTGGAAAGGCATTTCGAAGGGTTGGGGTATACTCACGTCCCCCGACGCGACAACCATCTGGCAGATTTAGCTCGCCTACCGCCTCAACCAGATCTCCTGTGCCGTCGGGGTCTTTGAAGAAAGGCTTCATGACCGCCCATCGCAGCCCCATTTCGACGGGGCGGTGGTGATGCCGCTTCAGCCCTCGCCCTTGGAGGGAAAGTGGTTCGGCGAAACGCTGGCCAGCGGAGTACCGACGGCCACCTCGTGGTCGCTGTGGCTTGACCGGGAAGGCACATGGATGGATCCGATCCTGGCCTACCTGAGGGATCAAGAATGCCCCGACGATGATGCGTCAGCAGAGAAGGTAGCACGAAAGGCCAAGTGCTATACCCTGGTGGGCGGGGATCTATACCACGGGGTAAGAACGGAATTCTTCAAGTGCATCACTGGGAAGAGGGGAGCATTGCTCTCCTCGATATCTACGGAGGCGCAAAGGGAGCCATATGTCCGGACGAACGATGGCGGGAAAGGCTTTCCGTCAAGGGTTCTATTGGCCAACCGCCCTCCAGGATGCTTGCGAGCTGGTGAGGAGATGCGAAGCGTGCCAGTTCCACGCCAAGCAGATCCACCAACCAGCCCAGTTCGCAAACTATCCCGCCTCTTGGCCCTTCGCGCCTGGGGCTGGATATCCTGGGCCCGTTCCCGCGGGCCACAGGGGGCTACACCCACCTGTTCGTCGCCATCGACAAGTTCACCAAGTGGGTGGAAGCCGAGGCAGTGAGATCCATCACCGCCGCAGCTGCAGTCAAGTTCATGCAAGGGATTTTCGCCCGCTTTGGGGTCGCCAACCGCATTATCACCGACAACGGCGCACAGTTCACCAGCGCGACCTTCTTGGATTTCTGTGAGGAGATGGGCACCAAAGTCTGCTTTGCCTCGGTCGCCCACCCCAAGAGTAACGGCCAGGTCGAGCGGGCCAACGCGCTGGTGTTGAAGGGCCTTAAGACCCGGGCGTTCGACCGACTCCACAAGCGTGGCGCCCGGTGGACCGAAGAACTCCCGGCTGTGTTGTGGTCACTTCGGACCACTCCTAGCCGGGCTACCGGGGAAACTCCTTTCTTCCTGGTCTACGGCGCAGAAGCTGTTCTCCCTTCTGAATTGGAGCTGGGATCACCCCGCGTCGCAGCATTCACAGAAGAGGAGCAGGAGGGTCTGCGCCGGGACGACGTCAACCTCCTGGAAGAGGCGCGAGATCGAGCAGCTTTGCGCGCCGCAAGATACCAACAAAGTCTCAGGCGGTACCACGCCTCCCGGGTCAATGAGAGAACGCTGGCAGTGGGCGACCTGGTCTTGCGAAGAATCCAGTCGCATGCCGGGTCGCATAAACTGTCTCCCCAGTGGGAGGGACCCTTCAAAGTGGTCTCAGTCTCTCGTCCCGGGGCGGTCAGGCTGGCCACTGAAGACGGTGAAGAGCTAACAAACTCCCAGAATATAGAAAATCTGCGCAAGTTCTACCCCTGATCGGTTGTAAGTCCTAGGGTCTGTTCCCCGACCGGCCGGAGTGTGTCTTCCTTTCCGCCGTGGGTCGGGGGAGACCTTGTGTTTAAAATTAAATATTCACTTTCTTTATCCGAAGTATTTGTTCTTTCTGCCCTCCCTTCGGTCTTTTGCCCACGGCTGGGCAGCGCCAAGGCACTCGCCCCTGGTGCCCTGCCGCCTTGCAAACACCCAGTGGCAAAGACGGAATCGCTAAGTGAGAGCGGCGTGCAGAACTGGGCGGTTGGGCGGCTGGTTCAGCACGACCCCCAGCACGGCCATGACACTCCGGGTGTCCCCGTGGGGGTCGGCGCCTCGAGCACCGTTACCAAAAGCCCAAGGTCCTGTCACGACTCACTAAGTGTTCGTTCCCTAGAGGCTACCTGGGAGGTAAATTTTGCTAAGGCGAAGGGTTTGAGGGCCGAGGTCCCGCGGCGCAAGACTTGAAGTCTTTAAGCGATTATGTGCTCATTCGTGTGGAACCAGAAAAAATTACGGCAAAAGCGAGTTCTTAAGCAACTTGGCAGGGAATTTTACACTACTATTTCATTCGAAATGGGAAATGCCTAAAGTTTTGCAGACAAAGTCACCACCAAAAAACAAAAGAAGAAAAGCTACTGAGGGGGCGCCGGAGGATCCTCCGGGTCATCAGCCGCCTCCTCAGCTGCCGCCGCATCTTCAGCAGGAGGGGCCACGTCCAGCACCATCGCCACGTCCTCCGCCACCGCCTCCATCTGGGGGTTCTCCATCGCTAGCTGGGCGGCAACCTGTTCGGAAGCTTCGTGAACTCGCTCCTCCGCCTGCGCCCGCCGCTTCTAGCTCCTTTGGACAACCGAAACTGGATCGGTTGGCGCTTACCGGGCGCAGCAAGCTAGCACGCATTTGGCCAGAGCCGCTGCAATCGCGCTTCTCCTGGCGACCGAAGCGGAAAGCGGGCGGCAGGCAGCGTGAGGAAATCCGCTGTCCGCAGAGGCAAAAGGCGTAATGCCGTGGCCTCTCCTCCCGCGACCCGGCCGCTTAGCCTCAAGGAAGCGAGGCTGGCCACCGTCCGATCGGCGGCGTGGCGCAGCATCCGCAGATGTCTCCACTCTCCGATCGAGCCTGGTTAGCTCTCCGCCTCCAGCTTACTGAGACGCCGGGCGCTGGCTGGTGCTTTTGCTCTCGCCGCCCCGCTCCCTCCGCAGCTGCAGCTCCAACCCCGCCCCCCGATCGTGCAGGTCCGCCACCTCCTTGCGGAGGCAGTTGATTTTGGTTCCCGCCTCTGTCAACCGCTCCCTGCTCGTCACCAGACGATTGCTCGTGCTGGAGTAAAGCTCGCCGAGGGCCGCCAGCAGGGCATCAGCGTCCGCCGAGGGAACGGAGGCGGTGGGAAGTTCAGGGGTAGGAACGGGGCCGAACGGGCCTTGGTCCTGAACGACAGCCGCAGCAGCGGCTACCTGAGAATCGTCCGCCGGCCCCTGACCGTCCTGGGGCTCGGCGACCCCGGTTGATGCAAAGATCGACAGCCGCGGTATTTTGGCCGCCCGTCACGAGCTGGGATATCCTGAGCAGGAACCCTGGACAAAGAAGGAAATAACGGTAAGGATTAGTCTTAACGAAAATTTTGATTGTAGTTGCATCTCCAGGTGAGTACCTGGGCGCTGGCCTTGGGAAGCGGGCACGCTGAACGAGCAGTACCAGCTTCGCGGAGAGGCGGGCGGATCCGCCGCAGCCAACAGAGGCGGAGCTAGACCCGCCACTGCTGGCGGCGAAGGCGGAGACGGAGCTAGACCCGCCACTGCTGGCGGCGAAGACGGAGGCGGAGGAAGGACCACCGCTGCTGGTGGCGGTGGCGGCACAAAAGGTATTGGCAGCGGAGGGTCCAACGTCGCGCCCCCGGCAGGGGCGAGGGTGGACGAGCCCCCGCCGGTCGACGAGCCCCCCGCCACCACGGAGGAACCCGTTGTCGCGAATCAAGCAGCCTCGCTGCCGACGGAAGCCCCGCGGCCGACGTGGAAGTCCCCGCCGGCCGCTCAGGAGGCGGGGCCTTCGGGAAGGATGGGCGGAGCCGTCGTCATCGCCTGGCGCTGCGCCACTTTGCCGCTTCTCCTCGACGCTCGCTGAGGAGGATCCCGGATCGTTAAGGGCGCCTGGCGTATCACGACGGGCGAGCCCATGGCGTCCATCGAGGGCAGGGCGCGGATTATTGCCGCACGCTCCCCGGGGGACAGCCGGCAAAGCGGAACCGCGCCCGCCGGAAACGGCGGGACGGGGCCGGATAGGCCCAGTTGCAGCATCCATCGGGTGATCACGTCATCAGCCAAATTCCCGGCGGCTGTCGGCACGAGAAGGAAAAGAAATCGCAGGAGCAAAGAAATGCTGTAAGAATCAGGTTTTGCCAGAAGAGAAATAGAAGTAACAAGGAATGACGCAGAGCGGAGCAGGTTACCTCCGGGGATGCTCCGGGTCCCATCGCCCACGCCCATGTATCGCCAGTCGGGCGACGCGGGCGCTGCTAGGGGCCTGACCTCGGTAATAAAATCCCGGATTACCATGGCCCCCGCCCGCTTCATCCGCGAATCGGGTCGACGCTGGCCAGCATCGCTCGGAGCTCGGGCGCATCGCCATCGGAGCCCTCTGGGCTTGAGGTTGCTCACCGCCCGGGCGGCGGAAGATCCGGCACTTCAATGCCGCTGTCATCCTCGACATACACCCACTCAAGGCGCTAATCTCTCCAGCTTGGACCGACAAATTAATGGGATATAGCGCCGCAACGCCTCTGGCCACGGAGCCGCAGTGACAGCTTTTCGGAAATCGGCGGGGTACTGCCAAGCGCCGAAGGGTGTAGAAGAAGCGAAAAGAAGAAGGTTGGGCAGCACTCTACCTAACATCTCGCAGAAGTGAGCAAAGGCGGAAAGGAGGATAATAGAGTTGGGAGGAAGGTGAATGTGGTGAATGGCGAGAAGTTGAGAACAGAAAGATAAAAGTCGAGACCGGCGGTAGTAGGTCGGGCAAGGAGCTGCTAATTCAAGAAAACCACTTCTCAAGGCCGACAGTGGGGCTCGACAGTCCCGGCGCGGAGGCGAAGGGCGCCCCCGGTGATGTTCTGGGAGAACCTAGCGGCCCTCTCCTCCTCAATGATCGAAGAAGGAAGCATCGGAGCCATCGGGAAGGTAGGAATTTCGAAGCGCAACCGCAAAGGGGATGAAGCAAGAAAGCCTGAAACGTTTGAAAGAGGTGGAGCGCAGAGAGTTGAAAGGGGGAAGAACTACTCCCTCTTCGATCAGCCTTTTATAAGGCCGCGGGAGGCGAACCGGCGGGAAAACCGAAAAGGCGCGGCGATTCGAAAAAGAGGAAGTTTAAGAGCCTCGTAAATGGGGCGCATCCCAAGGAACGTGCGGCGGTTACAAGGAGGAAGTAACCGCGCAAACCGCTTGGGAATCGGGGAAGCCGGAAGATCCTTTTTTTTTGCGAGGCACGCGGACCTTTGAAGGGTCCCACCCAGGAGCCGGAGCAGTTCTCAAGCCGCCAATTCAAGAAGGAGAAGAGCAAAAGACCAAAAAGCGCTCCTAGGTGGGCCCGGGGGCTACTGTCGGCGTATTCTACACCAAGGTACCCGCTCCCCCGCCCTAAAAAAGGAGTCAAGTGGCAGCCAGGGCGTGCTTGGGCCCACTGCCACGGCAAGAGAAAAACCCATACGGTGGTCGCCCCAGCGGGCACGTGGCGTAGAGGCCAGGCCACTGGGCGACTAGCAAGGTGATAGCCCGGCGGACACGTGGCGTACAGGCCAGGCCGCTGGGCGATCAGTAAGGTGGTCGCCCCAGCGGACACGTGGCGTACAGGCCAGGCCGCTGGGCGATCAGTAAGGTGGTCGCCCCAGCGGACACGTGGCGTCTGAGCCAGGCGGCTGGCGACAAGATAGGTGGTCGCCCCATGGACACGTGGCGTCTGAGCCAGGCGGCTGGCGATCAAGTAAGGTGGTCGCCTGGCCGACACGTGGCGCACGGGCAAGGCCGCTGGGCGCCCAGCGCGGTGGTCGCCCAGTGGGCATGTGGCGTGCAGTCCTGGCCACTGGCGCACCATCCCCAGGATAGTCCTGTCGAGATCAGGGACATTAAATGCGAATCGTGCGCATTGAATGTGGAAGCATGGAAAGCGCGGCGTGTGGCGCTTCTTCCCAGGCGCATCATGGCTTTGGGAGACGTCAAGACTGCACCTCACCCCGTGACGGAACGGGCGGCGTTGGTGGACATGGGGCCCAAGGCAGGATTGTGACAGATGCGGCAGACATTAATGTGACATAAGAATAGTGACGGGCGCATTAAATACGCGCGTAGCAGTGTAATGATGGGGGGCTGGCAGTGCAAGCCTCCCATGCGCCCCCGTCAGCCCGAGTATAAAAGGGAGCCGGGGTGCATGGGAGAGGGGGTTCGACTCATTGTTAGTAGGTTTTCATCCTTTCCAGCAAGAAGGCAGGCAATACGAAGAAAGGCAGGACTAGGGCTATTACTCTTCGGAGGGCCTGAACCTGGGTAAAAACTCTTGGCGTCCCCCCGTTAGCCTGAGCCTCCCGGTGCCCCGATCATGACCGTCTTCCATTCCGAGGCGATTGCCCCGAAAGCCCCTGTCGAAACCTCATAAGCACCCGTCTCGGAGGTGCCTGTTGGCTAGTACGCCGACACATATGAAGTCCATTCGTGCTGTTCGGCAGAGAGTTCCTATTCGTGCATCGTCTTCGTACGCATGCAGCTCAAAGTAACAGTTGGGACCCGTCGCGGTGGAGGGCATGACTCAGACTCGGGTGGATTCGAAATGCTTGCCGAAATGAGCTAGGGGGCATAGGAAGTCGTTCTGGTTGCTTGGCACCATTGTTCGATCCGTGCACCATTCCGGCACGCTCGAAGCTTACAGTACCATTTATCGTGCAGGTCTCGCAACGATTCGGAGGGACCCAAAGTCGATGCTAATAGGAGGTAGCAAACAGATGAAGTCCATTTGGGGTGCTTGACACTCAGTTTCATTTCTTGCGTCATTTTCTAACGCATGCTGCTTGCTGTACGCGTTGCGTCGAAAAGTTCCACACCGACTCGAAGATATTCCAAATGCATGCCGAACAGAGTTACTAGGCATACGAAGTCCATTCGCGGTGTTTCGCATGCTGTTTTCTTCCGTTGAACAGTTTCGTACGCAAACATCTTACAGAACCCGTTGGGACCCGCCGTGGAGGAATGTTCCACGACGGCTCGGACGGTTTTGTAATGCGTGCCAAAGTGACTACGGTGAACAAGAAGATCATTCGGGGTGTTTGGCACTAAGTTTCCTTCCGTCACCCGTTTGCGTGCTGGTGCAGCTGCTGTGCCCGTTGGGACCAGCCGTAGTGGAATGTGTCACACCGGCTGGGTCGGAACCGGAACTAAAGCTGAAAACCACAAGCGACCTTCCTAGGTTCATTCGGGGTGTTTGGCACTCAGTTTGTTTCGCTCATCGCTTTCGTTTGTACGCAGCGTACAGTAGCGTGCGAACCCGTCTTGGTGGAATATTTCACGCCGACTCGGACGGATTCGAAATGCCTGCCAAAATGAGTTACAACACATGCGAAGTCCACTGGGCGTGCTTGCCGCTCAGTTTCATTTCTTCATCGTTTTCGTGCGGACGCTCCCTACAGTACTCGTTCGTGCACGGCGTGAAGGAATGTTTCATAGACACTCAGACGGATTCGTAATGCATGCCGAATGTGCTCCGGCTATGTACGGCCCATTCGGCATGTTTGGAAGAAAGTTTCGTTTCTTGCAACGCCCTGTTACGTATGTTGCTAACAGTACCATTTTGGGTCCCCTGTGGATGAATGTTTAACGCAGACTCGAGCGTACTCGAAATGCTTGCCGAAATGAGCTAGGGCACGTGTGAAGTCCATTCAACGTGTTGGACACTCAGTTTCGTTTCGGGTGTCGTTTTTGTAAGCACATAAGCATGCAAGCACCCATTGCGACCCATCGTGGAGGAATGTTTCACACTGACGCAGACAGATCATAAATGAATTTTGGATGGGCTAAAATGCATATGAAGTCCATTCGTGCTGTTCGGCAGAGAGTTCCGATTCGTGCATCGTCTTCGTACGCATGCAGCTCAAAGTAACAGTTGTGACCCGTCGCGGAGGAGGGCATGACTCAGACTCGGGTGGATTCGAAATGCATGCCAAAATGAGCTAGGGGGCATAGGAAGTCGATTCTGGTTGCTTGGCACCATTGTTCGATCCGTGCACCATTGCGGCACGCTCGAAGCTTACAGTACCATTTATCGTGCAGGTCTCATAACGATTCGGAGGGACCCAAAGTCGATGCTAATAGGAGCTAGCAAACAGATGAAGTCCATTTGGGGTGCTTGACACTCAGTTTCATTTCTTGCGTCATTTTCTAACGCATGCTGCTTGCTGTACGCGTTGCGTCGGAAAGTTCCACACCGACTCGAAGAGATTCCAAATGCATGACGAACAGAGTTACCAGGCATACGAAGTCCATTCGCGGTGTTTCGCATGCTGTTTTCTTCCGTTGAACAGTTTCGTACGCAAACATCTTACAGAACCCGTTGGGACCCGCCGTGGAGGAATGTTCCACAACGGCTCGGACGGTTTTGTAATGCGTGCCAAAGTGACTACGGCGAACAAGAAGATCATTCGGGGTGTTTGGCACTCAGTTTCCTTCCGTCACCCGTTTGCGTGCTAGTGCAGCTGCAGTGCCCGTTGGGACCAGCCGTAGTGGAATGTGTCACACCGGCTGGGTCAGAACCGGAACTAAAGCTGAAAAGCACAAGCGAACTTCCTATGTTCATTCGGGGTGTTTGGCACTCAGTTTGTTTCGCTCATCGCTTTCGTTTGTACGCAGCGTACAGTAGCGTGCGAACCCGTCTTGGTGGAATATTTCGCGCCGACTCGGACGGATTAGAAATGCCTGCCAAAATGAGTTACAACACATGCGAAGTCCACTGGGCGTGCTTGCCGCTCAGTTTCATTTCTTCATCGTTTTCGTACGGACGCTCCCTACAGTACTCGTTCGTGCACGGCGTGAAGGAATGTTTCACAGACACTCAGACGGATTCGTAATGCATGCCGAATGTGCTCCGGCTATGTACGGCCCATTCGGCATGTTTGGAAGAAAGTTTCGTTTCTTGCAACGCCCTGTTACGTATGTTGCTAACGGTACCATTTTGGGTCCCCTGTGGATGAATGTTTAACGCAGACTCGAGCGTACTCGAAATGCTTGCCGAAATGAGCTAGGGCACGTGTGATGTCCATTCGGCGTGTTGGACACTCAGTTTCGTTTCGGGCGTCGTTTTTGTAAGCACATAAGCATGCAAGCACCCATTGCGACCCATCGTGGAGGAATGTTTCACACTGACGCAGACAGATCAGAAATGAATTTTGGATGGGCTAAAATGCATATGAAGTCCATTCGTGCTGTTCGGCAGAGATTTCCTATTCGTGCATCGTCTTCGTACGCATGCAGCTCAAAGTAACAGTTGTGACCCGTCGCGGTGGAGGGCATGACTCAGACTCGGGTGGATTCGAAATGCATGCCGAAATGAGCTAGGGGGCATAGGAAGTCGATTCTGGTTGCTTGGCACCATTGTTCGATCCGTGCACCATTCCGGCACGCTCGAAGCTTACAGTACCATTTATCGTGCAGGTCTCGCAACGATTCGGACGGACCCAAAGTCGATGCTAATAGGAGCTAGTAAACAGATGAAGTCCATTTGGGGTGCTTGACACTCAGTTTCATTTCTTGCGTCGTTTTCTAACGCATGCTGCTTGCTGTACGCGTTGCGTCGGAAAGTTCCACACCGACTCGAAGAGATTCCAAATGCATGCCGAACAGAGTTACTAGGCATACGAAGTCCATTCGCGGTGTTTCGCATGCTGTTTTCTTCCGTTGAACAGTTTCGTACGCAAGCATCTTACAGAACCCGTTGGGACCCGCCGTGGAGGAATGTTCCACAACGGCTCGGACGGTTTTGTAATGCGTGCCAAAGTGACTACGGCGAACAAGAAGATCATTCGGGGTGTTTGGCACACAGTTTCCTTCCGTCACCCGTTTGCGTCGGGTGCATTTCATGAGTGCCCGTTAGGACGGCCGTAGTGGAATGTGTCACACCTACCGGCTGGTCCGGAACCGGAACTAAAGCTGGAAAGCACAATCGAACTTCCTAGGTTCATCCGGGGTGTTTGGCACTCAGTTTGTTTCGCGCATCGCTTTCGTTCGTACGCAGCGTACAGTAGCGTGCGAACCCGTCTTGGTGGAATATTTCGCGCCGACTCGGACGGATTCGAAATGCCTGCCAAAATGAGTTACAACACATGCGAAGTCCACTGGGCGTGCTTGGCGCTCAGTTTCATTTCTGCATCGTTTTCGTGCGGACGCTCCCTACAGTACTCGTTCGTGCACGGCGTGAATGAATGTTTCACAGACACTCAGACGGATTCGTAATGCATGCCGAATGTGCTACGGCTATGTACGGCACATTCGGCATGTTTGGAAGAAAGTTTCGTTTCTTGCAACGCCCTGTTACGTATGTTGCTAACGGTACCATTTTGGGTCCCCTGTGGATGAATGTTTAACGTAGACTCGAGCGTACTCGAAATGTTTGCCGAAATGAGCTAGGGCACGTGTGAAGTCCATTCGGCGTGTTGGACACTCAGTTTCGTTTCGGACGTCATTTTTGTAAGCACATAAGCATGCAAGCACCCATTGCGACCCATCGTGGAGGAATGTTTCACACTGACGCAGACAGATCAGAAATGAATTTTGGATGGGCTAAAATGCATATCAAGTCCATTCGTGCTGTTCGGCAGAGAGTTCCTATTCGTGCATCGTTTTCGTACGCATGCAGCTCAAAGTAACAGTTGTGACCCGTCGCGGTGGAGGGCCTGACTCATACTCGGGTTGATTCGAAATGCATGCCGAAATGAGCTAGGGGGCATAGGAAGTCGATTCTGGTTGCTTGGCACCATTGTTCGATCCGTGCACCATTCCGGCACGCTCGAAGCTTACAGGACCATTTATCGTGCAGGTCTCGCAACGATTCGGAGGGACCCAAAGTCGATGCTTATAGGAGCTAGCAAACAGATGAAGTCCGTTTGGGGTGCTTGACACTCAGTTTCATTTCTTGCGTCATTTTCTAACGCATGCTCCTTGCAGTACGCGTTGCGTCGGAAAGTTCCACACCGACTCGAAGAGATTCCAAATGCATGCCGAACAGAGTTACTAGGCATAAGAAGTCCATTCGCGGTGTTTCGCATGCTGTTTTCTTCCGTTGAACAGTTTCGTACGCAAGCATCTTGCAGAACCCGTTGCGAACCGCCGTGGAGGAATGTTCCACAACGACTCGGACGGTTTTGAAATGCGTGCCAAAGCGACTACGGCAAACAAGAAGATCATTCGGGGTGTTTGGCACTCAGTTTCCTTCCGTCACCCGTTTGCGTGCTGGTGCAGCTGTAGTGCCCGTTGGGACCAGCAGTAGTGGAATGTGTCACACCGGCTGGGTCGGAACCGGAACTAAAGCTGAAAAGCACAAGCGAATTTCCTAAGTTCATTAGGGGTGTTTAGCACTCAGTTTGTTTCGCGCGTCGCTTTCGTTTGTACGCAGCGTACAGTAGCGTGCGAACCCGTCTTGGTGGAATATTTCGCGCCGACTCGGACGGATTCGAAATGCCTGCCAAAATGAGTTACGACACATGCGAAGTCCACTGGGCGTGCTTGCCGCTCGGTTTCATTTCTGCATCGTTTTCGTGCGGACGCTCCCTACAGTACTCGTTCCTGCACGGCGTGAAGGAATGTTTCACAGACACTCAGACGGATTCGTAATGCATGCCGAATGTGCTACGGCTATGTACGGCCCATTCGGCATGTTTGGAAGAAAGTTTCGTTTCGTGCAACGCCCTGTTACGTATGTTGCTAACGGTACCATTTTGGGTCCCCTGTGGATGAATGTTTAACGCAGACTCGAGCGTACTCGAAATGCTTGCCGAAATGATCTAGGGTACGTGTGAAGTCCATTCGCCGTGTTGGACACTCAGTTACGTTTCGGGCGTCGTTTTTGTAAGCACATAAGCATGCAAGCACCCATTGCGACCCATCGTGGAGGAATATTTCACACTGACCCAGACAGATCAGAAATGAATTTTGGATGGGCTAAAATGCATATCGAGTCCTTTCGTGCTGTTCGGCAGAGAGTTCCTATTCGTGCATCGTCTTCATACGCATGCAGCTCAAAGTAACAGTTGGGACCCGTCGCGGTGGAGGGCATGACTCAGACTCGGGTGGATTCGAAATGCATGCCGAAATGAGCTAGGGGGCATAGGAAGTCGATTCTGGTTGCTTGGCACCATTGTTCGATCCGTGCACCATCCCGGCTCGCTCGAAGCTTACAGTACCATTTATCGTGCAGGTCTCGCAACGATTCGGAGGGACCCAAAGTCGATGCTAATAGGAGCTAGCAAACAGATGAAGTCCATTTGGGGTGCTTGACACTCAGTTTCATTTCTTGCGTCATTTTCTAACGCTGCTTGCTGTGCAGCGTTGGCGTCGGAAAGTTCCACACAGACTCGAAGGGATTCCAAATGCATGCCGAACAGAGTTACTAGGCATACGAAGTCCAATCGCGGTGTTTCGCACGCTGTTTTCTTCCGTTGAACAGTTTAAATGCATAAGCATCTTGCAGAACCCGTTGGGACCCGCCGTGGAGGAATGTTCCACAACGACTCGGACGGTTTTGAAATGCGTGCCAAAGCGACTACGGCGAACAAGAAGATCATTCGGGGTGTTTGGCACTCAGTTTCCTTCCGTCACCCGTTTGCGTGCTGGTGCAGTTGCAGTGCCCGTTGGGACCAGCCGTAGTGGAATGTGTCACACCGGCTGGGTCGGAACCGGAACTAAAGCTGAAAAGCACAAGCGAACTTCCTAGGTTCATTCGGGGTGTTTGGCACTCAGTTTGTTTCGCGCGTCGCTTTCGTTTGTACGCAGCGTACAGTAGCGTGCGAACCAGTCTTGGTGGAATATTTCGCGCCGACTCGGACGGATTCAAAATGCCTGCCAAAATGAGTTACGACACATGCGAAGTCCACTGGGCGTGCTTGCCGCTCGGTTTCATTTCTGCATCGTTTTCGTGCGGACGCTCCCTACAGTACTCGTTCGTGCACGGCGTGAAGGAATGTTTCACAGACACTCAGACGGATTCGTAATGCATGCCGAATGTGCTACGGATATGTACGGCCCATTCGGCATGTTTGGAAGAAAGTTTCGTTTCGTGCAACGCCCTGTTACGTATGTTGCTAACGGTACCATTTTGGGTCCCCTGTGGATGAATGTTTAACGCAGACTCGAGCGTACTCGAAATGCTTGCCGAAATGAGCTAGGGCACGTGTGAAGTCCATTCGGCGTGTTGGACACTCAGTTTCGTTTCGGGCGTCGTTTTTGTAAGCACATAAGCATGCAAGCACCCATTGCGACCCATCGTGGAGGAATGTTTCACACTGACCCAGACAGATCAGAAATGAATTTTGGATGGGCTAAAATGCATATCAAGTCCATTCGTGCTGTTCGGCAGAGAGTTCCTATTCGTGCATCGTCTTCATACGCATGCAGCTCAAAGTAACAGTTGGGACCCGTCGCGGTGGAGGGCATGACTCAGACTCGGGTGGAATCGAAATGCATGCCGAAATGAGCTAGGGGGCATAGGAAGTCGATTCTGGTTGCTTGGCACCATTGTTCGATCCGTGCACCATTCCGGCACGCTCGAAGCTTACAGTACCATTTATCGTGCAGGTCTCGCAACGATTCACAGGGACCCAAAGTCGATGCTAATAGGAGCTATCAAACAGACGAAGTCCATTTGGGGTGCTTGACACTCAGTTTCATTTCTTGCGTCATTTTCTAACGCATGCTGCTTGCTGTACGCGTTGCGTCGAAAAGTTCCACACCGACTCGAAGAGATTCCAAATGCATGCCGAACTGAGTTACTAGGCATACGAAGTCCATTCGCGGTGTTTCGCATACTGTTTTCTTCCGTTGAACAGTTTCGTACGCAAGCATCTTGCAGAACCCGTTGGGACCCGCCGTGGAGGAATGTTCCACAACGACTCGGACGGTTTTGAAATGCGTGCCAAAGCGACTACGGCGAACAAGAAGATCATTCGGGGTGTTTGGCACTCAGTTTCCTTCCGTCACCCGTTTGCGTGCTGGTGCAGCTGCAGTGCCCGTTGGGACCAGCCGTAGTGGAATGTGTCACACCGGCTGGGTCGGAACCGGAACTAAAGCTGAAAAGCACAAGCGAATTTCCTAAGTTCATTAGGGGTGTTTAGCACTCAGTTTGTTTCGTGCGTCGCTTTCGTTTGTACGCAGCGTACAGTAGCGTGCGAACCCGTCTTGGTGGAATATTTCGCGCCGACTCGGACGGATTTGAAATGCCTGCCAAAATGAGTTACGACACATGCGAAGTCCACTGGGCGTGCTTGCCGCTCGGTTTCATATCTGCATCGTTTTCATGCGGACGCTCCCTACAGTACTCGTTCGTGCACGGCGTGAAGGAATGTTTCACAGACACTCAAACGGATTCGTAATGCATGCCGAATGTGCTACGGCTATGTACGGCCCATTCGGCATGTATGGAAGAAAGTTTCGTTTCGTCCGACGCCCTGTTACGTATGTTGCTAACGGTACCATTTTGGGTCCCCTGTGGATGAATGTTTAACGCAGACTCGAGCGTACTCGAAATGCTTGCCGAAATGAGCTAGGGCACGTGTGAAGTCCATTCGACGTGTTGGACACTCAGTTTCGTTTCGGGCGTCGTTTTTGTAAGCACATAAGCATGCAAGCACCCATTGCGACCCATCGTGGAGGAATGTTTCACACTGACCCAGACAGATCAGAAATGAATTTTGGATGGGCTAAAATGCATATCAAGTCCATTCGTGCTGTTCGGCAGAGAGTTCCTATTCGTGCATCGTCTTCATACGCATGCAGCTCAAAGTAACAGTTGGGACCCGTCGCGGTGGAGGGCATGACTCAGACTCAAGTGGATTCGAAATGCATGCCGAAATGAGCTAGGGGGCATAGGAAGTCGATTCTGGTTGCTTGGCACCATTGTTCGATCCGTGCACCATTCCGGCTCGCTCGAAGCTTACAGTACCATTTATCGTGCAGGTCTCGCAACGATTCGGAGGGACCCAAAGTCGATGCTAATAGGAGCTCGCAAACAAATGAAGTCCATTTGGGGTGCTTGACACTCAGTTTCATTTCTTGCGTCATTTTCTAACGCATGCTGCTTGCTGTACGCGTTGCGTCGGAAAGTTCCACACCGACTCGAAGAGATTCCAAATGCATGCCGAACAGAGTTACTAGGCATACGAAGTCCATTCGCGGTGTTTCGCATGCTGTTTTCTTCCGTTGAACAGTTTCGTACGCAAGCATCTTGCAGAACCCGTTGGGACCCGCCGTGGAGGAATGTTCCACAACGACTCGGACGGTTTTGAAATGCGTGCCAAAGCGACTACGGCGAACAAGAAGATCATTCGGGGTGTTTGGCACTCAGTTTCCTTCCGTCACCCGCTTATGCGTCGGGTGCGATTGCAGTAAAGGTTCGTTGGGACCAGCCGTAGTGGAATGTGTCACACCGGCTGGGTCGGAACCGGAACTAAAGCTGAAAAGCACAGGCGAACTTCCTAGGTTCATTCGGGGTGTTTGGCACTCAGTTTGTTTCGCGCGTCGCTTTCGTTTGTACGCAGCGTACAGTAGCGTGCGAACCCGTCTTGGTGGAATATTTCGCGCCGACTCGGACGGATTCGAAATGCCTGCCAAAATGAGTTACGACACATGCGAAGTCCACTGGGCGTGCTTGCCGCTCGGTTTCATTTCTGCATCGTTGCGGCGGGCGCTCCCTACAGTACTCGTTAGGCACGCGGCGTGAAGGAATGTTTCACAGACACTCAGACGGATTCGTAATGCATGCCGAATGTGCTACGGATATGTACGGCCCATTCGGCATGTTTGGAAGAAAGTTTCATTTCGTGCAACGCCCTGTTACGTATGTTGCTAACGGTACCATTTTGGGTCCCCTGTGGATGGATGTTTAACGCAGACTCGAGCGTACTCGAAATGCTTGCCGAAATGAGCTAGGGCACGTGTGAAGTCCATTCGGCGTGTTGGACACTCAGTTTCGTTTCGGGCGTCGTTTTTGTAAGCACATAAGCATGCAAGCACCCATTGCGACCCATCGTGGAGGAATGTTTCACACTGACCCAGACATATCAGAAATGAATTTTGGATGGGCTAAAATGCATATCAAGTCCGTTCGTGCTGTTCGGCAGAGAATTCCTATTCGTGCATCGTCTTCATAAGCATGCAGCTCAAAGTACAGTTGGGACCCGTCGCGGTGGAGGGCATGACTCAGACTCGGGTGGATTCAAAATGCATGCCGAAATGAGCTAGGGGGCATAGGAAGTCGATTCTGGTTGCTTGGCACCATTGTTCGATACGTGCACCATTCCGGCACGATCGAAGCTTACAGTACCATTCATCGTGCAGGTCTCGCAACGATTCGGAGGGACCCAAAGTCGATGCTAATAGGAGCTATCAAACAGACGATGATGAGGACATCACTACCATGGATACGGCCATACTTACAAACCCAATGGAAACCAACAATATCATACAAGGGCCAATTACTCGAGCTCGGGCACGACAATTCAATTACCAGGTGAATGCGTTCCTCGGGTTGCATACAGATAATTTAATGAATGGAATGCTATTTAATCCTCGTGATGATTTTATTGTCCTTAGGAACCAAGGAGAAGGACTTCCAAACATCAAGCATGAAGCCAATTCTTCCGGTGCACAAGATATACTTGGATTCGGCCTCCGGGACAGTACCAACTTAAAATGACCATAACTTTTGATCCACAAGGGTGTTTGGGGTCTATGAGTACTGGTTTGAAAGGTTTCGACGTCCTCTTTCCAACGGATCCGACCCCATCCCTAAATTCCGTCCGAGTCGACGGGAATCTGCAAAACAATTGGCGTCACTTTTCCAAATCGAGAAGACGTGGGCTTTGGGCCTTGTAATAGAGTTGTAGTTGGTATCCTACTGCTTTGGACGTGTTTCCCACGCCCCTACCTCTTATAAATAGCCAGACATCGGCTCCTTAGGGTTTTGGGTTTTATTTGATTAGTTTAGCCAAGTGCAAACTTGATCCTGCGAGTTGTGCTGGACAGCCACCTTGTCAAGATCGTCAATAAGACTCCACTTTGTTTCGCTTCCAGTTTTATCCGCAATTTCAGATTGCTTATCCTATTGTTCTTGCTTGTTCTTCGGTTGCTTGCAGGAATTGAACTTCGTGTTCAGGTTGATCGTGCCCACGGCAAGATCAATAACCCGCTGGAGTTGGTTTAGCGATTGCTAAGGCGCATCGTCGTCGTACGGTGTAGTCGGATCGTCAAAGTCGACTCTAACAAATCGATCGTGTGTTTCTCATCGAAAGATCGGGACACCCATAGTGCCATCACGGCGCCATCAAGTGGTATCAGAGCAAACCAGGTTGCTCGGTGAGAATTCTTTACCCTAGATTAGTAGATTGATATCTTTCCTATAGTCCAGAGAAACGCCATCAGATTGGATCTCCCCATACCAAAACAATTTGAGCCTCGCATTTTCCTTTCCAGTGCACTGCGTTATTGAATTTTTGGTTGCATCGTCGTGTCGAGTTGCTGAATTCTAGTCTAGTTGGAGTCCAGGTCAGAAGAAATTTTTGTCTCCCACAGCGGTTTCGAGTTGTGTTCCGTTTCGAGTTGTGTTCCGTTTCGAGTTGTGTTCCGTGTCGGTCTCGAACTGTTGAGAAAAAAAAAGAGAAAAGGTGTTCGGACCGAAGTTTTCTTTTCATCCGACTGGTCGCCGCTTGACTGGTCGCCCACTTGGTCGTCCGACCGGTTGCCCTCCTGTTAGCCGACTGGTCGCCCCGATCGTCGCCGCCGATCGTCGCCTCCCGATCGTCGCCCACCTGATAGCCCATCGTCGCCTGATCGTCGCTGCCTGATCGTCGCCTGATCGTCGCCGCCGATCGTCGCCACTGATAGCCCACTGTCGCCCGATCGTCGCCGCCCGATCGTCGCTTCCACTGATAGCCCACTGGCGCTGATCGACGCCACCTGGCCGCTCGATCGTCACACGATCGGTCTTCCGCCTGCATAGCACTTGAAAGAAAAACGTGTCGGATTGTTCCGCAAAAAAAAAAAAAAAAAAAGAGTCCGAACAGATCCAGAAAATTTTTATGTGCTAAACCTGTTTTCACAAGATTCCCAGTCTTTTGAGATAGTTCCCTTCTTTCGCGAATTTTTTTCATCTGCTGTGGAACTGTCTTGTCGCCGACTACAGTTTTGAGTCACGATCCTTGCTAACCTCGAGTCAGCAACTAGTGACTAGACGTTGAACAATTCTTCAATTTTGCATTCACCGATTGGATTATTGCTAACCTTTTGCTACTAAAGTAAGCCTGTCCAAGCTCCACTTTCTACCCGTACAGGCGTTCGATCCCTTGGCAATCGCTCTACACAAACTTCGGAGAACCTTTGACAACGCTAACGGCCAACAACGCCTGCCGCATTGTAAGAACTTGTAAGAACTTGGGTCATAGGCTTGAGCGCTTGAGAGACTTGCCACCTAGTAGTTGATAGGAACATTATACTTGTGGTTTTTGTTTCCTTGTCATCAACTAACCATGTCAGGTGACGAGTTCACTTCATCACTCTCCACGAACCAAGGGCATCATTGCTCACTTCCAAAAGATGACGAGGAAGCCACCGATGGTCTTAGCGAGGATGTACGGCTCACTAATGAGCGTATGTCAATGCAAGAAGACCGTCTCAGATCCATCGAGGCCGCACAAGGGATTGCTAACACTACTCTTGCTACTATTTTGGCTAGACTTGATACTTTTGCAGCTGCTGCATCTGGTGCTTCCAATCCACCTCCCCGTCGTCCAAGCAACAATTCAGCTCCACAGGGGAGGCCCCCAACAGATTTAGAAGAACAGAACGAAGAGCACGAATATGATGACACCACTGATGCGGAGGAGGTCAACCCCATCCATTACGATAATGATCGTAACCATCAACGGCTACGCTTCAATCAGCAAGGTATTAATATAGAGCAAACGGTGAGTACACGTATGTACTCGCAAGACTTTAGTGTATGGAAATATTAACATAAATGCAGGCTACAACAAAGAATATAAGTTTCTACACTAAGTCTGTTTTGAGCACAAAGCAGGATTTATTTGCAATAACATAATAGATTCTAAACATTCGCAATTTGTAAAGCAATCGAAAAGAGATTGTTTTAATCAAGCATTAAATAATTGATCCATAACCCAAGTTTTTCCAACCATTCCCTTCCTACAAACCGACGACCGAACCAACCCACCAAACCAATTCCCTTGCCAAAACCAACTTCTGACCAACCCATTAACCACTCCAACTCCCAACCAAGTTCCAACCGAACCAAGACTAGACCAGAACCAACTCCAGAAATTCTATACTTGACAGTACTTCCCAAGCTGCTCATGACCGTGAGCACGGCTAATCGATTAGTTTAATATATATCTCTGCAGAGATTGTACACTTTACCCACATGACACATTCTAGCAATCATGTCAACCATGCCACGCGATACTCACATACCCGTTTTGCTAGACTGTGACGAGACCTTTCGATAGGTTAGGATTTAAACCTTGCACCAGCCCGGTAATGTGCAACCTTGCTACGGTCCCAAGAGGATGTCCACTAGTGGTCTTTACAGGCACCCACTAGCTTTACTGGCCCATGCCTCCCCCATAGTAAGCATTACCGTTGTATTGGGCAAACTCCCCCTCGATGCCCCGAAGAGGGAGCCCCTAGAACACACCGACACGACAGATGTGTCCAACTCTTCCGCCGCCTAATGATGCAAGACTCAAATCCCTTCCAATGTACTAGGCCAGGGCCATCCCATACTGGCACATGTGGCTGTACTGTTTGACCCAGTAATAGCATCAAGTTCAGTCCTTAGGGTGACCCAGGCGAGATCTTCCAAACCCACTTGCTATGGCCATAGAGGATGTCCACTAGTGGTCCCTACGGGCTCCCACTAGCTTTACTGGCCCATACCTCCCCATAGCAAGGGACCAAACCAAACCAAACCGAATTCCAAATCACCAATCACCAACATCTCGCCCGGTCTAAATACTCCTTTTTTCATTTTTCCAACAACACCAACCCAACCATTTCCCCAACCGATAAAACCAGATCCAAAACTTCTAAGCCATTATCCATCCTTCCGATCCAAAAACCAATCCAACCAAACCGACCAAATCCAAGAAGAATTGTAATTGATTGTGTCGGGACAGCATACAGTACATTCTACAGCATGACTAAGCGTATGCGAGTAGTACTCTTTGATACCCATTTGACATTTATTCTTATGTCTAAGTTCTTAGCCTAAGGTTCAACAAGGTTCACGACTCAATTAAGATTAAGGAAATCCATCAAATTAGGTCTAACTACCAAATTTTTCCCACAACTAGCATCTTTACTGAATCATACACGCATGCATAATAGTTTTGACAATTGAAAATAGCATTTGCAAGTATAGGGTCAAAATGATCAAAGGAGGTGCTTGCCTGTTTGCTCTTTTAACAAGATCCAACTCGGAACGAAGTCGGAATCGTCGTCTACCGAGCCGTCAACGCCTGACGAAAAGCAATAGAAACGATCAACGGCGAATCAAACCAGAAGAATAAGAACCAAATACAAAAGCGAATCAAATCCGAGAGACTAAGATCAAAAGAGCTTGAAAAAGAGGTTTTAAACTCCTCAGCTCTCATCGGCAATATCGACACACAAGTCCCAGTAGTATCGTTCAATCAGCAGCACCGACCTTACGGCAGTACTGCCGATCCCCGGTAGTACCGTACCATCGGGACGATAATGTCGACGGCTGAAAACTAAAACAGAATACTTTCTGGAAGATACTGCCTTAACGTTGCCCACAGTACTTCTGCTCAAGCAGTCGTACCAGCCCCATACATCAGCAGTACCGGAAATTCAAAGGCCGAGATCAGCACACTTTGGAATATAGCTACCGGCTTGTTTCACACAGTAATACCAAATGGGTGGTAATACCGGATCCAAACATCGGCAGCGCCGCGGCTCCAAAGGCTGGAAACAGCTCACTCTGAAAACAACTACCAGCGTTATAGTCATAGTACTACTGCTCAGGCAGCGGTACTGAGACTATCACGGCGGTAGCGCCGGTATTCCAGAAAGGGCCGGAATGCGAGAAAGGGGCTCTCGCTCAAACGGGATTGGAACTCAGGTACGAGCGCCAGGTCACGGTCCTAACAGCGCCAGGAACACAACTAACCTGGTACCAACCAGTTCTAAGCTCGTTTGATCGATTTACCACTTTCCGATTCCGAGCTCTGAACGAAACCCTAAAACGGTTTTCGAAAGAAAAGAACCAATGAAAATAATCCAAATGGGGACAGAAAAGACCTAACACGAAACCGAGAAAACGAGAACTCAACGAGCAAAGGAAATCTAACTTTCTTCCTAAGCCCGGCAGTACCGGCGGTAGACCGGCGGTAGTGCCGCCACTAAACCCGGCAGTACCGGCTACAAGGTCCGGTAGTGCCGCTCGCTGGGGATCGAAATGGGGTGCTCTCTGGAAATTAACAGCCGACGCCTAACTCCCGGTAGTGCCGCTCGGGCGGCAGTACCGGCCTCACGGCCCGGTAGTGCCGGCCGCCAGAGAACGAGAAAGGAGCCCTCTGGATTTTAACTGCCGGCGGTGTGCGGGCGGTAGTGCCGACAAGGGCGGTAGTACCGGCCTCACACCGTCGGTAGTGCCGACTTTCCAGGAGACTTTTTGCAAAAAGTGGAATTTCGTGCAAATGAGTTCGGGACTTTTGACGCGAATGCATGAATAGGTTCCTAGGGACACTAGGGACCCATTCACGCAGGTTCCGTCAAGTTTCGAGCTCGTTTGCTCAATTTCACACTTTTTGACTTTGCGAACCCCGAAAACGACACGAAATCGGTTTTCGACTCGAGAAGAGTCCAAATCCGATTTTCATCACGGCAGTGGAACCTCTACGGCTTCATGGACCAATACTCGCTAGCTTTGTGGATTCTGGAACTTCGAAACACGAATTTGTCACGAATGCCCAAAATGCACATTTTTGCGAATCGAGTCAAACGACAAATTCGCAACTTGCGTATTGAATCCAATAGCGCCATACAGTCCCAAACGACCAAAAGCTCGCATACGAATTCATTTGCACGATGATCAAACTTCTAGAACTTGAAAACCCTAATTAATCCCGAATATCGATTCTGGACCCGAATCGAGTTCAAACTCGATTCTTCTGCGAGATTCGACCTTCGTGGTATGGAACATATTCGTGAGTCGCCCTCTCGGCATTTCCGGAGCTAGGGCTTCAATGGGAGGATTCCGGAAATTCGAGGAACTGCTTCTTGAAGCGAATAAACCCAATAAGGAGTAGATCAGGGTTTTCGGAACGAATCAATCGCGCAAAAAAATCCTTCTAACCCTAACCCAGGTCAAAATCAGGGTTTCATGTCAAAATCAAACGAAACGGCTCGAGCGAATCGACAAAAACAATCCGAAAACAAATAACTCCAAATTAAGATCCAAAAATCAAATCAAAGCACCAATAAACACTCAATTAGCTTAATTAAGCCTAGTTAAACTTAATTACAAATTTCAGGATGTTACAAGGGCGTGACTCAGACTCGGGTGGAATCGAAATGCATGCCGAAATGAGCTAGGGGGCATAGGAAGTCGATTCTGGTTGCTTGGCACCATTGTTCGATCCGTGCACCATTCCGGCACGCTCGAAGCTTACAGTACCATTTACCGTGCAGGTCTCGCAACGATTCGGAGGGACCCAAAGTCGATGCTAATAGGAGCTAGTAAACAGATGAAGTCCATTTGGGGTGCTTGACACTCAGTTTCATTTCTTGCGTCATTTTCTAACGCATGCTGCTTACTGTACGCGTTGCGTGGGAAAGTTCCACACCGACTCGAAGAGATTCCAAATGCATGCCGAACAGAGTTACGAGGCATACGAAGTCCATTCGCGGTGTTTCGCAAGCAGTTTTCTTCCGTTGAACAGTTTCATACGCAAGCATCTTATAGAACCCGTTGGGACCCGCCGTGGAGGAATGTTCCACAACGACTCGGACGGTTTTGAAATGCGTGCAAAAGTGACTACGGTGAACAAGAAGATCATTCGGGGTGTTTGGCACTCAGTTTCCTTCCGTCACCCGTTTGCGTGCTGGTGCAGCTGCAGTGCCCGTTGGGACCAGCCGTAGTGGAATGTCTCACACCGGCTGGGTCGGAACCGGAACTAAAGCTGAAAAGCACAAGCGAACTTCGTAGGTTCATTCGGGGTGTTTGGCACTCAGTTTGTTTCGCGCATCGCTTTCGTTTGTACGCAGCGTACAGTAGCGTGCGAACCCGTCTTCGTGTAATATTTCGCGCCGACTCGGACGGATTCGAAATGCCTGCCATAATGAGTTACGACACATGCGAAGTCCACTGGGCGTGCTTGCCGCTCGGTTTCATTTCTTCATCGTTTTCGTGCGGACGCTCCCTACAGTACTCGTTCCTGCACGGCGTGAAGGAATGTTTCACAGACACTCAGACGGATTCGTAATGCATGTCGAATGTGCTAAGGCTATGTACATCCCATTCGGCACGTTTGGAAGAATGTTTCGTTTCGTGCAACGCCCTGTTACGTATGTAGCTAACGGTACCATTTTGGGTCCCCTGTGGATGAATGTTTCACGCAGACTCGAGCGTACTCGAAATGCTTGCCGAAATGAGCTAGGGCACGTGTGAAGTCTATTCGGCGTGTTGGACACTCAGTTTCATTTTGGGTGTTGTTTTTCTAAGCACATAAGCATGCAAGCACCCATTGCGACCCGTCGATTCTGGTTGCTTGGCACCATTGTACGATCCGTGCACCATTCCGGCACGCTTGAAGCTTATAGTACCATTTATCGTGCAGGTCTCGCAATGATTCAGAGGGACCCAAAGTCGATGCTAATAGGAGCTAGTAAACAGATGAATTCCATTTGGGGTGCTTGACACTCAGTTTCATTTCTTGCGTCATTTTCTAACGCATGCTGCTTACTGTACGCGTTGCGTGGGAAAGTTCCACACCGACTCGAAGAGATACCAAATGCATGCCGAAAAGAGTTACGAGGCATACGAAGTCCATTCGCGGTGTTTCGCATGCAGTTTTATTCCGTTCAACAGTTTCGTACGCAAGCATCTTACAAAACCCGTGCCAAAGTGACTACGGCGAATAAGAAGATCATTCGGGGTGTTTGGCACTCAGTTTCCTTTCGTCACCCGTTTGCGTGCTGGTGCAGCTGTAGTACCCGTTGGGACCAGCCGTAGTGGAATGTCTCACACCGGCTGGGTCGGAACCAGAACTAAAGCTGAAAAGCACAAGCGAACTTCGTAGGTTCATTCGGGGTGTTTGGCACTCAGTTTGTTTCGCGCATCGCTTTCGTTTGTACGCAGCGTACAGTAGCGTGCGAACCCGTCTTGGTGTAATATTTCGCGCCGACTCGGTCGGATTCGAAATGTCTGCCAAAATGAGTTACGACACATGCGAAGTCCACTGGGCGTGCTTGCCGCTCGGTTTCATTTTTTCATCGTTTTCGTGTGGACGCTCCGTACAGTACTTGTTCCTGCATGGCGTGAAGGAATGTTTCACAGACACTCAAACGGATTCGTAATGCATGCTGAATGTGCTACAGCTATGTACATCCCATTCGGCATGTTTGGAAGAATGTTTCGTTTCCTGCAACGCCCTGTTACGTATGTAGCTAACGGTACCATTTTGGGTCCCCTGTGGATGAATGTTTAACGCAGACTCGAGCGTACTCGAAATGCTTGCCGAAATGAGCTAGGGCACGTGTGAAGTCTATTCGGCGTGTTGGACACTCAGTTTCGTTTCGGGTGTCGTTTTTCTAAGCACATAAGCATGCAAGCACCCATTGCGACCCGTCGATTCTGGTTGCTTGGCACCATTGTTCGATCCGTGCACCATTCCGGCACGCTCGAAGCTTACAGTACCATTTTATCGTGCAGGTCTCGCAACGATTCGGAGGGACCCAAAGTCGATGCTAATAGGAGCTAGTAAACAGATGAAGTCCATTTGGGGTGCTTGACACTCAGTTTCATTTCTTGCGTCATTTTCTAACGCATGCTGCTTACTGTACGCGTTGCGTGGGAAAGTTCCACACCGACTCGAAGAGATTCCAAATGCATGCCGAACAGAGTTACGAGGCATACGAAGTCCATTCGCGATGTTTCGCAAGCAGTTTTCTTCCGTTGAACAGTTTCATACGCAAGCATCTTACAGAACCCGTTGGGACCCGCCGTGGAGGAATGTTCCACAACGACTCGGACGGTTTTGAAGTGCGTGCCAAAGTGACTACGGCGAACAAGAAGATCATTCGGGGTGTTTGGCACTCAGTTTCCTTCCGTCACCCGTTTGCGTGCTGGTGCAGCTGCAGTGCCCGTTGGGACCAGCCGTAGTGGAATGTCTCACACCGGCTGGGTCGGAACCGGAACTAAAGCTGAAAAGCACAAGCGAACTTCGTAGGTTCATTCGGGGTGTTTGGCACTCAGTTTGTTTCGCGCATCGCTTTTGTTTGTACGCAGCGTACAGTAGCGTGCAAACCCGTCTTGGTGTAATATTTCGCGCCGATTCGGACGGATTCGAAATGCCTGCAAAAATGAGTTACGACACATGCGAAGTCCACTGGGCGTGCTTACCGCTCGGTTTCATTTGTTCATCGTTTTCGTGCGGACGCTCCCTACAGTACTCGTTCCTGCGCGGTGTGAAGGAATGTTTCACAGACACTCAGACGGATTCGTAATGCACGCCGAATGTGCTACGGCTATGTACATCCCATTCGGCATGTTTGGACGAAAGTTTCGTTTCGTGCAATGCCCTGTTACGTATGTAGCTAACGGTACCGTTTTGGGTCCCCTGTGGATGAATGTTTAACGCAGACTCGAGCGTACTCGAAATGCTTGCCGAAATGATCTAGGGCACGTGTGAAGTCTATTTGGCGTGTTGTACACTCAGTTTCGTTTCGGGTGTCATTTTTCTAAGCACATAAGCATGCAAGCACCCATTGGGGCCCGGTCGATTCTGGTTGCTTGGCACCATTGTTCGATCCGTGCACCATTCCGGCACGCTCGAAGCTTACAGTACCATTTATCGTGCAGGTCTCGCAATGATTCGGAGGGACCCAAAGTCGATGCTAATAGGAGCTAGTAAACAGATGAAGTTCATTTGGGGTGCTTGACACTCAGTTTTATTTCTTGCATCATTTTCTAACGCATGCTGCTTACTGTACGCGTTGCGTGGGAAAGTTCCACACCGACTCGAAGAGATTTCAAATGCATGCCGAACAGAGTTACGAGGCATACGAAGTCCATTCGCGATGTTTCGCATGCAGTTTTATTCCGTTCAACTGTTTCATACGCAAGCATCTTACAGAACCCGTTGGGACCCGCCGTGGAGGAATGTTCCACAATGACTCGGACGGTTTTAAAATGCGTGCCAAAGTGACTACGGCGAACAAGAAGATCATTCGGGGTGTTTGGCACTCAGTTTCCTTCCGTCACCCGTTTGCGTGCTGGTGCAGCTGCAGTGCCCGTTGGGACCAGCCGTAGTGGAATGTCTCACACCGGCTGGGTCGGAACCGGAACTAAAGCTGAAAAGCACGTTTAACTTCGTAGGTTCATTCGGCGTGTTTGGCACTCAGTTTGTTTCGCGCATCGCTTTTGTTTGTACGCAGCGTACAGTAGCGTGCAAACCCGTCTTGGTGTAATATTTCGCGCCGATTCGGACGGATTCGAAATGCCTGCAAAAATGAGTTACGACACATGCGAAGTCCACTGGGCGTGCTTACCGCTCGGTTTCATTTGTTCATCGTTTTCGTGCGGACGCTCCCTACAGTACTCGTTCCTGCGCGGTGTGAAGGAATGTTTCACAGACACTCAGACGGATTCGTAATGCACGCCGAATGTGCTACGGCTATGTACATCCCATTCGGCATGTTTGGAAGAAAGTTTCGTTTCGTGCAATGCCCTGTTACGTATGTAGCTAACGGTACCATTTTGGGTCCCCTGTGGATGAATGTTTAACGCAGACTCGAGCGTACTCGAAATGCTTGCCGAAATGATCTAGGGCACGTGTGAAGTCTATTTGGCGTGTTGTACACTCAGTTTCGTTTCGGGTGTCATTTTTCTAAGCACATAAGCATGCAAGCACCCATTGGGGCCCGGTCGATTCTGGTTGCTTGGCACCATTGTTCGATCCGTGCACCATTCCGGCACGCTCGAAGCTTACAGTACCATTTATCGTGCAGGTCTCGCAACGATTCGGAGGGACCCAAAGTCGATGCTAATAGGAGCTAGTAAACAGATGAAGTTCATTTGGGGTGCTTAACACTCAGTTTCATTTCTTGATTCATTTTCTAACGCATGCTGCTTACTGTACGCGTTGCGTGGGAAAGTTCCACACCGACTCGAAGAGATTCCAAATGCATCCCGAACAGAGTTACGAGGCATACGAAATACATTTGCGGTGTTTCGCATGCAGTTTTCTTCCATTGAACAGTTTCATACGCAAGCAACTTACAGAACCCGTTGGGACCCGCCGTGGAGGAATGTTCCACAATGACTCGGACGGTTTTGAAATGCGTGCCAAAGTGACTACGGCGAACAAGAAGATCATTCGGGGTGTTTGGCACTCAGTTTCCTTCCGTCACCCGTTTGCATGCTGGTGCAGCTGCAGTGCCCGTTGGGACCAGCTGTAGTGGAATGTGACACACCGGCTGGGTCGGAACCGGAACTAAAGCTGAAAAGCACAAGCGAACTTCGTAGGTTCATTCGGGGTGATTGCCACTCAGTTTGTTTCGCGCATCGCTTTCGTTTGTACGTAGCGCACAGTAGTGTGCGAACCCGTCTTAGTGGAATATTTCGCGCCGACTCGGACGGATTCGAAATGCCTGCCAAAATGAGTTACGACACATGCGAAGTCCACTGGGCGTGTTTACCGCTCTCTTTCATTTCTGCATCGTTTTCGTGCGGACGCTCCTACAGTACTCTTTCGTGCACGGCGTGAAGGAATGTTTCACAGACACTCAGACGGATTCGTAATGCACGCCGAATGTGCTACGGCTATGTACGGCCCATTCGGCATGTTCGGAAGAAAGTTTCGTTTCGTGCAACACCCTGTTACGTATGTAGCTAACGGTACCATTTTGGGTCCCCTGCGGATGAATGTTTAACGCAGACTCGAGCGTACTCGAAATCCCTACCGAAATGAGCCAGGGCACGTGTGAAGTCCATTCGGCGTGTTGGACAACCAGTTTCGTTTCGGGCGTTTTTTTTGTAAGCACATAAGCATGCAAGCACCCATTGCGACCCGTCGTGAAGGAATGTTTCACACTGACCTAGACAGATCAGAAATGAATTTAGGATGGGGAAAAATGCATATCAAGTCCATTCGTGCTGTTCGGCAGAGAGTTCCTATTCGTGCATCGTCTTCATACGCATGCAGCTCAAAGTAACAGTTGGGACCCGTCGCGGTGGAGGGCATGACTCAGACTCGGGTGGAATCGAAATGCATGCCGAAATGAGCTAGGGGGCATAGGAAGTCGATTCTGGTTGCTTGGCACCATTGTTCGATCCGTGCACCATTCCGGCACGCTCGAAGCTTACAGTACCATTTATCGTGCAGGTCTCGCAACGATTCGGAGGGACCCAAAGTCGATGCTAATAGGAGCTAGTAAACAGATGAAGTCCATTTGGGGTGCTTGACACTCAGTTTTATTTCATGCGTCATTTTCTAACGCATGCTGCTTACAGTACGCGTTGTGTGGGAAAGTTCCACACCGACTCGAAGAGATTCCAAATGCATGCCGAACAGATTTACGAGGCATACGAAGTCCATTCGCGGTGTTTAGCATGCAGTTTTCTTCCGTTGAACAGTTTCATACGCAAGCATCTTACAGAACCCGTTGGGACCCGCCGTGGAGGAATGTTCCACAACGACTCGAACTGTTTTGAAATGCGTGCCAAAGTGACTACGGCGAACAAGAAGATCATTCGGGGTGTTTGGCACTCAGTTTCTTTCCGTCACCCGTTTGCGTGCTGGTGCAGCTGCAGTGCCCGTTGGGACCAGCCGTAGTGGAATGTCTCACACCGGCTGGGTCGGAACTGGAACTAAAGCTGAAAAGCACAAGCGAATTTCGGATGTTCATTCGGGGTGTTTGGCACTCAGTTTGTTTCGCGCATCGCTTTCGTTTGTACGCAGCGCACAATAGCGTGCGAACCCGTCTTGGTGTAATGTTTCGCGCCGACTCCGATGGATTCGAAATGCCTGCCAAAATGAGTTACGACACATGCGAAGTCCACTAGGCGTGCTTGCCGCTCGGTTTCATTTCTTCATCGTTTTCGTGCGGACGCTCCCTACAGTACTCGTTCCTGCACGACGTGAAGGAATGTTTCACAGACACTCAGACGGATTCGTAATGCATGCCGAATGTGCTATGGCTATGTACATCCCATTCGGCATGTTTGGAAGAAAGTTTCGTTTCGTGCAACGCCCTGTTACATATGTAGCTAACGGTACAATTTTGGGTCCCCTGTGGATGAATATTTAACTCAGACTCGAGCGTACTCGAAATGATTGCCGAAATGAGCTAGGGCACGTGTGAAGTCTATTCGGCGTGTTGGACACTCAATTTCGTTTCGGGTGTCGTTTTTCTAAGCACATAAGCATGCAAGCACCCATTGCAACCCGTCGATTCTGGTTGATTGGCACCATTGTTCGATCCGTGCGCCATTCTGGCACGCTCGAAGCTTACAGTACCTTTTATCGTGCAGGTCTCGCAACGATTCGGAGGGACCCAAAGTCGATGCTAATAGGTGCTAGTAAACAGATGAAGTCCATTTGGGGTGCTTGACACTCAGTTTCATTTCTTGCGTCATTTTCTAACGCATACTGCTTACTGTACGCGTTGCGTGCGAAAGTTCCACACGGACTCGAAAAGATTCCAAATGCATGTCGAACAGATTTACGAGGCATACGAAGTCCATTCGCGGTGTTCGCATGTAGTTTTCTTCCGTTGAACAGTTTCATACGCAAGCATCTTACAGAACCCGTTGGGACCCGCCGTGGAGGAATGTTCCACAACGACTCGGACGGTTTTGAAATGCGTGCCAAAGTGACTACGGCGAACAAGAAGATCATTCGGGGTGTTTGGCACTCAGTTTCTTTCCGTCACCGGTTTGCGTGCTGGTGCAGCTGCAGTGCCCGTTGGGACCAGCCGTAGTGGAATGTCTCACACCGGCTGGGTCGGAACTGGAACTAAAACTGAAAAGCACAAGCGAATTTCGTAGGTTCATTCGGGGTGTTTGGCACTCAGTTTGTTTCGCGCATCGCTTTCGTTTGTACGCAGCGCACAGTAGCGTGCGAACCCATCTTGGTGCAATATTTCGCGCCGACTCCGATGGATTCGAAATGCCTGCCAAAATGAGTTACGACACATGCGAAGTCCACTGGGCGTGCTTGCCGCTCGGTTTCATTTCTTCATCGTTTTCGTGCGGACGCTCCCTACAGTACTCGTTCCTGCACGGCGTGAAGGAATGTTTCACAGACACTCAGACGGATTCGTAATGCATGCCGAATGTGCTACGGCTATGTACATCCCATTCGGCATGTTTGGAAGAAAGTTTCGTTTCGTGCAACGCCCTGTTACGTATGTAGCTAACGGTACCATTTTGGGTCCCCTGTGGATGAATGTTTCACGCAGACTCGAGCGTACTCGAAATGCTTGCCGAAATGAGCTAGGGCACGTGTGAAGTCTATTCGGCGTGTTGGACACTCAGTTTCGTTTCGGGTGTCGTTTTTCTAAGCACATAAGCATGCAAGCACCCATTGCGACACGTCGATTCTGGTTGCTTGGCACCATTGTTCGATCTGTGCACCATTCTGGCACGCTCGAAGCTTACAGTACCATTTATCGTGTAGGTCTACTTAGCGATTGAAGGACCCAAAGTCGATGCTAATAGGAGCTAGTAAACAGATGAAGTCCATTTGGGGTGCTTGACACTCAGTTTCATTTCTTGCGTCATTTTCTAACGCATGCTGCTTACTGTACGCGTTGCGTGGGAAAGTTCCACACCGACTCGAAGAGATTCCAAATGCATGCCGAACAGAGTTACGAGGCATACGAAGTCCATTCGCGGTGTTTCGCAAGCAGTTTTCTTCCGTTGAACAGTTTCATACGCAAGCATCTTACAGAACCCGTTGGGACCCGCCGTGGAGGAATGTTCCACAATGACTTGGACGGATTTGAAATGCGTGCCAAAGTGACTACGGCGAACAAGAAGATCATTCGGGGTGTTTGGCACTCAGTTTCCTTCCGTCACCCGTTTGCGTGCTAGTGCAGCTGCAGTGCCCGTTGGGACCAGCTGTAGTGGAAAGTGTCACTCCAGCTGGGTCGGAACCGGAACTAAAGCTGAAAAGCACAAGCGAACTTCGTAGGTTCATTCCGGGTGATTGGCACTCAGTTTGTTTCGCGCATCGCTTTCGTTTGTACGCTGCTCACAGTAGCTTGCGAACCCGTCTTAGTGGAATAATTCGCGCCAACTCGGGCGGATTCGAAATGCCTGCCAAAATGAGTTACGACACATGCGAAGTCCACTGGGCGTGCTTACCGCTCGGTTTCATTTCTGCATCGTTTTCGTCCGGACGCTCCTACAGTACTCTTTCGCGCACGGCGTGAAGGAATGTTTCACAGACACTCAGACGGATTCGTAATGCACGCCGAATGTGCTACGGCTATGTACGGCCCATTCGGCATGTTTGGAAGAAAGTTTCGTTTCGTGCAACGCCCTGTTACGTATGTAGCTAACGGTACCATTTTGGGTCCCCTGTGGATGAATGTTTAACGCAGACTCGAGCGTACTCGAAATCCCTACCGAAATGAGCCAGGGCACGTGTGAAGTCCATTCGGCGTGCTGGACAACCAGTTTCGTTTCGGGCGTAGTTTTTGTAAGCACATAAGCATGCAAGCACCCATTGCGACCCGTCGTGAAGGAATGTTTCACACTGACCCAGACAGATCAGAAATGAATTTAGGATGGGGAAAAATGCATATTAAGACCATTCGTGCTGTTCGGCAGAGAGTTCCCATTCGTGTATCGTCTTCATACGCATGCAGCTCAAAGTAACAGTTGGGACGCGTCGCGGTGGAGGGCATGACTCAGACTCGGGTGGAATCGAAATGCATGCCGAAATGAGCTAGGGGGCATAGGAAGTCGATTCTGTTTGCATGGCACCATTGTTCGATCTGGACACCATTCCGGCACGCTCGAAGCTTATAGTACCATTTATCGTGCAGGTCTCGCAACGATTCGGATGGACCAAAAGTCGATGCTAATAGGAGCTAGTAAACAGATGAATTCCATTTGGGGTGCATGACACTCAGTTTTTTTTTCTTGCGTCATTTTCTAACGCATGTTCCACACCGACTCGAAGAGATTCTAAATGCATGCCGAACAGAGTTACGAGGCATACGAAGTTCATTCGCGGTGTTTCGCATGCAGTTTTCTTCCGTTGAACAGTTTCATACGCAAGCATCTTACAGAGCCCGTTGGGACCCGCCGTGGAGGAATCTTCCACAACGACTCGAACTGTTTTGAAATGCGTGCCAAAGTGACTACAGCGAATAAGAAGATCATTCGGGGTGTTTGGCACTCAGTTTCCTTCCGTCACCCGTTTGCGTGCTGGTGCAGCTGCAGTGCCCGTTGGGACCAGCCGTAGTGGAATGTCTCACACCGGCTGGGTCGGAACCGGAACTAAAGCTGAAAAGCACAAGCGAACTTCGTAGGTTCATTCGGGGTGTTTGGCACTCAGTTTGTTTCGCGCATCGCTTTCGTTTGTACGCAGCGTACAGTAGCGTGCGAACCCGTCTTCGTGTAATATTTCGCGCCGACTCGGACGGATTCGAAATGCCTGCCAAAATGAGTTACGACACATGCGAAGTCCACTGGGCGTGCTTGCCGCTCGGTTTCATTTCTTCATCGTTTTCGTGCGGACGCTCCCTACAGTACTCGTTCCTGCACGGCGTGAAGGAATGTTTCACAGACACTCAGACGGATTCGTAATGCATGCCGAATGTGCTACGGCTATGTACATCCCATTCGGCATGTTTGGAAGAAAGTTTCGTTTCGTGCAACGCCCTGTTACGTATGTAGCTAACGGTACAATTTTGGGTCCCCTGTGGATGAATATTTAACGCAGACTCGAGCGTACTCGAAATGATTTCTGAAATGAGCTAGGGCATGTGTGAAGTCTATTCGGCGTGTTGGACACTCAGTTTCGTTTCGGGTGTCATTTTTCTAAGCACATAAGCATGCAAGGACCCATTGCAACCCGTCTATTCTGGTTGATTGGCACCATTGTTCGATCCGTGCGCCATTCCGGCACGCTCGAAGCTTACAGTACCATTTATCGTGCAGGTCTCGCAACGATTCGGAGGGACCCAAAGTCGATGCTAATAGGTGCTAGTAAACAGATCAAGTCCATTTGGGGTGCTTGACACTCAGTTTCATTTCTTGCGTCATTTTCTAACGCATGCTGCTTACTGTACGCGTTGCGTGGGAAAGTTCCACACGGACTCGAAGAGATTCCAAATGCATGCCGAACAGATTTACGAGGCATACGAAGTCCATTCGCGGTGTTTCGCATGCAGTTTTCTTCCGTTGAACAGTTTCATACGCAAGCATCTTACAGAACCCGTTGGGACCCGCTGTGGAGGAATGTTCCACAGCGACTCGGACGGATTTGAAATGCGTGCCAAAGTGACTACGGCGAACAAGAAGATCATTCGGGGTGTTTGGCACTCAGTTTCCTTCCGTCACCCGTTTGCGTGCTGGTGTAGCTGCAGTGTCCGTTGGGACCAGCCGTAGTGGAATGTCTCACACCGACTGGGTCGGAACCGGAACTAAAGCTGAAAAGCACAAGCGAACTTCGTAGGTTCATTCGGGGTGTTTGCCACTCAGTTTGTTTCGCGCATCGCTTTCGTTTGTACGCAGCGTACAGTAGCGTGCGAACCCGTCTTCGTGTAATATTTCGCGCCGACTCGGACGGATTCGAAATGCCTGCCAAAATGAGTTACGACACATGCGAAGTCCACTGGGCGTGCTTGCCGCTCGGTTTCATTTCTTCATCGTTTTCGTGCGGACGCTCCCTACAGTACTCGTTCCTGCACGGCGTGAAGGAATGTTTCACAGACACTCAGACGGATTCGTAATGCATGCCGAATGTGCTACGGCTATGTACATCCCATTCGGCATGTTTGGAAGAAAGTTTCGTTTCGTGCAACGCCCTGTTACGTATGTAGCTAACGGTACCATTTTGGGTCCCCTGTGGATGAATGTTTCACGCAGACTCGAGCGTACTCGAAATGCTTGCCGAAATGAGCTAGGGCACGTGTGAAGTCTATTCGGCGTGTTGGACACTCAGTTTCATTTCGGGTGTCGTTTTTCTAAGCACATAAGCATGCAAGCACCCATTGCGACCCGTCGATTCTGGTTGATTGGCACCATTGTTCGATCCGTGCGCCATTCCGGCACGCTCGAAGCTTACAGTACCATTTATCGTGCAGGTCTCGCAACGATTCGGAGGGACCCAAAGTCGATGCTAATAGGTGCTAGTAAACAGATCAAGTCCATTTGGGGTGCTTGACACTCAGTTTCATTTCTTGCGTCATTTTCTAACGCATGCTGCTTACTGTACGCGTTGCGTGGGATAGTTCCACACGGACTCGAAGAGATTCCAAATGCATGCCGAACAGAGTTACGAGGCATACGAAGTCCATTCGCGGTGTTTCGCAAGCAGTTTTCTTCCGTTGAACAGTTTCATACGCAAGCATCTTACAGAACCCGTTGGGACCCGCCGTGGAGGAATGTTCCACAACGACTCGGACGGTTTTGAAATGCGTGCCAAAGTGACTACGGCGAACAAGAAGATCATTCGGGGTGTTTGGCACTCAGTTTCCTTCCGTCACCCGTTTGCGTGCTGGTGCAGCTGCAGTGCCCAGCCGTAGTGGAATGTCTCACACCGGCTGGGTCGGAACCGGAACTAAAGCTGAAAAGCACAAGCGAACTTCGTAGGTTCATTCGGGGTGTTTGGCACTCAGTTTGTTTCGCGCATCGCTTTCGTTTGTACGCAGCGTACAGTAGCGTGCGAACCCGTCTTCGTGTAATATTTCGCGCCGACTCGGACGGATTCGAAATGCCTGCCAAAATGAGTTACGACACATGCGAAGTCCACTGGGCGTGCTTGCCGCTCGGTTTCATTTCTTCATCGTTTTCGTGCGGACGCTCCCTACAGTACTCGTTCCTGCACGGCGTGAAGGAATGTTTCACAGACACTCAGACGGATTCGTAATGCATGCCGAATGTGCTACGGCTATGTACATCCCATTCGGCATGTTTGGAAGAAAGTTTCGTTTCGTGCAACGCCCTGTTACGTATGTAGCTAACGGTACCATTTTGGGTCCCCTGTGGATGAATATTTAACGCAGACTCGAGCGTACTCGAAATGCTTGCCGAAATGAGCTAGGGCACGTGTGAAGTCTATTCGGCGTGTTGGACACTCAGTTTCGTTTCGGGTGTCGTTTTTCTAAGCACATAAGCATGCAAGCACCCATTGCGACCCGTCGATTCCGGTTGCTTGGCACCATTGTTCGATCCGTGCACCATTCCGGCACGCTCGAAGCTTACAGTACCATTTACCGTGCAGGTCTCGCAACGATTCGGAGGGACCCAAAGTCGATGCTAATAGGAGCTAGTAAACAGATGAAGTCCATTTGGGGTGCTTGACACTCAGTTTCATTTCTTGCGTCATTTTCTAACGCATGCTGCTTACTGTACGCGTTGCGTGGGAAAGTTCCACACCGACTCGAAGAGATTCCAAATGCATGCCGAACAGAGTTACGAGGCATACGAAGTCCATTCGCGGTGTTTCGCATGCAGTTTTCTTCCGTTGAACAATTTCATACGCAAACATCTAACCGAACCCGTTGGGACCCGCCGTGGAGGAATGTTCCACAATGACTCGGACGGTTTTGAAATGCGTGCCAAAGTGACTACGGCGAACAAGATCATTCGAGGTGTTTGGCACTCAGTTTCCTTCCGTCACCCGTTTGCGTGCTGGTGCAGCTGTAGTGCCCGTTGGGACCAGCTATAGTGGAATGTGTCACGCCGGCTGGGTCGGAACTGGAACTAAAGCTAAAAAGCACAAGCGAACTTCGTAGGTTCATTCGGGGTGATTGGCACTCATTTTGTTTCGCGCATCGCTTTCGTTTGTACGCAGCGCACAGTAGCGTGCGAACCCGTCTTAGTGGAATATTTCGCGCCGACTCGGACGGATTCGAAATGCCTGCCAAAATGAGTTACGACACATGCGAAGTCCACTGGGCGTGCTTAACGCTCGGTTTCATTTCTTCATCGTTCGTGCATGGCGTGAAGGAATGTTTCACAGACACTCAGACGGATTCGTAATGCACGCCGAATGTGCTACGGCTATGAGCGGCCCATTCGGCATGTTTGGAAGAATGTTTCGTTTCGTGCAACGCCCTGTAACGTATGTAGCTAACGGTACCATTTTGGGTCCCCTGTGGATGAATGTTTAACGCAGACTCGAGCGTACTCGAAATCCCTACCGAAATGAGCTAGGGCACGTGTGAAGTCCATTCGGCGTGTTGGACAACCAGTTTTGTTTCGGGCGTAGTTTTTGTAAGCACATAAGCATGCAAGCACCCATTGCGACCCGTCGTGAAGGAATGTTTCACACTGACCCAGACATATCAGAAATGAATTTTGGATGGGGAAAAATGCATATCAAGACCATTCGTGCTGTTCGGCAGAGAGTTCCCATTCGTGCATCGTCTTCATACTGAAAGTGCATCTAGGCCCCCAAATTGGTTTTGGTTGATTAATGACAAACGATTAAAGAGACTAACGTGTTCAATGAGCTTATGAGCAGGTAAAATGTTCAATGTGAGATCTTCTACATGCGAAGGATACCCTCAAGCGTTTTTAAGCGAGTAAAACAGCATTGTATTCTTGTTTTTCTATGCTTTGTGTCATAGGAATGCCGTACTATTAAGAGGGATGCATCGTAAATGATCTAGGATAGTCTCTATGCTCAGATGAATGTTACTTTAATTTTGTTGAGACCCTAAGTCACCGCGCATGCACCGGAATGTGTTTTTATCAAAGTTCAAGTCGGACATTCCGATATTACATCGGAAGTTCCGATGTTACCGGACATTCCGATGTGCATGCTTGCTTCAGTCTGATGCGTGGAAGATGTATCGGAAGTTCCGATATTTTCGATCGGACGTTCCGATACATTGTTGAAACTTTCTAGGGTGCTCTCTGTAAAGATCGGAAGTTCCGATATTTGACATCGGAAGTTCCGATGTGTTCAAACCAGAAAAAGGGAGCTCTCTGGAATTATCGGACATTCCGATATATTAGATCGGACATTCCGATGTGAAGTCGGAAGTTCCGATGTTTATATCGGACAGTCCGATATGGACTTAGAAGCATTTGTCGAGGTGCTTTTCTGGGAACATCGGAAGTTCCGATGCTGACATCGGAAGTTCCGATGCACCTTTTTCGACAGTTGAAGTGCGCTCGAGTTCTGATTGTTTGCACATATCGGACATTCCGATGTTGACATCGGAAGTTCCGATATGCAGCTGAGTGGGTGTATAACGGCTAGTTTTTGCAAGAAACTATAAATACCCCACTCCTCTCTCATTTGAAAGATATACACTCTTGTTGGCAGAACTCTAGAGCACCTTGAGCACCTTCTAGCTTTCTATTGAGTCCTCCTCTTTGATCTTAGGGATCATCTAGAGAGTGAGGACAATAGTTGAGATCTAGAGTTTGAAGTGAAAAGCAAGTGTCATTCATCTCGAGCATTAGAGTGTTCCTCCAAGATCGATCAACGGTGCATTTGTTTCTCTTGGAGGTTGAAGGACTCCTAGACGGTTAGGCGTCGCTCATGAGCTCCCAAGGATTGTGGGACGCCGTGAGAAGTTTGTGAAGGCCGGCTCCGCCTCCGAAAGGAAAGGAACCATTAGTGAAACCAAGCCTCAAGTGCGACCGAGGTTTGGGAGGAAAGGGTTGGAAAAGACCCTGCTCTTTGGAGCCTCCTCAACGGAGACGTAGGATTCCCTCAAGAATTCGAACTTCGGGATCAAATCCGTGTCACTTCATTTACATTACTTAAGCTGGTTTCTTTAGTGCTTTGATCTAACACTCTCAGATTGTTTCTTAAGTTCATTACTTTCAGTTGTTAATTGTCCGTGTCAAAAGTCGATCGGACATTCCGAACTGGTATCAGAAGTTCCGATTTAATATCGGAAGTTCCGATTCAAAACCGGAAGTTCCGATACTCTTTCCGCTGCGACGAATTTAGTTTAATTTTTAAATTGCCTATTCACCCCTCCCCTCTAGGCAACTTTCTCATCTTTTCAATTGGTATCAGAGCTTAATCTTCTCGAAGGCTTAACCGCTTGAAGGGAACGTGATGGCCAACACCGGATTAAAGGTTGTCGTGTCGGGGGAAGAAGGTAGTCCAAAGGCCGGACATGGAACTCCCACGAAGACCAAGGAAGGTGACACCTCAACGTCATCGCAGGGAGCTCAAATTCCTTTTAATTACGAAAAATTGAATACTTCTTCCTCGCATTCCTATATTACTGTGCCCTCCGGGCGTGCACCATTTTTCGATGGCACGTACTATTCCGCCTGGAGGCACAAAATGAAAATGCATTTGATGTCTCTCCATCCAAGTGTTTGGAAGATTGTGTGTACAGGTTTAGACATGTCGGAAGACGACATGGAGCTTACACCGCAACAAGAACAAAACATCCACCGAAATGCACAAGCCGCGAGTGTTTTGCTTAGAGCATTGAGTCCCGAAGAATTCAACAAGGTTGATGGTCTAGAAAAAGCCAAAGAGATATGGGACACACTCCAAGTAGCTCACGAAGGAACATCAAGTGTGAGGGAATCAAGGATTGAGTTACTTGAAGGAAAGTTGGGGAGGTTTGTGATGAATGATGATGAATCTCCACAACAAATGTATGATCGCTTGATGATCCTTGTGAACAAGATCCGAGGGCTTGGAAGCAAGGATATGACGGACCACGTTGTGGTGAAGAGGATGTTGAGAGCCTTTGCTCCAAGGAATTTGACTCTCGTAACTCTTATACGAGAGCGAAAAGATTTCAAAAGGCTCACTCCAAATGATGTGCTCGGTAGAATCCTTTCACACGAGCTCATGGAAGAGGAAGCAAAGGAAGTAAAAAATCTTGCCAAGCAAAGTTCGAGTTCAAAATCAAAGGAAATAGCCTTGAAGGCAAGTAGAAAGGAAGAATCAACCTCAAGTGATGAAGAGGAAGATGAAAGCGAAGACGAGGAAGATTTGGCATTATTTGTGAGAAAATTCAAAAAATTCCTCAAGTATGATGGTTCAAGCAAATACAAGAAGAACTACAACGACAAATCAAGAGGAAGAAGAAACACTAAGAGGGCTTGCTATGAGTGCGGTGAAGTTGGACACTTCATCGCCGATTGTCCAAAGAAGAAGAACAACCCAAATGAGACCAAGAAGAATGAGCCGCATAAGAAGAACAAGACCTACAAGAAGAAGTACTCGGGGCGAGCTCACATTGGAGAAGAATGGGATTCAAACGACTCCGACTCCGACACCGATGATGAAGGAGTCGCCACCCTCGCCATTGAAGCCGCTCCACAGACCAAGTCACTATTCGGGGAATTGAGCGACAACGACTCTGACCACGACGCGCCTATTTGTCTTATGGCTAAAGGGCGCAAGGTAATGGCTAAAACAAAACCCCCTAGTAGTGATAGTGAATTAGATAGTGATGATAATGATGATGATGATGCTCTACTTTGTGATTTGACCAAATCGGCTATTGCTAAGATTCATAAGCTATTGAAAAGAATAGATAGCCAAGAGGAGACTCTCGAGAAGCAAGAAGAGTTACTAATTTGTGAAAAGAAGAAAACTCTTGCTCTCGAGAAGATCCTCACAAAAGAAAAGGAGACTATTGAATTGTTAACCAAAAAGCTTGATTTGGCTAATAATTCAATTGAAATGCTTAAGGGTTCAAATGAGTCACTTCAAGAGAATGTTATAAGTCTAGAAAACAATCTTCAAGCTCTTGAAGTGCAAATTGAATCTCTTAATGATATTAACTCTCCAATTATTGATTCACCATTAGCATCTATTCCTTCCACTAGCAGTGGTTGCTCTCGTTGCTACAATGTTGATGTTAATGCTTGCACTACTAACTCCCAATTTGTGCAAGTATTAAAAAGCGAAAACGAGAGATTAAGTGCCTTGGTAAGATACGGTTGCATGAAAACTTATCAATCTAAGGATGCCCTATATAAGACCATAAATGGTCGAGGCAACAAAAACAAAGAAGGGCTAGGATATGATAAGTATGAGTGCAAAGGAAATGACCGTGTGGTGGTAAAAGGTAAGGAATGCATCAAGTTTGTCAAAGGAAATGACAAACAACCATTGATCACCACACATGTCATCAAGACCGGGCAAGAATCTAAGAAGCATCTTCAACATCATACATCTTATTCTATTCACTTTGCTTCTTATATATTGAAGAAAAACAACCGGGGTAAAGTGGTTGCTCATTTTGTCGGTGCCCACCACTCTAATGATGCAAGCAAAAAGAAGGTGTGGGTACCGAAAGTATTGATCACTAACATGCAAGGACCCAAAAGGATTTGGGTACCTAAAAACAAAGTCTAATGTGATCTTGTAGGATTATACCTCCGGTGGATCAAGTTGGGTGCTTGATAGTGGTTGCACAAACCACATGACCGGAGAAAAGAAAATGTTTTCATCTTTTGACGAGAAAGGGTCACAATATGAAAATATTATGTTTGGTGACAATGGTAAAGGTGAGGTAATGAGATTAGGTAAAATTGCTATTTCTAATGATCATTCCATTTCAAATGTCCTTCTTGTTAAATCTTTAAATTACAACTTGTTGTCCGTATCGCAATTGTGTGAAATGGGCTACAATTGTCTATTTACTAATGTGGATGTGACCGTCTTGAGAAGAGATGATTCCTCAATTGCCTTTAAAGGATATTTGAAGGGTAAGCTCTATTTGGTTGATTTCAATGCAAATAGCGCTAAACTTCAAACATGCCTTATGGCAAAGTCTAGCATGGGTTGGTTGTGGCATCGCCGGCTAGCCCATGTTGGCATGAGAAATCTTGACAAACTTCTCAAAGGGGATCACATCATTGGACTAACTAATGTTGAGTTTGAGAAAAATAGAATTTGTAGCGCGTGTCAAGCCGGAAAGCAAGTTGGAGCGCGTCATCCCACGAAGAACATCATGACGACAACAAAACCATTGGAACTTCTACACATGGACCTCTTTGGACCCGTTGCTTATATAAGCATCGGAGGTAACAAGTATGGTTTAGTCATTGTTGATGATTTTTCTCGCTTCACGTGGGTATTCTTTTTGCAAGAGAAAAGTGAAACACAAGGGATAATCAAGAAGTTTGCAAGAAGAGCCCAAAATGAATTCGAGTTGAAGATCAAGAAGATTCGAAGCGATAATGGAAGTGAATTCAAGAATACTCAAGTCGAAGAATTCCTTGATGAAGAAGGGATCAAGCACGAGTTCCCCGCTCCATACTCCCCTCAACAAAATGGAGTGGTAGAAAGAAAGAATCGGACATTGATCGAGATGGCAAGAACAATGCTTGATGAGTACAAGATCTCCGACCATTTTTGGGCGGAAGCCGTCAACACCGCTTGTCATGCCATCAACCGATTATATCTCCACAAGATATTGAAGAAAACGACATACGAACTCCTCACCGGTAACAAACCAAATGTTTCATATTTTAGAGTTTTCGGTAGTAAATGTTTTATTCTTAACAAGAAACCTAAAAACTCCAAATTTGCTCCAAATATTGATGAAGGTTTCTTGCTAGGATATGGATCAAATGCTTACACCTATCGTGTTTTCAACAAAACCTCGGGTTGTGTTGAAATAGCGAGAGACGTGACATTTGATGAATCTAACGGCTCTCAAGTAGAGCAAGTTGATTTGAATGTGTTAGAAAATGAGGAAGAGCCAAGTATTGCAATCAAGAAGATGTCAATAGGTGAAGTGAGGCCACAAGAAAAGGTGCACCAAGACAATTCATCTACACAAGTCGAGCCTCCTACCTCAAATCAAAGTCAAGACATTCCTCAAGGGAGTACAAGCAAACTCGTGGAGGATGCTCAAATTGAAGACCTTGAACCAATCCAACATACCTCTCAAATGCCACATCCGAGGGTGCATCAAAGTATCCAAAGAGATCACCCCGTCGATAACATCCTTGGTGATATCCAAAAGGGGGTAACTACACGCTCAAGAGTATCTAATTTTTGCGAATTTTACTCTTTCGTGTCTACTTTGGAACCTTTGAAGGTAGAAGATGCTTTGAAGGATCCGGATTGGGTGATGGCAATGCATGAAGAGCTCAACAACTTCGTTAGAAACAAAGTGTGGTCACTAGTGGAAAGACCTAATCAAAACGTGATAGGAACCAAATGGGTCTTCCGCAACAAACAAGACGAGAACGGAGTTGTCACAAGAAATAAGGCTCGGTTGGTAGCTCAAGGATTCACTCAGATTGAAGGTTTGGATTTTGGTGAGACTTATGCTCCCGTTGCTAGATTAGAATCAATTCATATATTGGTTGCATTTGCTACTCACCATGATTTTAAGCTTTATCAAATGGACGTCAAGAGTGCTTTCCTAAATGGTCCAATCGCCTAATTAGTCTATGTTGAGCAACCGCCGGGAATGGAGGACCATAAGAACCCTACTCATGTCTACAAACTCCATAAGGCGCTCTATGGGCTTAAACAAGCACCTAGAGCATGGTATGAATGCCTTAAGGATTTTCTCATTAAAAAGGGTTTCGAAATTGGTAAAGTCGATCCTACTCTCTTCACAAAATATGTTGATAATGACCTATTTGTATGCCAAATATATGTTGATGACATTATATTTGGCTCCACTAACAAAAGCTTCTGTGAAGAATTTAGTAGGTTGATGACTAAGAGATTTGAGATGTCAATGATGGGTGAATTGAAATTCTTTCTCGGATTTCAAATCAAACAACTCAAGGAAGGGACGTTTTTGTGTCAAACAAAGTACATAAAGGATAAAATCGGAACTTCCGATGTCAACTGAATGAAAACCAAACCAAGTTTGTTTCTCTCGTAAGCTTAATCGATTCTCTCTGTCCTTAGCTCAATGGATCCTGATCAAGGTGGCTCCCAGCCCCAACCAGACCCTACTGTCTTAGGCGCTAAGAGGCCAAGACAGACTCAGTTTCCTTCCGTCACCCTTTTGCGTGTTGGTGCAGCTGCAGTGCCCATTGGGACCAGCCGTAGTGGAATGTGTCACACCGGCTGGGTCGGAACCGGAACTAAAGCTGAAAAGCACAAGCGAACTTCGTAGGTTCATTCGGGGTGTTTGGCTCTCAGTTTGTTTCGCGCATCGCTTTCGTTTGTACGCAGCGTACAGTAGCGTGCGAACCCGTCTTGGTGGAATATTTCGCGCCGACTCGGACGGATTCGAAATGCCTGCCAAAATGAGTTACGACACATGCGAAGTCCACTGGCGCGTGCTTGCCGCTCGGTTTCATTTCTTCATCGTTTTCGTGCGGACGCTCCCTACATCTTGCATGTTGACTTGTCCATGGTTCTCTTGGCCTTCCCTAAGGAGTTCACACCTTCTCACATTGTCTTCATACCAAAGAATAATGAAATTACTTGCATTAGGTAGCAGCTGATTATCAAAAGAAATATAATCCTTACAAAGGAGCGAGTTCACCTGTTGATTGATTTGTTTTGCACGAGCGCGTGTTATTGGTCCTCGAAAATGATTTGGGGTCTCATGAACAGCACTAGGGGAAAGGCATCGCGATGGTGTTATGCTACGCGTAACAGAATATTTCACAGACACTCAGACGGATTCGTAATGCATGCCGAATGTGCTACGGCTATGTACATACCATTCAGCATGTTTGGAAGAAAGTTTCATTTCGTGCAACGCCCTGTTACGTATGTAGCTAACGGTACCATTTTGGGTCCCCTGTGGATGAATATTTAACGCACACTCGAGCGTATTTGAAATGTTTGCCGAAATGAGCTAGGGCACTTGTGAAGTCTATTCGACGTGTTGGACACTCAGTTTCGTTTCGGGTGTCGTTTTTCTAAGCACATAAGCATGCAAGCACCCATTGCGACCCATCGATTCTGGATGCTTGGCACCATTGTTCGATCCGCGCACCATTCCGGCACGCTCGAAGCATACAGTACCATTTATCGTGCAGGTCTCGCTACGATTCGGAGGGACCCAAAGTCGGTGCTAATAGGAGCTAGTAAACAGATGAAGTCCATTTGGGGTGCTTGACACTCAGTTTCATTTCTTGCGTCATTTTCTAACGCATGCTGCTTACTGTACGCGTTGCGTGGGAAAGTTCCACACCGACTCGAAGATATTCCAAATGCATGCCGAACAGAGTTACGAGGCATACGAAGTCCATTTGCGGTGTTTCGCATGCAGTTTTCTTCCGTTGAACAGTTTCATACGCAAGCATCTTATAGAACCCGTTGGGACCCGCTGTGGAGGAATGTTCCACAACGACTCGGACGGTTTTGAAATGCGTGCCAAAGTGACTACGGCGAACAAGAAGATCATTCGGGGTGTTTGGCACACAGTTTCCTTCCGTCACCCGTTTGCGTGCGGGTGCAGCTGCAGTGCCCGTTGGGACCAGCCGTAGTGGAATGTGTCACACCGGCTGGGTCGGAACCGGAACTAAAGCTGAAAAGCACAAGCGAACTTCGTAGGTTCATTCGGGGTGATTGGCACTCAGTTTGTTTCGCGCATCGCTTTCGTTTGTACGCAGCGTACAGTAGCGTGCGAACCCGTCTTGGTGGAATATTTCGCGCCGACTCGGACGGATTCGAAATGCGTGCCAAAATGAGTTACGACACATGCGAAGTCCACTGGGCGTGCTTGCCGCTTGGTTTCATTTGTGCATCTTTTTCGTGCGGACGCTCCCTACAGTACTCGTTCGTGCACGGCGTGAAGGAATGTTTCACAGACAGTCGGACGGATTCGTAATGCATGCTGAATGTGCTACGGCTATGTACGGCCCATTCGGCATGTCTGGAAGAAAGTTTCGTTTCGTGCAACGCCCAGTTACGTATGTAGCTAACGGTACCATTTTGGGTCCCCTATGGATGAATGTTTAACGCAGACTCGAGCGTACTCGAAATGCTTGCCAAAATGAGCTAGGGCACGTGTGAAGTCCATTCGGCGTGTTGGACCCTCAGTTTCGTTTCGGGCGTCGTTTTTGTAAGAACATAAGCATGCAAGCACCCATTGCGACCGGTCGTGAAGGAATGTTTCACACTGACCCAGACAGATCAGAAATGAATTTTGGATGGGTAAAAATGCATATCAACACCATTCGTGCTGTTCGGTTGAGAGTTCCCATTCGTACATCGTCTTCATACGCATGCAGCTCAAAGTAACAGTTGGGACCCGTCGCGGTGGAGGGCATGACTCAGACTCGGGTGGAATCGAAATGCATGCCGAAATGAGCTAGGGTGCATAGGATGTCGATTCTGGTTGCTTGGCACCATTCTTCGATCCGTGCACCATTCCGGCACGCTCGAAGCTTACACTACCATTTATCGTGCAGGTCTCGCAACGATTCGGAGGGACCCAAAGTCGATGCTAATAGGAGCTCGTAAACAGATGAAGTCCATTGGGGTGCTTGACACTCAATTTCATTTTCTTGCATCATTTTCTAACGCATGCTTCTTACTGTACGCGTTGCGTGGGGAAGTTCCACACCGACTCGAAGAGATTCCAAATGCATGCCGAACAGAGTTACGAGGCATACGAAGTCCATTCGCGGTGTTTCGCATGCAGTTTTCTTCCGTTGAACAGTTTCATACGCAAGCATCTTACAGAACACGTTCAGACCCGCCGTGGAGGAATGTTCCACAATGACTCGGACGGTTTTGAAATGCGTGCCAAAGTGACTACAACGAACAAGATGATCATTCGGGGTATTTGGCACTTAGTTTCCTTCCGTCACCCGTTTGCGTGCTGGTGCAACTGCAGTGTCCGTTGGGACCAGCCGTAGTGGAATGTGTCACACCGGCTGGGTCGGAGCCGGAACTAAAGCTGAAAAGCACAAGCGAACTTCGTACGTTCATTCGGGGTGATTGGCACTCAGTTTGTTTCGCGCATCGCTTTCGTTTGTACGCAGCGCACTGTAGCGTGCGAACCCGTCTTAGTGGAATATTTCGCGCCGACTCGGACGAATTCGAAATGCCTGCCAAAATGAGTTACGACACATGCGAAGTCCACTGGGTGTGCTTACCGCTCGGTTTCAATTCTGCAACGTTTTCGTGCGGACGCTCCCTACAGTACTCGTTCGTGCACGGCGTGAAGGAATGTTTCACAGACACTCAGATGGATTCGTAATGCACGCCGAATGTGGTACGGCTATGTACGGCCCATTCGGCATGTTTGGAAGAAAGTTTCGTTTCGTGCGACGCCCTGTTATGTATGTTGCTAACGGTACCGTTTTGGGTCCCCTGTGGATGAATGTTTCACGCAGACTCGAGCGTAGTCGAAATGATTACCGAAATGAGCTAGGGAACGTGTGAAGTCCATTCGGCATGTTGGACAATCAGTTTCGTTTCGGGCGTCGTTTTTGTAAGTACATAAGCATGCAGGCACCCATTGCGACCCATCGTGGAGGAATGTTTCACACTGACCCAGACAGATCAGAAATGAATTTTGGATGGGCTAAAATGTATATCAAGTCCATTCGTGCTGTTCGGTAGAGAGTTCCCATTCGTGCATCGTCTTCATACGCATGCAGCTCAAAGTAACAGCTGGGACCCGTCGCAGTAGAGGGCATGACTCAGACTCGGGTAGGATCGAAATGCATGCCGAAATGAGCTAGGGCGCATAAGAAGTCGATTCTGGTTGGTTGGCACCAGTGTTCGTTTTGAAGCTTACAGTACCATTTATCGTGCAGGTCTCGCAACGATTCGGAGGGACCCAAAGTCGATGCTAATAGGAGCTAGTAAACAGATGAAGTCCATTTGGGGTGCTTGACACTCAGTTTCATTTCTTGCGTCATTTTCTAACGCATGCTGCTTACTGTACGCGTTGCGTGGGAAAGTTCCACACCGACTCGAAGAGATTCCAAATGCATGCCGAACAGTGTTACGAGGCATACGAAGTCCATTCGTGGTGTTTCGCATGCAGTTTTCTTCCGTTTATCAGTTTCATACGAAAGCAGCTTACAGAACCCGGTTGGACCCGCCGTGGAGGAATGTTCCACCACGACTCGGACGGTTTTGAAATGCGTGCCAAAGAGACTACGGCGAATAAGAAGATCATTCGGGGTGTTTGGCACTCAGTTTCTTTCCGTCACCCATTTGCGTGCTGGTGCAGCTGCAGTGCCCATTGAGACCAGCTGTAGTGGAATGTGTCACGCCAGCTGGGTCGGAACCGGAACTAAAGCTGAAAAGCACAAGCGAACTTCGTAGGTACATTCGGGGTGATTGGCACTCCGTTTGTTTCGCGCATTGCTTTCGTTTGTACGAAGCGTACAGTAGCGTGCGAACCCACCTTGGTGGAATATTTCGCGCCGACTCGGACGGATTCGATATGCCTGCCAAAATGAGCTACGACACATGCGAAGTCCACTGGGTGTGCTTGCCGCTCGGTTTCATTTCTGCATCGTTTTCGTGCGGACGCTCCCTACAGTACTCGTTCGTGCACGGCTTGAAGGAATGTTTCACAGACACTCAGACGGATTCGTAATGCATGCCGAATGTGCTACGGCTATGTATGGCCCATACAGCATGTTTGAAAGAAAGTTTCGTTTCGTGCGACGCCCTGTTACGTATGTAGATAACGGTACCATTTTGGTTTCCCTGTGGGTGAATGTTTCACGCATACTCGAGCGTACTCGAAATGCTTACCGAAATGAGCTAGGGAACGTGTGAAGTCCATTCGGCATGTTGGACAATCAGTTTCATTTCGGGCGTCGTTTTTGTAAGCACCATGCAGGCACCCATTGCGACCAGTCATGGAGGAATATTTCACACTGACCCAGACAGATCAGAAATGAATTTTGGTTGGGCTAAAATACATATCAAGTCCATTCGTGCTGTTCGATAGAGAGTTCCCATTCGTCTTCATACGCATGCACCTCAAAGTAACAGTTGGGACCCGTCGCGGTGGAGGGCATGACTCAGACTCGGGTAGGATCGAAATGCATGCCGAAATGAGCTAGGGCGCATAAGAAGTCGATTCTGGTTGGTTGGCACCAGTGTTCGATTCGAAGCTTACAGTACCATTTATCGTGCAGGTCTTTCAACGATTCGGAGGGACCCAAAGTCGATGCTAATAGGAGCTAGTAAACATATGAAGTCCATTTGGGGTGCTTGACACTCAGTTTCATTTCTTAACGCATGCTGCTTACTGTACGCGTTGCGTGGGAAAGTTCCACACCGACTCGAAGAGATTCCAAATGCATGCCGAACAGAGTTACAAGGCATACGAAGTCCATTCGCGGTGTTTCGCATGCAGTTTTCTTCCGTTTATCAGTTTCATACGAAAGCAGCTTACAGAACCCGGTTGGACCCGCCGTGGAGGAATGTTCCACAACGACTCGGACTGTTTTGAAATGCGTGCCAAAGTGACTACGGCGAACAAGAAGATCATTCGGGGTGTTTGGCACTCAGTTTCTTTCCGTCACCCGTTTGCGTGCTGGTGTAGCTGCAGTGCCCGTTGAGACCAGCCGTAGTGGAATGTGTCACACCGGCTGGGTCGAAACCGGAACTAAAGCTGAAAAGCACAAACGAACTTCGTAGGTTCATTCGGGGTGATTGGCACTCAGTTTGTTTTGCGCATCGCTTTCATTTGTACGCAGCGTACAGTAGCGTGCGAACCCATCTTGGTGGAATATTTCGCGCCGACTCGGACGGATTCGAAATGCCTGCCAAAATGAGTTACGACACATGCGAAGTCCACTGGGCGTGCTTGCCGCTCGGTTTCATTTCTGCATCGTTTTCGTGCGGACGCTCCCAACAGTACTCGTTCGTGCACGGCGTGAAGAAATGTTTCAAAGACACACAGACGGATTCGTAATGCATGCCGAATGTGCTACGGCTATGTACGACCCATTCGGCATGTTTGGAAGAAAGTTTCGTTTCGTGCGACGCCTTGTTACGTATGTAGCTAACGGTACCATTTTGGGTCCCTTGTGGATGAATGTTTAACGCAGACTCGAGCGTACTCGAAATGCTTACCGAAATGAGCTAGGGAACGTGTGAAGTCCATTCGGCGTGTTGGACAATCAGTTTCGTTTCGGGCGTCGTTTTTGTAAGCACATAAGTATGCAGGCACCCATTGCGACTCGTTGTGGAGGAATGTTTCACACTGACCCAGACAGATCAGAAATGAATTTTGGATGGGCTAAAATGTATATCAAGTCCATTCGTGCTGTTCGGTAGAGAGTTCCCATTCGTGCATCGTCTTCATACGCATGCAGCTCAAAGTAACAGTTGGGACCCGTCGCGGTGGAGGGCATGACTCAGACTCGGGTGGAATCGAAATGCATGCCGAAATGAGCTAGGGCGCATAAGAAGTCAATTCTGGTTGGTTGGCACTAGTGTTCGATTCAAAGCTTACAGTACCATTTATCGTGCAGGTCTCGCAACGATTCGGAGGGACCCAAAGTCGATGTTAATAGGAGCAAGTAAACATATGAAGTCCATTTGGGGTGCTTGACACTCAGTTTCATTTCTTGCGTCATTTTCTAACGCATGTTGCTTACTGTACGCGTTGCGTGGGAAAGTTCCACACCTACTCGAAGAGATTCCAAATGCATGCCGAACAGAGTTACGAGGCATACGAAGTCCATTCGCGGTGTTTCGCATGCAGTTTTCTTCCGTTTATCAGTTTCATACGCAAGCATCTTACAGAACACGTTCAGACCCGCCGTGGAGGAATGTTCCACCACGACTCGGACGGTTTTGAAATGCGTGCCAAAGTGACTACGGCGAACAAGAAGATCATTCGGGGTGTTTGGCACTCAGTTTCTTTCCGTCACCCGTTTGCGTGCTGGTGCAGCTGCAGTGCCCGTTGAGACCAGCCGTAGTGGAATGTGTCACACCGGCTGGGTCGGAACCGGAACTAAAGCTGAAAAGCACAAGCGAACTTCGTAGGTTCATTCGGGGTGATTGGCACTCCGTTTGTTTCGCGCATCGCTTTCGTTTGTACGAAGCGTACAGTAGCGTGCGAACCCATCTTGGTGGAATATTTCGCGCCGACTCAGACGGATTCGAAATGCCTGCTAAAATGAGTTACGACACATGCGAAGTCCACTAGGCGTGCTTGCCGCTCGGTTTCATTTCTTCATCGTTTTCGTGCGGACGCTCCCTTACAAGATTGCTCCTCGCACGACGTGAAGGAATGTTTCACAGACACTCAGACGGATTCGTAATGCATGCCGAATGTGCTATGGCTATGTACATCCCATTCGGCATGTTTGGAAGAAAGTTTCGTTTCGTGCAACGCCCTGTTACGTATGTAGCTAACGGTACCATTTTGGGTCCCCTGTGGATGAATGTTTAACGCAGACTCGGCGCATTTCGAAATGCTTGCCGAAATGAGCTAGGGCACGTGTGAAGTCTATTCGGCGTGTTGGACACTCAGTTTCGTTTCGGGTGTCATTTTTCTAAGCACATAAGCATGCAAGCACCCATTGCGACCCGTCGATTCTGGTCGCTTGGCACCATTGTTCGATCCGTGCACCATTCTGGCACGCTCGAAGCTTACAGTACCATTTATCGTGCAGGTCTCGCAACGATTCGGAGGGACCCAAAGTCAATGCTAATAGGAGCTAGTAAACAGATGAAGTCCATTTGGGGTGCTTGACACTCAGTTTCATTTCTTGCATCATTTTCTAACGCATGCTGCTTACTGTACGCGTTGCGTGGGAAAGTTCCACACCGACTCGAAGAGATTCCAAATGCATGCCGAACAGAGTTACGAGGCATACGAAGTCCATTCGCGGTGTTTCGCATGCAGTTTTCTTCCGTTGAACAGTTTCATACGCAAGCATCTTACAGAACCCGTTGGGACCCGCCGTGGAGGAATGTTCCACAATGACTCGGACAGATTTGAAATGCGTGCCAAACTGACTACGGCGAACAAGAAGATCATTCGGGGTGTTTGGCACTCAGTTTCCTTCCGTCACCCGTTTGCGTGATGGTGCAGCTGCAGTGCCCGTTGGGACCAGCTGTAGTGGAAAGTGTCACACCGGCTGGGTCGGAACCGGAACTAAAGCTGAAAAGCACAAGCGAACTTCGTAGGTTCATTCCGGGTGATTGGCACTCAGTTTGTTTCGCGCATCGCTTTCGTTTGTACGCAGCTCACAGTAGCGTGCGAACCCGTCTTAGTGGAATAATTCGCGCCGACTCGGACGGATTCGAAATGCCTGCCAAAATGAGTTACGACACATGCGAAGTCTACTGGGCGTGCTTACCGCTCGGTTTCATTTCTACATCGTTTTCGTGCGGACGCTCCTACAGTACTCTTTCGTGCACGGCGTGAAGGAATGTTTCACAGACCCTCAGACGGATTCGTAATGCACGCCGAATGTGCTACGGCTATGTACGGCCCATTCGGCATGTTCGGAAGAAAGTTTCGTTTCGTGCAACACCCTGTTACGTATGTAGCTAACGGTACCATTTTGGGTCCCCTGCGGATGAATGTTTAACGCAGACTCGAGCGTACTCGAAATCCCTACCGAAATGAGCCAGGGCACGTGTGAAGTCCATTCGGCGTGTTGGACAACCAGTTTCGTTTCGGGCGTTTTTTTTGTAAGCACATAAGCATGCAAGCACCCATTGCGACCCGTCGTGAAGGAATGTTTCACACTGACCTAGACAGATCAGAAATGAATTTAGGATGGGGAAAAATGCATATCAAGACCATTCGTGCTGTTCGGCAGAGAGTTCCCATTCGTGCATCGTCTTCATACGCATGCAGCTCAAAGTAACAGTTGGGACCCGTCGCGGTGGAGGGCATGACTCAGACTCGGGTGGAATCGAAATGCATGCCGAAATGAGCTAGGGGGCATAGGAAGTCGATTCTGGTTGCTTGGCACCATTGTTCGATCCGTGCACCATTCCGGCACGCTCGAAGCTTACAGTACCATTTATCGTGCAGGTCTCGCAACGATTCGGAGGGACCAAAAGTCGATGCTAATAGGAGCTAGTAAACAGATGAAGTCCATTTGGGGTGCTTGACACTCAGTTTTATTTCTTGCGTCATTTTCTAACGCATGCTGCTTACTGTACGCGTTGCGTGGGAAAGTTCCACACCGACTCGAAGAGATTCCAAATGCATGCCGAACAGAGTTACGAGGCATACGAAGTCCATTCGCGGTGTTTCGCATGCAGTTTTCTTCCGTTGAACAGTTTCATACGCAAGCATCTTACAGAACCCGTTGGGACCCGCCGTGGAGGAATGTTCCACAATGACTCGGACAGATTTGAAATGCGTGCCAAACTGACTACGGCGAACAAGAAGATCATTCGGGGTGTTTGGCACTCAGTTTCCTTCCGTCACCCGTTTGCGTGATGGTGCAGCTGCAGTGCCCGTTGGGACCAGCTGTAGTGGAAAGTGTCACACCGGCTGGGTCGGAACCGGAACTAAAGCTGAAAAGCACAAGCGAACTTCGAGAGGTTCATTCGGGTGATTGGCACTCAGTTTGTTTCGCAGATCGCTTTCGCTTGTACGCAGCTCACAGCGCGTGCGAACCCGTCTTAGTGGAATAATTCGCGCCCGACTCGGACGGATTCGAAATGCCTGCCAAAATGAGTTACGACACATTACGCGAAGTCTACTGGGCGTGCTTACCGCCGGTTTCATTTCTACATCGTTTCGTGCGGACGCTCCTACAGTACTCTTCGCACGGCGTGAAGGAATGTTTCACAGACCCTCAGACGGATTCAGTAATGCACGCCGAATGTGCTACGGCTATGTACGGCCCATTCGGCATGTTCGAAGAAAGTTTCGTTTCGTGCAACACCCTGTTACGTATGTAGCTAACGGTACCATTTTGGGTCCCCTGCGGATGAATGTTTAACGCAGACTCGAGCGTACTCGAAATCCCTACCGAAATGAGCCAGGGCACGTGTGAAGTCCATTCGGCGTGTTGGACAACCAGTTTCGTTTAGGCGTTTTTGTAAGCACATAAGCATGCAAGCACGCATTGCAACCCGTCGTGAAGGAATGTTTCACACTGACCCAGACAGATCAGAAATGAATTTTGGATGGGGAAAAATGCATATCAAGACCATTCGTGCTGTTCGGCAGAGAGTTCCCATTCGTGCATCGTCTTCATACGCATGCAGCTCAAAGTAACAGTTGGGACCCGTCGCGGTGGAGGGATGACTCAGACTCGGGTGGAATCGAAATGCATGCCGAAATGAGCTAGGGGGCATAGGAAGTCGATTCTGGTTGCTTGGCACCATTGTTCGATCGGTGCACCATTCCGGCACGCTCGAAGCTTACAGTACCATTTATCGTGGCAGGTCTACTTAGCGATTCGGAGGGACCAAAAGTCGATGCTAATAGGAGCTAGTAAACAGATGAAGTCCATTCGGGGTGTTTGTCACTCAGTTTTATTTCATGCGTCATTTTCTAACGCATGTCGCTTACAAGACGCTGGCGTTGCGTGGGAAAGTTCCACACCGACTCGAAGAGATTCCAAATGCATGCCGAACAGAGTTACGAGGCATACGAAGTCCATTCGCGATGTTTCGCTTGCAGTTTTCTTCCGTTGAACAGTTTCATACGCAAGCATCTTACAGAACCCGTTGGGACCCGCCGTGGAGGAATGTTCCACAACGACTCGGACGGTTTTGAAATGCGTGCCAAAGTGACTACGGCGAACAAGAAGATCATTCGGGGTGTTTGGCACTCAGTTTCCTTCCGTCACCCGTTTGCGTGCTGGTGCAGCTGCAGTGCCCGTTGGGACCAGCCGTAGTGGAATGTCTCACACCGGCTGGGTCGGAACCGGAACTAAAGCTGAAAAGCACAAGCGAACTTCGTAGGTTCATTCGGGGTGTTTGGCACTCAGTTTGTTTCGCGCATCGCTTTCGTTTGTACGCAGCGTACAGTAGCGTGCGAACCCGTCTTCGTGTAATATTTCGCGCCGACTCGGATGGATTCGAAATGCCTGCCAAAATGAGTTACGACACATGCGAAGTCCACTGGGCGTGCTTGCCGCTCGGTTTCATTTCTTCATCGTTTTCGTGCGGACGCTCCCTACAGTACTCGTTCCTGCACGGCGTGAAGGAATGTTTCACAGACACTCAGACGGATTCGTAATGCATGCCGAATGTGCTACGGCTATGTACATCCCATTCGGCATGTTTGGAAGAAAGTTTCGTTTCGTGCAACGCCCTGTTACGTATGTAGCTAACGGTACCATTTTGGGTCCCCTGTGGATGAATGTTTAACGCAGACTCGAGCGTACTCGAAATGCTTGCCGAAATGAGCTAGGGCACGTGTGAAGTCTATTCGGCGTGTTGGACACTCAGTTTCGTTTCGGGTGTCATTTTTCTAAGCACATAAGCATGCAAGCACCCATTGCGACCCGTCGATTCTGGTTGCTTGGCACCATTGTTCGATCCGTGCACCATTCCGGCACGCTCGAAGCTTACAGTACCATTTATCGTGCAGGTCTCGCAACGATTCGGAGGGACCCAAAGTCGATGCCAATAGGAGCTAGTAAACAAATGAAGTCTATTTGGGGTGCTTGACACTAAGTTTCATTTCTTGCATCATTTTCTAACGCATGCTGCTTACTGAACGCGTTGCGTGGGAAAGTTCCACACCGACTCGAAGAGATTCCAAATGCATGCCGAACAGAGTTACGAGGCATACGAAGTCCATTCGCGGTGTTTCGCATGCAGTTTTCTTCCGTTGAACAGTTTCATACGCAAGCATCTTACAGAACCCGTTGGGACCCGCCGTGGAGGAATGTTCCACAATGACTCGGACAGATTTGAAATGCGTGCCAAACTGACTACGGCGAACAAGAAGATCATTCGGGGTGTTTGGCACTCAGTTTCCTTCCGTCACCCGTTTGCGTGATGGTGCAGCTGCAGTGCCCGTTGGGACCAGCTGTAGTGGAAAGTGTCACACCGGCTGGGTCGGAACCGGAACTAAAGCTGAAAAGCACAAGCGAACTTCGTAGGTTCATTCGGGGTGATTGGCACTCAGTTTGTTTCGCGCATCGCTTTCGTTTGTACGCAGCTCACAGTAGCGTGCGAACCCGTCTTAGTGGAATAATTCGCGCCGACTCGGACGGATTCGAAATGCCTGCCAAAATGAGTTACGACACATGCGAAGTCTACTGGGCGTGCTTACCGCTCGGTTTCATTTCTACATCGTTTTCGTGCGGACGCTCCTACAGTACTCTTTCGTGCACGGCGTGAAGGAATGTTTCACAGACCCTCAGACGGATTCGTAATGCACGCCGAATGTGCTACGGCTATGTACGGCCCATTCGGCATGTTCGGAAGAAAGTTTCGTTTCGTGCAACACCCTGTTACGTATGTAGCTAACGGTACCATTTTGGGTCCCCTGCGGATGAATGTTTAACGCAGACTCGAGCGTACTCGAAATCCCTACCGAAATGAGCCAGGGCACGTGTGAAGTCCATTCGGCGTGTTGGACAACCAGTTTCGTTTCGGGCGTTTTTTTTGTAAGCACATATGCATGCAAGCACCCATTGCGACCCGTCGTGAAGGAATGTTTCACACTGACCTAGACAGATCAGAAATGAATTTAGGATGGGGAAAAATGCATATCAAGACCATTCGTGCTGTTCGGCAGAGAGTTCCCATTCGTGCATCGTCTTCATACGCATGCAGCTCAAAGTAACAGTTGGGACCCGTCGCGGTGGAGGGCATGACTCAGACTCGGGTGGAATCGAAATGCATGCCGAAATGAGCTAGGGGGCATAGGAAGTCGATTCTGGTTGCTTGGCACCATTGTTCGATCCGTGCACCATTCTGGCACGCTCGAAGCTTACAGTACCATTTATCGTGCAGGTCTCGCAACGATTCGGAGGGACCCAAAGTCGATGCTAATAGGAGCTAGTAAACAGATGAAGTCCATTTGGGGTGCTTGACACTCAGTTTTATTTCTTGCGTCATTTTCTAACGCATGCTGCTTACAGTACACGTTGTGTGGGAAAGTTCCACACCGACTCGAAGAGATTCCAAATGCATGCCGAACAGAGTTACGAGGCATACGAAGTCCATTCGCGGTGTTTCGCATGCAGTTTTCTTCCGTTGAACAGTTTCATACGCAAGCATCTTACAGAACCCGTTGGGACCCACCGTGGAGGAATGTTCCACAATGACTCGGACAGATTTGAAATGCGTGCCAAACTGACTACGGCGAACAAGAAGATCATTCGGGGTGTTTGGCACTCAGTTTCCTTCCGTCACCCGTTTGCGTGATGGTGCAGCTGCAGTGCCCGTTGGGACCAGCTGTAGTGGAATGTGTCACACCGGCTGGGTCGGAATCGGAACTAAAGCCGAAAGGACAAGCGAACATCGTAGGTTCATTCGGGGTGATTGGCACTCAGATTGTATCGCGCATCGCTTTCGTTTGTACGCAGCGCACAATAGCGTGCGAACCCGTCTTAGTGGAATATTTCGCGCCGACTCGGATGGATTCGAAATGCCTGCCAAAATGAGGTACGACACATGGGAAGTCCACTGGGCGTGCTTACCGCTCGGTTTCATTTCTGCATCGTTTTCGTGCGGACGCTCCTAAAGTACTGTTCGTGCACGGCGTGAAGGAATGTTTCACAGACACTCAGACGGATTCGTAATGCACGCCGAATGTGCTACGGCTATGTACGGCCCATTCGGCATGTTTGGAAGAAAGTTTCGTTTCGTGCAACACCCTGTTACGTATGTAGCTAACGGTACCATTTTGGGTCCCCTGTGAATGAATGTTTAACACAGACTCGAGCGTACTCGAAATCCCTACCGAAATGAGCCAGGGCACGTGTGAAGTCCATTCGGCGTGTTGGACAACCAGTTTCGTTTCGGGCGTTTTTTTTGTAAGCACATAAGCATGCAAGCACCCATTGCGACCCGTCGTGAAGGAATGTTTCACACTGACCTAGACAGATCAGAAATGAATTTAGGATGGGGAAAAATGCATATCAAGACCATTCGTGCTGTTCGGCAGAGAGTTCCCATTCGTGCATCGTCTTCATACGCATGCAGCTCAAAGTAACAGTTGGGACCCGTCGCGGTGGAGGGATGACTCAGACTCGGGTGGAATCGAAATGCATGCCGAAATGAGCTAGGGGGCATAGGAAGTCGATTCTGGTTGCTTGGCACCATTGTTCGATCGGTGCACCATTCCGGCACGCTCGAAGCTTACAGTACCATTTATCGTGCAGGTCTCGCAACGATTCAGAGGGACCAAAAGTCGATGCTAATAGGAGCTAGTAAACAGATGAAGTCCATTTGGGGTGCTTGACACTCAGTTTTATTTCATGCGTCATTTTAGCATGCTTACGATGCTGGCGTTGTGTGGGAAAGTTCCACACCGACTCGAAGAGATTCCAAATGCATGCCGAACAGATTTACGAGGCATACGAAGTCCATTCGCGGTGTTTAGCATGCAGTTTTCTTCCGTTGAACAGTTTCATACGTAAGCATCTTACAGAACCCGTTGGGACCCGCCGTGGAGGAATGTTCCACAACGACTCGAACTGTTTTGAAATGCGTGCCAAAGTGACTACGGCGAACAAGAAGATCATTCAGGGTGTTTGGCACTCAGTTTCTTTCCGTCACCCGTTTGCGTGCTGGTGCAGCTGCAGTGCCCGTTGGGACCAGCCGTAGTGGAATGTCTCACACCGGCTGGGTCGGAACTGGAACTAAAGCTGAAAAGCACAAGCGAATTTCGTATGTTCATTCGGGGTGTTTGGCACTCAGTTTGTTTCGCGCATCGCTTTCGTTTGTACGCAGCGCACAATAGCGTGCGAACCCGTCTTGGTGTAATGTTTCGCGCCGACTCCGATGGATTCGAAATGCCTGCCAAAATGAGTTACGACACATGTGAAGTCCACTAGGCGTGCTTGCCGCTCGGTTTCATTTCTTCATCGTTTTCGTGCGGACGCTCCCTACAGTACTCGTTCCTGCACGGCGTGAAGGAATGTTTCACAGACACTCAGACGGATTCGTAATGCATGCCGAATGTGCTACGGCTATGTACATCCCATTCGGCATGTTTGGAAGAAAGTTTCGTTTCGTGCAACGCCCTGTTACGTATGTAGCTAACGGTACCATTTTGGGTCCCCTGTGGATGAATGTTTCACGCAGACTCGAGCGTACTCGAAATGCTTGCCGAAATGAGCTAGGGCACGTGTGAAGTCTATTCGGCGTGTTGGACACTCAGTTTCGTTTCGGGTGTCGTTTTTCTAAGCACATAAGCATGCAAGCACCCATTGCGACCCGTCGATTCCGGTTGCTTGGCACCATTGTTCGATCCGTGCACCATTCCGGCACGCTCGAAGCTTACAGTACCATTTACCGTGCAGGTCTCGCAACGATTCGGAGGGACCCAAAGTCGATGCTAATAGGAGCTAGTAAACAGATGAAGTCCATTTGGGGTGCTTGACACTCAGTTTCATTTCTTGCATCATTTTCTAACGCTTGCTGCTTACTGTACGCGTTGCATGGGAAAGTTCCACACCGACTCGAAGAGATTCCAAATGCATGCCGAACAGAGTTACGAGGCATACAAAGTCCATTCGCGGTGTTTCGCATGCAGTTTTCTTCCGTTGAACAGTTTCATACGCAAGCATCTTACAGAACCTGTTGGGACCCGCCGTGGAGGAATGTTCCACAATGACTCGGACGGATTTGAAATGCGTGCCAAACTGACTACGGCGAACAAGAAGATCATTCGGGGTGTTTGGCACTCAGTTTCCTTCCATCACCCGTTTGCGTGATGGTGCAGCTGCAGTGCCCGTTGGGACCAGCTGTAGTGGAAAATGTCACACCGGCTGGGTCGGAACCGGAACTAAAGCTGAAATGCACAAGCAAACTTCGTAGGTTCATTCCGGGTGATTGGCACTCAGTTTGTTTCGCGCATCGCTTTCGTTTGTACGCAGCTCACAGTAGCGTGCGAACCCGTCTTAGTGGAATAATTCGCGCCGACTCAGACGGATTCGAAACGCCTGCCAAAATGAGTTACGACACATGCGAAGTCCACTGGGAGTGCCTACCGCTCGGTTTCATTTCTGCATCGTTTTCGTGCGGACGCTCCTACAGTACTCTTTCGTGCACGGCGTGAAGGAATGTTTCACAGACCCTTAGACGGATTCGTAATGCACGCCGAATGTGCTACGGCTATGTTACGTATGTAGCTAATGGTACCATTTTGGGTCCCCTGCGGATGAATGTTTAACGCAGACTCGTGCGTACTCGAAATCCCTACCGAAATGAGCCAGGGCACGTGTGAAGTCCATTCGGCGTGTTGGACAACCAGTTTCGTTTCGGGCGTAGTTTTTGTAAGCACATAAGCATGCAAGCACCCATTGCGACCCGTCGTGAATGAATGTTTCACACTGACCCAGACAGATCAGAAATGAATTTAGGATGGGGAAAAATGCATATCAAGACCATTCGTGCTGTTTGGCAGAGAGTTCCCATTCGTGCATCGTCTTCATACGCATGCAGCTCAAAGTAACAGTTGGAACCCGTCGCGGTGGAGGGCATGACTCAGACTCGGGTGGAATCGAAATGCATGCCGAAATAAGCTAGGGGGCATAGGAAGTCGATTCTGGTTGCTTGGCACCATTGTTCGATCCGTGCACCATTCCGGCACGCTCGAAGCTTACAGTACCATTTATCGTGCAGGTGTCGCAACGATTCGGAGGGACCAAAAGTCGATGCTAATAGGAGCTAGTAAACAGATGAAGTCCATTTGGGGTGCTTGACACTCAGTTTTATTTCTTGCGTCATTTTCTAACGCATGCTGCTTACAGTACGCGTTGTGTGGGAAAGTTCCACACAGACTCGAAGAGATTCCAAATGCATGCCGAACAGAGTTACGAGGCATACGAAGTCCATTCGCGGTGTTTAGCATGCAGTTTTCTTCTGTTGAACAGTTTCATACGCAAGCATCTTACAGAACCCGTTGGGACCCGCCGTGGAGGAATATTCCACAACGACTCGAACTGTTCTGAAATGCGTGCCAAAGTGACTACGGCGAACAAGAAGATCATTCGGGGTGTTTAGCACTCAGTTTCCTTCCGTCACCCGTTTGCGTGCTGGTGCAGCTGCAGTGCCCGTTGGGACCAGCCGTAGTGGAATGTCTCACACCGGCTGGGTCGGAACCGGAACTAAAGCTGAAAAGCACAAGCGAACTTCGTAGGTTCATTCGGGGTGTTTGGCACTCAGTTTGTTTCGCGCATCGCTTTCGTTTGTACGCAGCGTACAGTACCGTGCGAACCCGTCTTCGTGTAATATTTCGCGCCGACTCGGACGTATTCGAAATGCCTGTCAAAATGAGTTACGACACATGCGAAGTCCGCTGGGCGTGCTTGCCGCTCGGTTTCATTTTTTCATTGTTTTCGTGCGGGCGCTCCCTACAGTACTCGTTCCTACACGGCGTGAAGGAATGTTTCACAGACACTCAGACGGATTCGTAATGCATGACGAATGTGCTACGGCTATGTACATCCCATTCGGCATGTTTGGAAGAAAGTTTCGTTTCGTGCAACGCCCTGTTACATATGTAGCTAACGGTACAATTTTGGGTCCCCTGTGGATGAATATTTAACTCAGACTCGAGCGTACTCGAAATGATTGCCGAAATGAGCTAGGGCACGTGTGAAGTCTATTCGGCGTGTTGGACACTCAATTTCGTTTCGGGTGTCGTTTTTCTAAGCACATAAGCATGCAAGCACCCATTGCGACCCGTCGATTCTGGTTGATTGGCACCATTGTTCGATCCGCGGCGCCATTCCGCACGCTCGAAGCTTACAGTACCATTTATCGTGCAGGTCTACTTAGCGATTCGGAGGGACCCAAAGTCGATGCTAATAGGTGCTAGTAAACAGATGAAGTCCATTTGGGGTGCTTGACACTCAGTTTCATTTCTTGCGTCATTTTCTAACGCATACTGCTTACTGTACGCGTTGCGTGCGAAAGTTCCACACGGACTCGAAAAGATTCCAAATGCATGTCGAACAGATTTACGAGGCATACGAAGTTCATTCGCGGTGTTTCGCATGCAGTTTTCTTCCGTTGAACAGTTCATATGCAAGCATCTTACAGAACCCGTTGGGACCCGCCGTGGAGGAATCTTCCACAACGACTCGAACTGTTTTGAAATGCGTGCCAAAGTGACTACGGCGAATAAGAAGATCATTCGGGGTGTTTAGCACTCAGTTTCCTTCCGTCACCCGTTTGCGTGCTGGTGCAGCTGCAGTGCCCGTTGGGACCAGCCGTAGTGGAATGTCTCACACCGGCTGGGTCGGAACCGGAACTAAAGCTGAAAAGCACAAGCGAACTGCGTAGGTTCATTCGAGGTGTTTGGCACTCAGTTTGTTTCGCGCATCGCTTTCGTTTACATGCGCAGCGACAGAGCGCGCGGCGAACCCGTCTTGGTGTAATATTTCCCGCCGACTCGGACGTATTCGAAATGCCTGCCAAAATGAGTTACGACACATGTGAAGTCCACTGGGCGTGCTTGCCGCTCGGTTTCATTTCTTCATCGTTTTCGTGCGGGCGCTCCCTACAGTACTCGTTCCTACACGACGTGAAGGAATGTTTCACAGACACTCAGACGGATTCGTAATGCATGACGAATGTGCTACGGCTATGTACATCCCATTCGGCATGTTTGGAAGAAAGTTTCGTTTCGTACAGCATACATTACGTATGTAGCTAACGGTACAATTTTGGGTCCCTGTGGATGAATATTTAACGCAGACTCGGCGTGCATCGAAATGATTTACGAAATGAGCTAGGGCATGTGTGAAGTCTATTCGGCGTGTTGGACACTCGGTTCGTTTGGTGTCATTTTTCTAAGCACAAAAGCATGCAAGGACCCATTGCAACCCGTCGATTCTGGTTGATTGGCACCATTGTTCGATCCGTGCGCCATTAAGACGCTCGAAGCTTACAGTACCATTTATCGTGCAGGTCTCGCAACGATTCGGAGGGACCCAAAGTCGATGCTAATAGGAGCTAGTAAACAGATGAAGTCCATTTGGGGTGCTTGACACTCAGTTTCATTTCTTGCGTCATTTTCTAACGCATCTTGCTTCTTATGCGGCGTTGCGTGGGAAAGTTCCACATCGACTCGAAGAGATTCCAAATGCTTGCCGAACAGAGTTACGAGGCATACGAAGTCCATTCGCGGTGTTTCGCATGCAGTTTTCTTCCGTTGAACAGTTTCATACGCAAGCATCTTACAGAACCCGTTGGGACCCGCCGTGGAGGAATGTTCCACAATGACTCGGACGGTTTTGAAATGCGTGCCAAAGTGACTACGGCGAACAAGAAGATCATTCGGGGTGTTTGGCACTCAGTTTCCTTCCGTCACCCGCTTATGCGTCTTTGGTGTAGCTGCGGTGTCCGCTGGGACCGGCCGTAGTGGAATGTCTCACACCGACTGGGTCGAACCGGAACTAAAGCTGAAAAGCACAAGCGAACCGTGAGGTTCATTCGGGTGTTTGCCACTCGGTTTGTTTCGGCGCATCGCTTTCGTTGTACGCAGCGTCACGATGGCGTCGCGAACCCATCTTGGTGTAATATTTCGCGCCGACTCGGACGGATTCGAAATGCCTGCCAAAATGAGTTACGACAAATGCGAAGTCCACTGGGCGTGCTTGCCGCTCGGTTTCATTTCTTCATCGTTTTCGTGCGGACGCTCCCTACAATACTCGTTCCTGCACGACGTGAAGGAATGTTTCACAGACACTCAGACGGATTCGTAATGCATGCCGAATGTGCTACGGCTATGTACATCCCATTCGGCATGTTTGGAAGAAAGTTTCGTTTCGTGCAACGCCCTGTTACGTATGTAGCTAACGGTACCATTTTGGGTCCCCTGTGGATGAATATTTAACGCAGACTCGAGCGTACTCGAAATGATTGCCGAAATGAGCTAGGGCACGTGTGAAGTCTATTCGGCGTGTTGGACACTCAGTTTCGTTTCGGGTGTCATTTTTCTAAGCACATAAGCATGCAAGCACCCATTGCGACCCGTCGATTCTGGTTGATTGGCACCATTGTTCGATCCGTGCGCCATTCCGGCACGCTCGAAGCTTACAGTACCATTTATCGTGCAGGTCTCGCAACGATTCGGAGGGACCCAAAGTCGATGCTAATAGGTGCTAGTAAACAGATGAAGTCCATTTGGGGTGCTTGACACTCAGTTTCATTTCTTGCGTCATTTTCTAACGCATGCTGCTTCTATCAGACGTTGCGTGGGATAGTTCCACACGGACTCGAAGAGATTCCAAATGCATGCCGAATAGATTTACGAGGCATACGAAGTCCATTCGCGGTGTTTCGCATGCAGTTTTCTTCCGTTGAACAGTTTCATACGCAAGCATCTTACAGAACCCGTTGGGACCCGCCGTGGAGGAATGTTCCACAGCGACTCGAACGGTTTTGAAATGCGTGCCAAAGTGACTATGGCGAACAAGAAGATCATTCGGGGTGTTTGGCACTCAGTTTCCTTCCGTCACCCGTTTGCGTCTTTGATGCCGGGTGCAGTGCCCAGCCGTAGTGGAATGTCTCACACCGGGTGGGTCGGAACCGGAACTAAAGCTGAAAAGCACAAGCGAACTTCGTAGGTTCATTCGGGGTGTTTGGCACTCAGTTTTTTTCGCGCATCGCTTTCGTTTGTACGCAGTGTACAGTATCATGCGAACCCGTCTTGGTGTAATATTTCGCGACGACTCGGACAGATTCGAAATGCCTGCCAAAATGAGTTACGACACATGCGAAGTCCACTAGGCGTGCTTGCCGCTCGGTTTCATTTCTTCATCGTTTTCGTGCGGACGCTCCCTACGATGCTACTCGTTCACGCGGCGTGAAGGAATGTTTCACAGACACTCAGACGGATTCGTAATGCATGCCGAATGTGCAACGGCTATGTACATCTCATTCGGCATGTTTGGAAGAAAGTTTCGTTTCGTGCAACGCCCTGTTACGTATGTAGCTAACGGTACCATTTTGGGTCCCCTGTGGATGAATATTTAACGCAGACTCGAGCGTACTCGAAATGATTGCCGAAATGAGCTAGGGCACGTGTGAAGTCTATTCGGCATGTTGTACACTCAGTTTCGTTTCGAGTGTCGTTTTTGTAAGCACATAAGCATGCAAGCACCCATTGCGACCCGTCGATTCTGGTTGCTTGGCACCATTGTTCGATCCGTGCACCATTCCGGCACGCTTGAAGCTTACAGTACCATTTATCGTGCAGGTCTCGCAACGATTCGGAGGGACTCAAAGTTGATGCTAATAGGAGCTAGTAAAGAGATGAAGTCCATTTGGGGTGCTTGACACTCAGTTTCATTTCTTGCGTCATTTTCTAACGCAGACTCGAGCGTACTCGAAATCCCTACCGAAATGAGCTAGGGCACGTGTGAAGTCCATTCGGCGTGTTGGACAACCAGTTTTGTTTCGGGCGTAGTTTATGTAAGCACATAAGCATGCAAGCACCCATTGCGACCCGTCGTGAAGGAATGTTTCACACTGACCCAGACATATCAGAAATGAATTTTGGATGGGGAAAAATGCATATCAAGACCATTCGTGCTGTTCGGCAGAGAGTTCCCATTCGTGCATCGTCTTCATACTGAAAGTGCATCTAGGCCCCCAAATTGGTTTTGGTTGATTAATGACAAACGATTAAAGAGACTAACGTGTTCAATGAGCTTATGAGCAGGTAAAATGTTCAATGTGAGATCTTCTACATGCGAAGGATACCCTCAAGCGTTTTTAAGCGAGTAAAACGGCATTGTATTCTTGTTTTTCTATGCTTTGTGTCGTAGGAATGCCGTACTATTAAGAGGGATGCATCGTAAATGATCTAGGATAGTCTCTATGCTCAGATGAATGTTACTTTAATTTTGTTGAGACCCTAAGTCACCGCGCATGCACCGGAATGTGTTTTTATCAAAGTTCAAGTCGGACATTCCGATATTACATCGGAAGTTCCGATGTTACCGGACATTCCGATGTGCATGCTTGCTTCAGTCTGATGCGTGGAAGATGTATCGGAAGTTCCGATATTTTCGATCGGAAGTTCCGATACGTTGTTGAAACTTTCTAGGGTGCTCTCTGTAAAGATCGGAAGTTCCGATATTTGACATCGGAAGTTCTGATGTGTTCAAACCAGAAAAAGGGAGCTCTCTGGAATTATCGGACATTCCGATATATTAGATCGGACATTCCGATGTGAAGTCGGAAGTTCCGATGTTTATATCGGACAGTCCGATATGGACTTAGAAGCATTTGTCGAGGTGCTTTTCTGGGAACATCGGAAGTTCCGATGCACCTTTTTCGACAGTTGAAGTGCGCTCGAGTTCTGATTGTTTGCACATATCGGACATTCCGATGTTGACATCGGAAGTTCCGATATGCAGCTGAGTGAGTGTATAACGGCTAGTTTTTGCAAGAAACTATAAATACCCCACTCCTCTCTCATTTGATAAAGACACACTCTTGTTGGCAGAACTCTAGAGCACCTTGAGCACCTTCTAGCTTTCTATTGAGTCCTCCTCTTTGATCTTAGGGATCATCTAGAGAGTGAGGACAATAGTTGAGATCTAGAGCTTGAAGTGAAAAGCAAGTGTCATTCATCTCGAGCATTAGAGTGTTCCTCCAAGATCGATCAACGGTGCATTTGTTTCTCTTGGAGGTTGAAGGACTCCTAGACGGTTAGGCGTCGCTCATGAGCTCCCAAGGATTGTGGGACGCCGTGAGAAGTTTGTGAAGGCCGGCTCCGCCTCCGAAAGGAAAGGAACCATTAGTGAAACCAAGCCTCAAGTGCGACCGAGGTTTGGGAGGAAAGGGTTGGAAAAGACCCGGCTCTTTGGAGCCTCCTCAACGGAGACGTAGGATTCCCTCAAGAATTCGAACTCCGGGATCAAATCCGTGTCACTTCATTTACTTTACTTAAGCTGGTTTCTGTATTGCTTTGATCTAACACTCTCAGATTGTTTCTTAAGTTCATTACTTTCAGTTGTTAATTGTCCGTGTCAAAAGTCGATCGGACATTCCGAACTGGTATCGGAAGTTCCGATTTCATATCGGAAGTTCCGATCCAACACCGGAAGTTCCGATACTCTTTCCGCTGCGATGAATTTAGTTTAATTTTTAAATTGCCTATTCACCCCTCCCCTCTAGGCAACTTTCTCATCTTTTCAATTGGTATCAGAGCGAGACCTTCTCGAAGGCTTAACCGCTTGAAGGGAACGTGATGGCCAACACTGGATTGAAGGTTGTCGTGTCGGGGGAAGAAGGTAGTCCAAAGGCCGGACATGGAACTCCCGCGAAGACCAAGGAAGGTGACACCTCAACGTCATCGCAGGGAGCTCAAATTCCTTTTAATTACGAAAAATTGAATACTTCTTCCTCGCATTCCTATATTACTGTGCCCTCCGGGCGTGCACCATTTTTCGATGGCACGTACTATTCCGCCTGGAGGCACAAAATGAAAATGCATTTGATGTCTCTCCATCCTAGTGTTTGGAAGATTGTGTGTACAGGTTTAGACATGCCGGAAGACGACATGGAGCTTACACCGCAACAAGAACAAAACATCCACCGAAATGCACAAGCCGCGAGTGTTTTGCTTAGAGCATTGAGTCCCGAAGAATTCAACAAGGTTGATGGTCTAGAAAAAGCTAAAGAGATATGGGACACACTCCAAGTAGCTCACGAAGGAACATCAAGTGTGAGGGAATCAAGGATTGAGTTACTTGAAGGAAAGTTGGGGAGGTTTGTGATGAATGATGATGAATCTCCACAACAAATGTATGATCGCTTGATGATCCTTGTGAACAAGATCCGAGGGCTTGGAAGCAAGGATATGACGGACCACGTCGTGGTGAAGAGGATGTTGAGAGCCTTTGCTCCAAGGAATTTGACTCTCGTAACTCTTATACGAGAGCGAAAAGATTTCAAAAGGCTCACTCCAAATGATGTGCTCGGTAGAATCCTTTCACACGAGCTCATGGAAGAGGAAGCAAAGGAAGTAAAAAATCTTGCCAAGCAAAGTTCGAGTTCAAGATCAAAGGAAATAGCCTTGAAGGCAAGTAGAAAGGAAGAATCAACCTCAAGTGATGAAGAGGAAGATGAAAGCGAAGACGAGGAAGATTTGGCATTATTTGTGAGAAAATTCAAAAAATTCCTCAAGTATGATGGTTCAAGCAAATACAAGAAGAACTACAACGACAAATCAAGAGGAAGAAGAAACACTAAGAGGGCTTGCTATGAGTGCGGTGAAGTTGGACACTTCATCGCCGATTGTCCAAAGAAGAAGAACAACCCAAATGAGACCAAGAAGAATGAGCCGCATAAGAAGAACAAGACCTACAAGAAGAATTACTGGGGGCGAGATCACTTTGGATAAGAATGGGATTCACACGACTCGACTCGACACCGCAGATGATGAAGGAGTCGCCACCCTCGCCATTGAAGCCGCTCCACGAGACCAAGTCACTATTCGGGAATTGAGCGACAACGACTCGACCACGACGCGCCTATTTGTCTTATGGCTAAAGGCGCAAGGTAATGGCTAAAACAAAACCCCCTAGTAGTGATAGTGAATTAGATAGTGATGATAATGATGATGATGATGCTCTACTTTGTGATTTGACCAAATCGGCTATTGCTAAGATTCATAAGCTATTGAAAAGAATAGATAGCCAAGAGGAGACTCTCGAGAAGCAAGAAGAGTTACTAATTTGTGAAAAGAAGAAAACTCTTGCTCTCGAGAAGATCCTCACAAAAGAAAAGGAGACTATTGAATTGTTAACCAAAAAGCTTGATTTGGCTAATAATTCAATTGAAATGCTTAAGGGTTCAAATGAGTCACTTCAAGAGAATGTTATAAGTCTAGAAAACAATCTTCAAGCTCTTGAAGTGCAAATTGAATCTCTTAATGATATTAACTCTCCAATTATTGATTCACCATTAGCATCTATTCCTTCCACTAGCAGTGGTTGCTCTCGTTGCTACAATGTTGATGTTAATGCTTGCACTACTAACTCCCAATTTGTGCAAGTATTAAAAAGCGAAAACGAGAGATTAAGTGCCTTGGTAAGATACGGTTGCATGAAAACTTATCAATCTAAGGATGCCCTATATAAGACCATAAATGGTCGAGGCAACAAAAACAAAGAAGGGCTAGGATATGATAAGTACGAGTGCAAAGGAAATGACCGTGTGGTGGTAAAAGGTAAGGAATGCATCAAGTTTGTCAAAGGAAATGACAAACAACCATTGATCACCACACATGTCATCAAGACCGGGCAAGAATCTAAGAAGCATCTTCAACATCATACATCTTATTCTATTCACTTTGCTTCTTATATATTGAAGAAAAACCACCGGGGTAAAGTGGTTGCTCATTTTGTCGGTGCCCACCACTCTAATGATGCAAGCAAAAAGAAGGTGTGGGTACCGAAAGTATTGATCACTAACATGCAAGGACCCAAAAGGATTTGGGTACCTAAAAACAAAGTCTAATGTGATCTTGTAGGATTATACCTCCGGTGGATCAAGTTGGGTGCTTGATAGTGGTTGCACAAACCACATGACCGGAGAAAAGAAAATGTTTTCATCTTTTGATGAGAAAGGGTCACAATATGAAAATATTATGTTTGGTGACAATGGTAAAGGTGAGGTAATGAGATTAGGTAAAATTGCTATTTCTAATGATCATTCCATTTCAAATGTCCTTCTTGTTAAATCTTTAAATTACAACTTGTTGTCCGTATCGCAATTGTGTGAAATGGGCTACAATTGTCTATTTACTAATGTGGATGTGACCGTCTTGAGAAGAGATGATTCCTCAATTGCCTTTAAAGGATATTTGAAGGGTAAGCTCTATTTGGTTGATTTCAATGCAAATAGCGCTAAACTTCAAACATGCCTTATGGCAAAGTCTAGCATGGGTTGGTTGTGGCATCGCCGGCTAGCCCATGTTGGCATGAGAAATCTTGACAAACTTCTCAAAGGGGATCACATCATTGGACTAACTAATGTTGAGTTTGAGAAAAATAGAATTTGTAGCGCGTGTCAAGCCGGAAAGCAAGTTGGAGCGCGTCATCCCACGAAGAACATCATGACGACAACAAAACCATTGGAACTTCTACACATGGACCTCTTTGGACCCGTTGCTTATATAAGCATCGGAGGTAACAAGTATGGTTTAGTCATTGTTGATGATTTTTCTCGCTTCACGTGGGTATTCTTTTTGCAAGAGAAAAGCGAGACAAAAGGAATAATCAAGAAGTTTGCGAGAAGAGCCCAAAATGAATTCGAGTTGAAGATCAAGAATACGAAGCGATAATGGAAGTGAATTCAAGAACACTCAAGTCGAAGAATTCCTTGATGAAGAAGGGATCAAACACGAGTTCTCCGCTCCATACTGCCCTCAACAAAATGGAGTGGTAGAAAGAAAGAATCGGACATTGATCGAGATGGCAAGAACAATGCTTGATGAGTACAAGGTCTCCGACCATTTTTGGGCGGAAGCCGTCAACACCGCTTGTCATGCCATCAACCGATTATATCTCCACAAGATATTGAAGAAAACGGCATACGAACTCCTCACCGGTAACAAACCAAATGTTTCATATTTTAGAGTTTTCGGTAGTAAATGTTTTATTCTTAACAAGAAACCTAAAAACTCCAAATTTGCTCCAAATATTGATGAAGGTTTCTTGCTAGGATATGGATCAAATGCTTACACCTATCGTGTTTTCAACAAAACCTCGGGTTGTGTTGAAATAGCGAGAGACGTGACATTTGATGAATCTAACGGCTCTCAAGTAGAGCAAGTTGATTTGAATGTGTTAGAAAATGAGGAAGAGCCAAGTATTGCAATCAAGAAGATGGCAATAGGTGAAGTGAGGCCACAAGAAAAGGTGCACCAAGACAATTCATCTACACAAGTCGAGCCTCCTACCTCAAATCAAAGTCAAGACATTCCTCAAGGGAGTACAAGCAAACTCGTGGAGGATGCTCAAATTGAAGACCTTGAACCAATCCAACATACCTCTCAAATGCCACATCCGAGGGTGCATCAAAGTATCCAAAGAGATCACCCCGTCGATAACATCCTTGGTGATATCCAAAAGGGGGTAACTACACGCTCAAGAGTATCTAATTTTGCGAATTTTACTCTTTCGTGTCTACTTTGGAACCTTTGAAGGTAGAAGATGCTTTGAAGGATCGGATTGGGTGATGGCAATGCATGAAGAGCTCAACAACTTCGTTAGAAACAAAGTGTGGTCACTAGTGGAAAGACCTAATCAAAACGTGATAGGAACCAAATGGGTCTTCCGCAACAAACAAGACGAGAACGGAGTTGTCACAAGAAATAAGGCTCGGTTGGTAGCTCAAGGATTCACTCAGATTGAAGGTTTGGATTTTGGTGAGACTTATGCTCCCGTTGCTAGATTAGAATCAATTCGTATATTGGTTGCATTTGCTACTCACCATGATTTTAAGCTTTATCAAATGGACGTCAAGAGTGCTTTCCTAAATGGTCCAATCGCCTAATTAGTCTATGTTGAGCAAATCAGAATGGAGGACCATAAGAACCCTACTCATGTCTACAAACTCCATAAGGCGCTCTATGGGCTTAAACAAGCACCTAGAGCATGGTATGAATGCCTTAAGGATTTTCTCATTAAAAAGGGTTTCGAAATTGGTAAAGTCGATCCTACTCTCTTCACAAAATATGTTGATAATGACCTATTTGTATGCCAAATATATGTTGATGACATTATATTTGGCTCCACTAACAAAAGCTTCTGTGAAGAATTTAGTAGGTTGATGACTAAGAGATTTGAGATGTCAATGATGGGTGAATTGAAATTCTTTCTCGGATTTCAAATCAAACAACTCAAGGAAGGGACGTTCTTGTGTCAAACAAAGTACATAAAGGATATGCTCAAGAAGTTTGATATGGAGAATGCCAAGCCAATTCATACACCAATGACAACCAATGGACATCTTGGTCTAAATGAAGAAGATAACCCTGTGGATCAAAAGGTATATCGATCCATGATAGGTTCATTGCTTTACCTTTGTGCATCTAGGCCAGATATTATGCTTAGTGTCTGCATGTGTGCAAGATTTCAAGCCGCTCTGAGAGAGTGCCACTTAGTAGCCGTGAAAAGAATTCTTAGATATTTAGTTCACACACCTAGTTTAGGGCTTTGGTATCCTAAAGGCTCAAAATTCGATTTGATTGGTTATTCGGATGCTGACTATGTGGGTTGCAAAGTGGATAGAAAAAACACTTCGGGGACTTGCCAATTTCTAGGTAGATCACTAGTGTCTTGGTCCTCAAAGAAACAAAATTCAGTGGCTCTATCCACCGCGGAAGCCGAATACATTGCCGCAGGAAGTTGTTGTGCACAATTGTTATGGATGAGGGAAACCTTGAAGGATTTTGGATTTAATATGGAAAAGGTACCTCTCTTATGTGACAATGAGAGTGCTATTAAAATAGCCAACAATCCCGTTCAACACTCCCGGACCAAGCACATAGATATCCGACACCACTTCCTTAGAGATCACTCTCTTAAGGGAGATATAGATATTACCTATGTGAGAACCGAAAAACAATTGGCCGATATCTTTACCAAACCTCTAGATGAGAAACGCTTTTGCGAGCTTAGAAGTGAGTTAAATGTCCTAGACTATCAGAATGTGTCTTGAAAGATTGCACTCATTGACTGCTGCTAGTTAGCTCAATTTCAAAACAAGACGATTGAAAAACCTATTGAGTGAATTTCAAAATGTTTTTGTTGGATCTTAATCTCGGATCAATCCACTTGTAATCATAGTTTTGATTGCTTGGATGCTTGCTGATGACAAGTGGAGTGATCCTCCTTAAGTTCACATGTCTCAGAGTTTTCAGACTTCACTCAAATTCCTTGTTTCTTTCTCTGTTTGCTGGAAAACTCAACACATCGGAACATCCGATCAAATCATCGGAATATCCGATGTCTGGCAGTTTTTCCATATCGGAACTTCCGATGTAATATCGGAACTTCCGATGTCTCCTCCGCACTTAAGAAAGTGACCGTACCCTTTCACTTTCTTTTGTCCTCTTCTTCTTGTCTATTTGGTCTCTCCTCCCCTTTTCGTCTTTGTGCCGTTATCAGAGATTCCGACCTCTCGGAACTTCCGATCTTCGCTTGGGAGGGACTCCATCTTGAAGAGGACCCTCCTCTCCGCGCGATTTCTCCTTGTTCTTCGTGAGGTAAACCCTAGGGCTCAATTCTTTCCTTTTGAATCTAGGGTATCTTTTTGAGAAATCGTTTCGGTGAACCTGTTCATCTTGTCCCTTGGTTCATTACTGTCAAGTTTCAATTCTTTCCATCGGTTGGTTTGGGAGAAATATTGTGTTGGTTGAAATCCATAGACATCGGACATTCCGATCGAAAATATCGGAACTTCCGACCTCATGTCGGAACTTCCGATATAAAATCGGAACTTCCGATGTCAACTGAATGAAAACCAAACCAAGTTTGTTTCTCTCGTAAGCTTAATCGATTCTCTCTGTCCTTAGCTCAATGGATCCTGATCAAGGTGGCTCCCAGCCCCAACCAGACCCTACTGTCTTAGGCGCTAAGAGGCCAAGACAGACTCCGATAGGAACGAGAACCAAAAAGGCTGCGGGTAGAGGAAGAGGTAGAGGCAGTGGAGGCCCAGGCATTCAAATCAGTGACACTCCACCTGATCCTCCTGCTCAGACTGTGAATGTACCTCGAGGAGCGCCATTGCCTTCTAGGAAGGGCAAAGCTGTGGCAGGGGCTTCTCAATCTCAGCCAGCCTGATTCAGCAAAGGCCAAAGCTCAAGCAGGCAGAGAGGAATCCTCGTCTCAAGAGGAAACCTACGAGCTACAAAGGGAAAGCCGCCAAAGTGCGCGAAGCCAGAGAGCAGAACCCCAGGACAGTTGCACAGTTCTCGACTGACTATCGCTTCTGAAACTTCTTCCAGCAAGACTTCTATGAGTCTATCATTTTGTCTAGGAAGAATCCAGTCATTCTGATGCAGTGGGTCGACTGGGACTACATTGCCGCATCTGATGATGCCACTTTCACTGAGGTCATTACAGCTTGTGAGAGAACTGGGACAAAGAGAATAATGAGCTTTCAGCACGACTGGAACGTTGAGATCATTGCTCAGTTCTACTCCACCTTGTACATCTCCAGGGACAGAGTCTCCACCTTGCATTGGATGACGGAAGGAGAATGGTATGAAATCTCCTATGTCAATTTTGCTCGCTGTCTTGGATTCACCGGGTCGATCGCCGTGACAAGGATCAAATTCACAATGAAGCTTCTCTCGGTGCCTCCAACTTGAACTTTCTCTACGATGAAGATGCAGACTTTGAGGAGGGAAGTACAAAAGGCATGAAGCCTTTCTTTGCCTGTCTCAACAGGCTTTTCAGGAAGACGCTGGCTCCCAAAGAAGGTGATGCTTCTCATGTTCTGTCATATACAAGAAATCTGCTGAGTAGGATGAGAAATGGACAGCGTCCTTTTGATGTGTTTGATTTCATTTGGAATGAGATCCGCTTGACTGCTCAGGAGCCAAAGAGAAGCTGTGGTTATGCTCCTTTCATCATGCATATGATTGAGCACATCACTCACCAGCATTTTGAGTATGATGCGAGACATACTGGAGTGCAGATCAGGGCGATCAAGGCCCGGCTCGGCTGCGAGACGTGCTTCGACCAGAGCTGCTTCCTCCTCACCACTGCTCCCTCCACTGCAGCCTCCAGTGGATCATCCTCTCCAATTCTCCGCGCTTTGAAGTCTATCTTTGTCCTGTGCAAGGGCAATGCCGCAGTGCACAAGAAGAACACCAAGAGACTGAAAGATATCCAGAGGCATTTAAATCTGGAGTGTTCAGAGGATGAGGACAGCGAAGAAGAAGTTGAGGATCCTTTTGCTCCAGCACCTGTAGCTTCAGATGAGTCCGAGGACGATGAGGAGTCTGGCTCTGATGCTGCTTCCGAGGAGTCGGACTAGTCCTCCCTCTCTCTCTCTCTCTCTCTCTCTCTCTTCTTTTTCCTTTCTGGTGCTTGATGCCAAAGGGGGAGAGGAGAAAGCTTACTTCATCCTTCATTTAGCGTTGTTTCCAAACTTTGCTTATCATGTGAACTTGGGACTTGTTGCTACTCACTGCTTTACTTATGCATGTTGGATGATTGTTACTATGGATGTTTTTAATATTAATGGTTATTCAAATGTTAGCCTCCATATTGTTTGGTTCATTATTTGCTCAGTTTTAGGGGGAGCTCCTGCAAAATTCTTTTCTAAATTGTGCATTCGCGATCTTTTTCTCTTCAATGCACATCTTCAGGGGGAGCTAAACCTAGACTAATCGTTCATTATATCCTTTTAATGGTAAGCTTTAATCGAGTTGTCATCAATCACCAAAAAGGGGGAGATTGAAAGTGTATCTAGGCCCCCAAATTGGTTTTGGTTGATTAATGACAAACGATTAAAGAGACTAACGTGTTCAATGAGCTTATGAGCAGGTAAAATGTTCAATGTGAGATCTTCTACATGCGAAGGATACCCTCAAGCGTTTTTAAGCGAGTAAAACGGCATTGTATTCTTGTTTTTCTATGCTTTGTGTCGTAGGAATGCCGTACTATTAAGAGGGATGCATCGTAAATGATCTAGGATAGTCTCTATGCTCAGATGAATGTTACTTTAATTTTGTTGAGACCCTAAGTCACCGCGCATGCACCGGAATGTGTTTTTATCAAAGTTCAAGTCGGACATTCCGATATTACATCGGAAGTTCCGATGTTACCGGACATTCCGATGTGCATGCTTGCTTCAGTCCGATGCGTGGAAGATGTATCGGAAGTTCTGATATTTTCGATCGGAAGTTCCGATACGTTGTTGAAACTTTCTAGGGTGCTCTCTGTAAAGATCGGAAGTTCCGATATTTGACATCGGAAGTTCCGATGTGTTCAAACCAGAAAAAGGGAGCTCTCTGGAATTATCGGACATTCCGATATATTAGATCGGACATTCCGATGTGAAGTCGGAAGTTCCGATGTTTATATCGGACAGTCCGATATGGACTTAGAAGCATTTGTCGAGGTGCTTTTCTGGGAACATCGGAAGTTCCGATGCTGACATCGGAAGTTCCGATGCACCTTTTTCGACAGTTGAAGTGCGCTCGAGTTCTGATTGTTTGCACATATCGGACATTCCGATGTTGACATCGGAAGTTCCGATATGCAGCTGAGTGAGTGTATAACGGCTAGTTTTTGCAAGAAACTATAAATACCCCACTCCTCTCTCATTTGATAAAGACACACTCTTGTTGGCAGAACTCTAGAGCACCATGAGCACCTTCTAGCTTTCTATTGAGTCCTCCTCTTTGATCTTAGGGATCATCTAGAGAGTGAGGACAATAGTTGATATCTAGAGCTTGAAGTGAAAAGCAAGTGTCATTCATCTCGAGCATTAGAGTACTCGAAATGCTTGCCGAAATGAGCTAGGTCACGTTTGAAGTCTATTCTGCGTGTTGGACACTCAGTTTCGTTTCGGGTGTCGTTTTTCTAAGCACATAAGCATGCAAGCACCCATTGCGACCCGTCGATTCTGGTTGCTTGGCACCATTGTTCGATCTGTGCACCATTCCGGCGCGCTCGAAGCTTACAGTACCATTTTATCGTGCAGGTCTCGCAACAATTCGAAGGGACCCAAAGTCGATGCTAATAGGAGCTAGTAAACAGATGAAGTCCATTTGGGGTGCTTGACACTCAGTTTCATTTCTTGCGTCATTTTCTAACGATGTCGCATCAGACGCTTCTTGGCGTTGCGTGAGAAAGTTCCACACCGACTCGAAGAGATACCAAATGCATGCCGAAAAGAGTTACAAGGCATACGAAGTCCATTCGCGGTGTTTCGCATGCTGTTTTATTCCGTTCAACAGTTTCATACGCAAGCATCTTACAGAACCCGTTGGGACCCGCCGTGGAGGAATGTTCCACAATGACTCAGACGGTTTTGAAATGCGTACCAAAGTGACTACGGCGAACAAGAAGATTATTCGGGGTGTTTGGCACTCAGTTTCCTTCCGTCACCCGTTTGCATGATGGTGCAGCTGCAGTGCCCGTTGGGACCAGCCGTAGTGGAATGTCTCACACCGGCTGGGTCGGAACCGGAACTAAAGCTGAAAAGCACAAGCGAACTTCGTAGGTTCATTCGGGTTGTTTGGCACTCAGTTTGTTTCGCGCATCACTTTCGTTTGTACGCAGCGTACAGTAGGGTGCGAACCCGTCTTGGTGTAATATTTCGCGCCGACTCGGACGGATTCGAAATGCCTGCCAAAATGAGTTACGACACATGCGAAGTCCACTGGGCGTGCTTGCCGCTCGGTTTCATTTCTTCATCGTTTTCGTGCGGACGCTCCCTACAGTACTCGTTCCTGCATGGCATGAAGGAATGTTTCACAGACACTCAGACGGATTCGTAATACATGTCGAATGTGCTAAGGCTATGTACATCCCATTCTGTTACGTATGTAGCTAACGGTACCATTTTGGGTCCCCTGTGGATGAATGTTTAACGCAAACTCGAGCGTACTCGAAATGCTTGCCGAAATGAGCTAGGTCACGTTTGAAGTCTATTCTGCGTGTTGGACACTCAGTTTCGTTTCGGGTGTCGTTTTTCTAAGCACATAAGCATGCAAGCACCCATTGCGACCCGTCGATTCTGGTTGCTTGGCACCATTGTTCGATCCGTGCACCATGCGCGCTCGAAGCTTACTGATTACCATTTTATCGTGCAGGTCTGCATAGCGATTGAAGGACCCAAAGTCGATGCTAATAGGAGCTAGTAAACAGATGAAGTCCATTTGGGGTGCTTGACACTCAGTTTTATTTCTTGCGTCATTTTCTAGCGATGTCGCTTCTTATGCGGCGTTGCGTGGGAAAGTTCCACACCGACTCAAAGAGATACCAAATGCATGCCGAAAAGAGTTACGAGGCATACGAAGTCCATTCGCGGTGTTTCGCATGCAGTTTTATTCCGTTCAACAGTTTCGTATGCAAGCATCTTACAGAACCCGTTGGGACCCGCCGTGGAGGACTATTCCACAACGACTCGGACGGTTTTGAAATGCGTGCCAAAGTGACTACGGCGAACAAGAAGATCATTCGGGGTGTTTGGCACTCAGTTTCGTTTCGTCACCCGTTTGCGTGCTGGTGCAGCTGCAGTGCCCGTTGTGACCAGCCGGAGTGGAATGTCTCACACCGGCTGGGTCAGAACCGGAACTAAAGCTGAAAAGCACAAGCGAACTTCGTTGGTTCATTCGGGGTGTTTGGCACTCAGTTTGTTTCGCGCATCGCTTTTGTTTATCGCTAGCGTCTGATGAGCGTCGCGAACCCGTCTTGGTGTAATATTTCGCGCCCGACTGGACGGATTCGAAATGCTGCCAAAATGAGTTACGACACATCACGAGAAGTCCATGGCGTGCTTGCGCTCGGTTTCATTTCTTCATCGTTTTAGTCGCGGACGCTCCCTACAGTACTCGTTCCTGCACGGCGTGAAGGAATGTTTCCTGATTTACTCGACGGATTAAGTAATGCATGCCGAATGTGCTACGGCTATGTACATCCCATTCGGCATGTTTGGAAGAATGTTTCGTTTCGTACAACGCATACTATTACGTATGTAGCTAACGGTACCATTTTGGGTCCCCTGTGGATGAATGTTTAACGCAGACTCGAGCGTACTCGAAATGCTTGCCGAAATGTGCTAGGGCACGTGTGAAGTCTATTCTGCGTGTTGGACACTCAGTTTCGTTTCGGGTGTCGTTTTTCTAAGCACATAAGCATGCAAGCACCCATTGCGACCCGTCGATTCTGGTTGCTTGGCACCATTGTTCGATCCGTGTGCACCATTAAGACGCTCGAAGCTTACAGTACCATTTTATCGTGCAGGTCTCGCAACGATTCGGAGGGACCCAAAGTCGATGCTAATAGGAGCTAGTAAACAGATGAAGTCCATTTGGGGTGCTTGACACTCAGTTTCATTTCTTGCGTTATTTTCTAATGCATGCTGCTTACTGTACACGTTGTGTGGGAAAGTTCCACACCGACTCGAAGAGATTCCAAATGCATGCCGAAAAGAGTTACGAGGCATACGAAGTCCATTCGCGGTGTTTCGCATGCAGTTTTATTCCGTTCAACAGGTTCATACGCAAGCATCTTACAGAACCCGTTGGGACCCGCCGTGGAGGAATGTTCCACAACGACTCGGATGGTTTTGAAATGCGTGCCAAAGTGACTACGGCGAACAAGAAGATCATTCGGGGTGTTTGGCACTCAGTTTCCTTCCGTCACCCTTTTGCGTCTTTGATGCGGTGCGGTGCCGTTGGGACGGTAGTAGTGGAATATCTCACACCGGTGGGTCGAAGGAACTAAAGCTGAAAAGCACAAGCGAACTTCGTGAGGTTCATTCGGTGTTTGGCACTTCAGTTTGTTTCGCGCATCGCTTTCGTTTATGCGCTGCGTCTGATAGCGTGCGAACCCGTCTTGGTGTAATATTTCGCGCCGACTCAGACGGATTCGAAATGCCTGCCAAAATGAGTTACGACACATGCGAAGTCCACTGGGCGTGTTGCCGCTCGGTTTCATTTCTTCATCGTTTTCGTGTGGACGCTCCCTAAAGTACTCGTTCCTGCACAGCGTAAAGGAATGTTTCACAGACACTCAGACGGATTCGTAATGCATGCCGAATGTGCTACGGCTATGTACATCCCATTCGGCATGTTTGGAAGAATGTTTCGTTTCGTGCAACGCCCTGTTACGTATGTAGCTAACGGTACCATTTTGGGTCCCCTGTGGATGAATGTTTAACGCAGACTCGAGCATACTCGAAATGCTTGCCGAAATGTGCTAGGGCACGTGTGAAGTCTATTCTGCGTGTTGGACACTCAGTTTCGTTTCGGGTGTCATTTTTCTAAGCACATAAGCATGCAAACACCCATTGCGACCCGTCGATTCTGGTTGCTTGGCACCATTGTTCGATCCGTGCACCATTAAAACGCACGCTCAGAAGCTTCTGATACCATTTTATCGTGCAGGTCTCGCAACGATTTGGAGGGACCCAAAGTCGATGCTAATAGGAGCTAGTAAACAGATGAAGTCCATTTGGGGTGCTTGACACTCAGTTTCATTTCTTGCGTCGTTTTCTAACACATGCTGCTTACTGTACACGTTGCGTGGGAAAGTTCCACACCGACTCGAAGAGATTCCAAATGCATGCTGAAAAGAGTTACGAGGCATACGTAGTCCATTCGCAGTGTTTCGCATGCAGTTTTATTCCGTTCAACAGTTTCATACGCAAGCATCTTACAGAACCCGTTGGGACCCGCCGTGGAGGAATGTTCCACAACGACTCGGACGGTTTTGAAATGCGAGCCAAAGTGACTACGGCGAACAAGAAGATCATTCGGGGTGTTTGGCACTCAGTTTCCTTCCGTCACCCTTTTGCGTGTTGGTGCAGCTGCAGTGCCCATTGGGACCAGCCGTAGTGGAATGTGTCACACCGGCTGGGTCGGAACCGGAACTAAAGCTGAAAAGCACAAGCGAACTTCGTAGGTTCATTCGGGGTGTTTGGCTCTCAGTTTGTTTCGCGCATCGCTTTCGTTTATGCGCAGCGTACAGCGCGTCGAACCCGTCTTGGTGGAATATTTGCCCAGGCTTCGAGACGGATTAAATGCCTGCCAAAATGAGTTACGACACATCACGAAGTCCAGCGGCGGCGTGCTTGCCGCTCGGTTTCATTTCTTCATCGTTTTCGATGCGGGCGCTCCCTCTGATGCTCGTTCCTGCACGGCGTGAAGGAATGTTTCACAGACACTCAGACGGATTCGTAATGCATGCCGAATGTGCTACGGCTCCCATTCAGCATGTTTGGAAGAATGTTTCGTTTCGTGCAACGCCCTGTTACGTATGTAGCTGACGGTACCATTTTGGGTCCCCTGTGGATGAATGTTTAACGCAGACTCGAGCGTACTCGAAATGCTTGCCGAAATGAGCACTTGTGAAATCTATTATGCGTGTGGGACACAGTTTTGTTTCGGGTGTCGTTTTTCTAAGCACATAAGCATGCAAGCACCCATTGCGACACGTCGATTCTGGTTGCTTGGCACCATTGTTCGATCCGTGCAGCATTCCGGCACGCTCGAAGCTTACAGTACCATTTCTCGTGCAGGTCTCGCAATGATTCGGAGGGACCCAAAGTCGATGCTAATAGGAGCTAGTAAAAAGATGAAGTCCATTTGGCGTGCTTCACACTCAGTTTCATTTCTTGCGTCATTTTCTAACGCATGCTGCTTACTGTACGCGTTGCGTGGGAAAGTTTCACACCGACTCGAAGAGATTCCAAATGCATGCCGAAAAGAGTTACGAGGCATACGAAGTCCATTCGCGGTGTTTCGCATGCAGTTTTCTTCCGTTGAACAGTTTCATACGCAAGCATCTTATAGAACCCGTTGGGACCCGCCGTGGAGGAATGTTCCACAACGACTCGGACGGTTTTGAAATGCGTGCCAAAGTGACTACGGCGAACAAGAAGATCATTCGGGGTGTTTGGCACTCAGTTTCCTTCCGTCACCCGTTTGCGTCTTTGGTGCAATTTGCGATTCCGTTGGGACGGTGAAGTGGAATGTCTCACACCTACTGGTCGGAACGAACTAAAGCTAAAAGCACAAGCGAACCGTAGGTTCATTCGGGTGTTTGGCACTCGGTTGTTTCGCGCATCACTTTCGTTTGTGCACGCGTCTGATGAGGAGTGCGAACCCGTCTTGGTGTAATATTTCGCGCCGACTTCGGACGGATTGAAATGCTGCCAAAATGTGTTACGACACATCACGAAGTCCACTGGCGTGCTTGCCGCTCGGTTTCATTTCTTCATCGTTTTCGTGTGGGCGCTCCCTACGATTACTCGTTCGGCCGGCGTGAAGGAATGTTTCACAGACACTCAGACGGATTCGTAATGCATGCCGAATGTGCTACGGCTATGTACATCCCATTCGGCATGTTTGGAAGAATGTTTCGTTTCGTGCAACGCCCTGTTACGTATGTAGCTTATAGTACCATTTATCGTGCAGGTCTCGCAACGATTCGGAGGGACCCAAAGTCGATGCTAATAGGAGCTAGTAAACAGATGAAGTCCATTTGGGGTGCTTGATACTCAGTTTCATTTCTTGCATCATTTTCTAACGCATGCTGCTTACTGTACGCGTTGCGTGGGAAAGTTCCACACCGACTCGAAGAGATTCCAAATGCATGTCGAACAGAGCTACGAGGCATACGAAGTCCATTCGCGGCGTTTCGCATGTAGTTTTCTTCTGTTGAACAGTTTCATACGCAAGCATCTTACAGAACCCGTTGGGACCCGCCGTGGAGGTCGTTCCACAATGACTCGGACGGCTTTGAAAGGCGTGCTAAAGTGACTACGGCGAACAAGAAGATCATTCGCGATTATCGGCATACTGATTTCCTTCCTTCACCCGCTTTGCGTCTTTGGTGCAAATTTGCGGTGCCCATTAGGACGGTAGTAGTGGAATGTCTCACACCAATTTGGGTGGAGCAGGAACTAAAGAAAAGCACAAGCGAACCGTAGGTTCATTCGGGTGTTTGGCACTTTCAGTTTGTTTCGCCGTCGCTTTCTTTTATGCATAGCGTCTGATGGCGTGCGAACCCGTCTTGGTGTAATATTTCGCGCCGACTCGGACGGATTCGAAATGCCTGCCAAATTGAGTTACGACACATGTGAAGTCCACTGGGCGTGCTTGCCGCTTGGTTTCATTTCTTCATCGTTTCCGTGCGGACGCTCCCTACAGTACTAGTTCCTCCATGGCGTGAAGCAATGTTTCACAGACACTCAGACATATTCGTAATGCATGCCGAATGTGCTACGGCTATGTACATCCCTTTCGGCATGTTTGGAAGAATGTTTCGTTTCGTGCAACGCCTGTTACGTATGTAGCTAATGGTACCATTTTGGGTCCCCTGTGGATGAATGTTTAACGCAGATTCGAGCGTACTCGAAATGCTTGCCGAAATGAGCTAGGGCACGTGTGAAGTCTATTCTGTGTGTTGGACACTCAGTTTCATTTCGGGTGTTGTTTTTCTAAGCACATAAGCATGCAAGCACCCATTGCGACCCGTCGATTCTGGTTGCTTGGCAACATTGTTCGATCCGTACACCATTCCGGCACGCTCGAAGCTTACAGTACCATTTATCGTGCAGGTCTCGCAACGATTCAGAGGGACCCAAAGTCGATGCTAATAGGAGCTAGTAAATAGATGAAGTCCATTTGGGGTGCTTGACACTCAGTTTCATTTCTTGCGTCATTTTCTAACGCATCACGCTTCAGACGCCTTGCGTGGGAAAGTTCCACACCGACTCGAAGAGATTCCAAATGCATGCCAAACAGAGTTACGAGGCATACGAAGTCCATTCGCGGTGTCTCGCATGCAGTTTTATTCCGGTAAACAGTTTCATACGCAAGCATCTTACAGAACCGGTTGGGACCCGCCGTGGAGGAATGTTCCACAACGACTCGGACGGTTTTGAAATGCGTGCCAAATTGACTACGGCGAACAAGAAGATCATTCGGTGTGTTTGGCACTCGGTTTCCTTCCGTCACCCGTTTACGTCTTTGGTGCGTGCGGTGCCCGTTGGGACGGCCGTAGTGGAATGTCTCACACCGGTGGTCGGAACCGGAACTAAAGCTGAAAAGCACAACCGAACTTGAAGGTTCATTCGGTGTTTGGCACTCAGTTTGTTTCGCTCATCGCTTTCGTTTATGCGCGTCTGATGGCGTCGCGAACCCGTCTTCGTGTAATATTTCGCGCCGACTCGGACGGATTCGAAATGCCTGCCAAAATGAGTTACGACACATGCGAAGTCCACTGGGCGTGCTTGCCGCTCGGTTTCATTTCTTCATCGTTTTCGTGCGGACGCTCCCTACAGTACTCGTTCCTGCACGACGTGAAGGAATGTCATGCGAGGGGTGCCCGACCTTCATGGCGTAGAATCAAAGATACACATGAAACTCGACGAAATTAGTGTGGCCAATACACTGCCTATGCAGCAACCTGCAACACCGAGTTCGCCTAACCTCACGCAAGATGATTCCACTCGACCACGTCAAGCGGATACAATCCTCGCTGCAATCACAAGAGCTTGCAAGAGCAACGGGAAGGAATGCACAATCTCAGAGTTTATTCAGCCGGTGGCTAGAATACCGAAGAACATGCATATAGCAGATCTATTTGTAGTTTCAAAATGGTCTAAAAGTCCTTTTCACAAAGGGGGTGCCTTCTACATATAAGAGAGGAGGAGAGGAAGGCAAAAGGGGTGCTGGACAAGCCCAGGTCGCAGCACAAAGGCCAAAGACAAAGACATAATGGTGGCGCAGCACCCAACACATTGGAATCTGTTTCTGGCCGCCATATTAAACTCATGATATCTTCGCGCTCCGAATGAATTTTAGGGTGAGGCTGGATCCATTTGAAAGCTGAAGAGACAAGCTTTCAAAGCTGTGGTCAAACACTCCAATCGGACTACGTTTGCATTATCTGCACCCGTTTTTCTCCAGACTGGTCACTGGAGCCCGAACCGAGTTCTTTTGCATTCACATCTTGCATGTTAACTTGTCCATGGTTCTCTTGGCCTTCCCTAAGGTGTTCACACCTTCTCACATTGTCTTCATACCAAAGAATAGTGAAATTACTTGCATTAGGTAAGGTAGCAGCTGATTATCATAAGTAATATAATCCTTACTGATGAGACCACCATGCTCATCATGGATAGAACTAGCAATGCATACATATGGTCATCACCAAGTGTTGCCACAATTATATCAGCTACATGGCTTCATCGACCCCCACCTTGGCCAGGACCATTAAGTTGGCGACACTTCACGGCATCCTCTACTTCGTATACATCTACTACGATGGCTCCATGTGCATGGCTTTATCGACCCCCACCTTGGCCAGATATAAAGACATACTTGAGAGAAGATGATGAGTTTGAGTCGAGGATGACTCAAATGCAAGAAGGGAAGGATGATGAGGACATCACTACCATGGATATGGCCATGCCTAGAAACCCAATTGAAACCAACAATGTAATAAATGGGTCAATTACTCGAGCTCACGCACGTCAATTCAATTGCCAGATGAATGCGTTCCTCGAGTTACGTACAAATAATTTAATGAATGGAATGCTATTTAATCCTTGTGATGATTTTATTGTCCTTAGGAACCAAGGAGAAGGACTCCCAAATATCAAGCATGAAGCCAATTCTTCCGGTGCACAAGTTCAACTCGGATTCGGCCTCCGGGACAGCTCCAACTTAAAACGACCATAACTTTTGATCCACAAGGGTGTTTGGGGTTTATGCATACTGGTTGGAAAGGTCTCATCGTCCTCTTTCCAACGGATCCGGCCTCATGTATAAATTCCTTACGAGTCAACTGGAATCTGCAAAACAAGTTCGGTCATCTTTCCAAATCCGAGTCCAACTAGGAATAGGAGTCCTATTCGGCCATGGACGTGTTTTGGACGCCCCAAGCCTGGTTTTGGCCTCCTATTTCTCCTATAAATAGCTAGGGAGTCCTCCAAAATAACTTGGGTTTTGGTTATTTGATAGTTTAGCCTTTTGCTACTATTTGAGTCTTTTAGACGTGCTCAACGGCCGCCTAACAAGCTCCTTGTATCGGAACCCGAACTTTTCAATACTTCATCTATATTTGCAATTTTTGATTGCTTTTGCCTTGTTCTTGCTTGTTCTTCGATTGCTTGCAGGAATTGATCTTCGTTATCAGGTTGATTGTGCCCACGGCAAGGTCAATAACCATCTGGAGTTGGTTTAGCGATTGCTAAGGCGCATCGTCGTTGTACGTTGTAGTCGGATCGTCAACGTCGTCTCCACCCAAATCGAAGGTTATAATTCTCATCGAAAGATCGGGACACCCAGTGTTACATCACTTACAAAGGAGCGAGTTCACCTGTTGATTGATTTGTTTTGCACGAGCGCGTGTTATTGGTCCTTGAAAATGATTTGGGGTCTCATGAACAGCACTAGGGGAATGGCATCGCGATGGTGTTATGCTGCCCGTATCATCCTCCCCCTCTTGAAAAGGAGTCGTCCTCGACTCTGTGTCTTGTTTCTCTGGAAAATGCTCTTTGCGGAGATGTACCCAAACCTGATCACCTGGTTCAAACAACATTTTCTTCCTTGTCTTGTTTGCCCTTTCAGCGAAGTAGCATGCCTTCTTTTCAATTGCTTCTTTTGTTTTTACGTGAATGGACTTGACAAATTCAGCTCGCTTCGCTGCGTCCATATTAGCTCGTTCCTGAAAAGGAAGTGGCAGCAAATCAAGTGGTGTGATTGGTTTAAAGCCATACACTACCTCAAAAGGGCAATATTGAGTTGTTGAGTGAACCGCCCGGTTGTATGCAAATTCAACATGAGGAAGACAATCCTCCCACTCCTTCAAGTTCTTCTTGATCATTGCTCGTAGCAACATGGACAGCGTGCGGTTCACCACCTCCGTTTGGCCATCGGTTTGTGGGTGACAAGTTGAAGAAAATAACAACTTTGTCCCAAGCTTGGCCCACAATGTCTTCCAAAAGTAGCTCATGAACTTGACATCACGATCTGAAACAATAGTTCTTGGTATCCCATGCAATCTCACAATCTCCCTGAAAAACAAGTCAGCTATATGTGACGCATCGTCGCTCTTGTGACATGGAATAAAGTGTGCCATTTTAGAGAACCTATCCACGACCACAAATACAGAATCTCTCCCCCTCTTGGTCCTAGGCAATCCTAAAACAAAATCCATGCTAATAGCCTCCCAAGGTGTACTAGGAACAGGAAGTGGAGTGTACAAACCATGTGGATTAAGTTTTGACTTAGCTTTATGGCATGTCACACATCGTTGCACAAATCGTTCGACGTCTCGTCGCATTTTTGGCCAATAGAAGTGATCGGACAGAATGGCCATGGTCTTTTCTCTCCCAAAATGTCCCATTAATCCGCCGGCATGGGATTCCTGCAACAATAGCAAACGTACGGACGAATCTGGAACACATAACTTGTTAGCACGAAACAAGAACCCATCATGAACATGGTACTTTTCCCATCCTTTCCCTTCAATGCACTTAGAATATGGTTCGGCAAACTCATTATCTAAAACATATAACTCTTTCAAACTTTCTAAACCAGGGACCTTGATTTCAAGTTGAGTCAAGAGCACAATCTTGCGAGACAAAGCATCAGCCACCACATTTTCCTTACCCTTCTTGTATTTCACAATGTATGGAAAAGATTCAATGAATTCCACCCATTTGGCATGTCTACGATTCAATTTTGATTGGCCTTTCAAATATTTTAAAGCTTCATGATCAGAATGTATAATGAACCAAAGCATACAACTCCTTATCATAAACAGGATAGTTCAATTGAGCACCACCAAGCTTTTCACTAAAGTATGCTACTGGTTTGCCCTCTTGCATCAAAACACCACCAATACCTATTCCACTGGCATCACATTCAATTTCAAAAGCTTTAGTGAAATCAGGTAAAACAAGCAATGGTGCTTCAGTTAAGCGCTTCTTTAATTCAGCAAAAGCATTCTCTTGAGCATCACCCCAAACAAAATCACTTCCTTTTTTTGGTTAATTCATTCAAAGGGGCTGCAATTGTGCTAAAATCTTTCACGAATCTACGGTAAAAACCAGCAAGTCCGTGAAAACTTCTAACTTGACTAACATTTGTCGGTGTAGCCCAATTTTTAATTGATTCAACTTTTGAGTCATCCACTTCTACCCCATTTCCAGAAACAACGAAACCTAAGAATACAATTTTATCTTGGCAAAAATTGCATTTCTCTATGTTTGCAAACAACCTTTCAGCTCTAAGCACTTCCAGCACTTGTCTTAAGTGATTAGTGTGTTCTTCCAAAGTGTGGCTGTAAATTAAGATATCATCAAAATACACAACAACAAATTTTCCAATAAATGCTCTCAAAACATGGTTCATTAGCCTCATGAATGTACTAGGTGCATTAGTTAATCCGAATGGCATCACTAACCACTCATACAATCCAAATTTTGTTTTAAATGTTGTTTTCCATTCGTCCCCTTCTTTCATCCTTATTTGATTGTACCCACTACGCAAATCAAGCATGTCATCCAACCTTGGAATAGGATGGCGATATCTAACAGTGATGTTGTTAATTGCTCTACAGTCTACACACATGCGCCAAGTACCATCTTTCTTAGGAACTAAAATCACAGGGACAGCACAAGGGCTTAGGCTTTAACGCACGTACCCTTTGTTAAAAAGTTCTTGCACTTGGTGTTGAATTTCCTTTGTTTCTTCTGGATTGGAGCAGTACGGTGGTCGGTTTGGGAGAGGTGCTCCTGGTACGAAGTCGATTTGATGTTCAATTCCTCGAATAGGTGGGAGACCAGCCGGTACCTTCGCCGGAAACACGTCATCAAAGTCCTGCAAAAGATTTGCGATAGCGTGTGGAAGAGAAGTTATGTCGTTAGTGGAAAGTAATACGTCTTTGTACAGGAGCACAAAGTGCATCAAATGTGTGTTCTCAACCATATTCCTTATCTCAGATTTAGTGGCTAACATAACTAGCTTGTTTCCTTCAGTCCCTTTCTTACCACTTTCATTTGCCTTGTGGAGAGCACTTGTATTCTTCCTCTCTTTTTCCTTAGTACTATCAAAGTGTACCTCATTCTTTTGCATTGTATCAGCATGAATTTGAGTAGGAGACATTGGTCGAAGAACTATTTCCTTGTTGTTCCACTTGAATGAGTGTTGATTTGTGTAACCATTGTGATGACTTGCTCGATCAAATTGCCATGGCCGACCGAGCAGCAAGTGACATACCGTCATTGGGACCACATCACATTCCACAATATCACTATACTCACCAATCTTGAAGGGCAATTTCACCATGAACTGAATTTTAACTTCTCCGTAGTCACTCAACCATTGCACTTGATAGGGATGCGGATGCCGAAACAGCTTCAAACCAAGTTTATCACACATTTGTTTGCTGGCCAAATTGTGACAACTTCCCCCATCAATGATTACCTTACACACACGGTCATTGACCTTTGCTTTGGTGTGGAAAAGGTTGCAGCGTTGTTCGTGATCTTCCTTTTGCTGAACACTCAATATTTTCTTGGTGACAATGAGAGATTGGCCTTTCTCAAAATCACAATAAGTCATCTCATTTTCCTCATTTTCCAAATCAGCAATTGGGACATCCTCTTCTTCACTTGCAGATTCATATTCTCCTCCCTCTGTTATAAGCATGGTGCGGTTGTTTGGGCAATCCTTGGCGATATGGCCTCTCCCCAAGCACTTGAAGCATTGAATGGCACTACTCTTCGCTGTAGATCCCACGGAAGATGTAGCACTAGCTGCTGGACCATGCTTAGTATTCGGAGTAGATGGCACTTTTCCACTTCGAGCTTCATGAGAACTTGGAGCAATACTTGCACTAGAAGTGTTAGCACGAAATGAATTGAACCGGGAAGTGGGTTTACCTGTAGCAGGTGCTGAACGAGGAGCAAATGAAGAAGTTCTTGTAATTTTGGTGTCTTGTTGCACTTGTCTTTCAGCTTTGGTTGCTTGATGCACTAACTCCACCACATTGCCATAAGGTTGAAATTCGGTGATGCGCTTGATGGGGTGGTTCAAACCAGCGAGGAATCGTGCCATAGTTTGCTCTTCATGTTCATATACATTAGCACGGATCATGGCCATCTCCATCTCCTTATAGTACTCATCCACCGTGCGACTTCCTTGCTTCAATCCCTGCAACTTATCAAATAGATCACGTTTGTAATGTCGAGGGACAAACCTTGCTCGCATTTCAACCTTCATCTCAGCCCACGATGCAATGGGGTTCTCGCCATGTTCTACTCTTTGGCTCTGAATTTGTTCCCACCAAATCAGTGCATAATCATCAAATTCAAGAGAGGCCATTGCAAGTTTCTTTTCTTCAGTGTAGTTGTGCAGCCGAAAGATCTTATCAACTTTTAGTTCCCAACTCAATTAGTCTTCAGGATTATTCGTGCCTGCAAATTTAGGCATAGAAAACTTAAGCTTACCAAACCTTTCTTCCTCGGGACGATTGTTGTTGTTGTGGTTATGACGTTGATTTGCATTGTTGTGCGGCGGAAAATTAACATGAATGGCTCAAATGCAGCTCCTCCACGACCCATGCCACGACCACGTCCCCTTCCATGATTATTGTCATCACCCCTTGCAGGCCTAGCATGTTGATGGTTCACATTAGCAGTACGAGCCCTTCGTGCAGCGGCCTCCTCATCGGTCTCATCTAGCAAAGGTTCTTGTTCAGCTTGTGGTCGTAGTTGCCGTACAATGTCAGCGACTATGTTGGTGTGGAGTACGTTCAGTTGTTGATTCACTTCAATTTGAAGATCTTATATGGTGTTATTCAATTCTTCTCGTAGCTGATCGTTGCCAAGGTTGAACTCTCGCCGTAAAGTGTCTCTCAAAGCACAATATTCAGTCCAATTTATTGGAGCATCTGGAGCACGCCCATCATTCTCATTGTCGCCTTGACCTGAATGGTTAGTTGTGCAAAACAGCAAGAGTAACAAAACAATATAATGTGTGGAAAAATTCTCTCAACCTCACTTATCCTTACAACTGAAGTTCTTACTTACCCTTGGCTGATTGATAGAGTAGTTCACACTTGAGTGGTGAGGCAACACAATGTGAGCTTAAGCGAACTCAAAGCTGAGATTAAAGCACACAACAGGTTTGTATGTGGAGTTTGGAAGTGAACATATATGCCCTACACAGTCTGAATTCTTGATATTGTTTCGTTAAGTAAATATCCAAGTAAGAACACAATGTCTAGTTGCTGGAAAAAAGATATAAGAGATGATCACAGCAACTCACACGCAAAGATGATGGAACCAAATTGCAATCAAAGGAGTGAGCTAGAACAAGATATGAGACATCACAAAACAGCTCTATTGCATTGGTTATAGAAAGACACTAGCTAGTTGCAAAAGATGAAGTAGGGCACAAGATTGCACATGAAGGATGAGTTTCTCACAACGGTGCAAATAATTTCAGAAACTTTTCTTCTTTGCACCTCCTTTTTTTGTTTGAATGGTTGTGCTATTGATTTCAGAAAAGACTCACAACTTTTCTTTTGATTTGTTGCAACCGTGTGATTGAGGGATATGAGTGCAGCCCTAAGCAACAGATTAGCTAGTCTTGATGGGTGCAAAGTATTCGCAAAGGACAGATTGGTTATCAAAGGAGATCTACCAATTTTTGGGACTAGAACAGCAGCAAGGTTCAAGTCTAAGTTCAACCAAATTCTTGGCAGAATTAGCAAAAGTTGTCTATAACAAAGTTGTAGAGAATTTCACAAGCTTTTGAAAAAGTACAAGAACGCAAAGATCCGAGTTCGTATGTGAGAGTTATGGCCAAAATACTACACTGGACAGATTGGATCAAAACGTGACGCGAAGGAAGACGAACAGTTTTCAGCAACAAATACACGATTCTATGGATAAAAACTTAGCAAAACGCACAAGAATACTAGATTGGAGACTAAGGTTCAATATTTTTGTGAGGCAAGTTTTCAGATTAGGAAAGAAAACACAAATCCAACCCAAGGGATGATATTTTTGTGTGGCAATTTTCTGGAATATGACTGAAAGTAAATCTACAACTAGGGATAAGGATTCTACCGTGACAACCGAAGCTCTGATACCAAATGATACGAGGGGTGCCCGACCTTCTCGACGTAGAATCAAAGATCCACATGAAACACGACGAAATTAGTGTGGCCAATACACTGCCTATGCAGCAACATGCAACACCGAGTTCGCCTAACCTCACGCAAGATGATTCCACTCGACCACGTCAAGCGGATACAATCCTCGCTGCAATCACAAGAGCTTGCAAGAGCAACGGGAAGGAATGCACCATCTCAAAGTTTATTCAGCCGGTGGCTAGAATACCCAAGAACATGCATATAGCAGATCTGTTTGTAGTTTCAAAATGGTCTAAAAGTCCTTTTCACAAAGGGGGTGCCTTCTACATATAAGAGAGGAGGAGAGGAAGGCAAAAGGGGTGCTGGACAAGCCCAGTTCGCAGCACAAAGGCCAAAGACAAAGACATAATGGTGGCGCAGCACCCAACACATTGGAATCTGTTTCTGGCCGCCATATTAAACTGATGATATCTTCGCGCTCCGAATGAATTTTAGGGTGAGGCTGGATCCATTTGAAAGCTAAAGAGACAAGCTTTCAAAGCTGTGGTCAAACACTCCAATCGGACTCCGTTTGCATTATCTGCACCTGTTTTTCTCCAGACTGGTCACTAGAGCCCGAACCGAGTTCTTTTGCATTCACATCTTGCATGTTGACTTGTCCATGGTTCTCTTGGCCTTCCCTAAGGAGTTCACACCTTCTCACATTGTCTTCATACCAAAGAATAATGAAATTACTTGCATTAGGTAGCAGCTGATTATCAAAAGAAATATAATCCTTACAAAGGAGCGAGTTCACCTGTTGATTGATTTGTTTTGCACGAGCGCGTGTTATTGGTCCTTGAAAATGATTTGGGGTCTCATGAACAGCACTAGGGGAAAGGCATCGCGATGGTGTTATGCTACGCGTAACAGAATATTTCACAGACACTCAGACGGATTCGTAATGCATGCCGAATGTGCTACGGCTATGTAAATACCATTCAGCATGTTTGGAAGAAAGTTTCATTTCGTGCAACGCCCTGTTACGTATGTAGCTAACGGTACCATTTTGGGTCCCCTGTGGATGAATATTTAACGCACACTCGAGCATATTTGAAATGTTTGCCGAAATGAGCTAGGGCACGTGTGAAGTCTATTCGACGTGTTGGACACTCAGTTTCGTTTCGGGTGTCGTTTTTCTAAGCACATAAGCATGCAAGCACCCATTGCGACCCATCGATTCTGGATGCTTGGCACCATTGTTCGATCCGCGCACCATTAAACGCGCTCGAAGCTTACAGTACCATTTATCGTGCAGGTCTCGCTACGATTCGGAGGGACCCAAAGTCGGTGCTAATAGGAGCTAGTAAACAGATGAAGTCCATTTGGGGTGCTTGACACTCAGTTTCATTTCTTGCGTCATTTTCTAACGCATGTCGCGCATCAGACGCGGTGCGTGGGAAAGTTCCACACCGACTCGAAGATATTCCAAATGCATGCCGAACAGAGTTACGAGGCATACGAAGTCCATTTGCGGTGTTTCGCATGCAGTTTTCTTCCGTTGAACAGTTTCATACGCAAGCATCTTATAGAACCCGTTGGGACCCGCCGTGGAGGAATGTTCCACAACGACTCGGACGGTTTTGAAATGCGTGCCAAAGTGACTACGGCGAACAAGAAGATCATTCGGGGTGTTTGGCACACAGTTTCCTTCCGTCACCCGTTTGCGTGCGGGTGCAGCTGCAGTGCCCGTTGGGACCAGCCGTAGTGGAATGTGTCACACCGGCTGGGTCGGAACCGGAACTAAAGCAGAAAAGCACAAGCGAACTTCGTAGGTACATTCGGGGTGAATGGCACTCCGTTTGTTTCGCGCATTGCTTTCGTTTTCTTGTACGGCGTCTGATGGCGCGCGAACCCACCTTGGTGGAATATTTCGCGCCGACTCGGACGGATTCGATATGCCTGCCAAAATGAGCTACGACACATGCGAAGTCCACTGGGTGTGCTTGCCGCTCGGTTTCATTTCTGCATCGTTTTCGTGCGGACGCTCCCTATGATGCTCGTTCGTGCACGGCTTGAAGGAATGTTTCTGCAGACACTCGTGACGGATTCGTAATGCATGCCGAATGTGCTACGGCTATGTATGGCCCATACGGCATGTTTGAAAGAAAGTTTCGTTTCGTGCGACGCCCTGTTACGTATGTAGATAACGGTACCATTTTGGTTTCCCTGTGGGTGAATGTTTCACGCATACTCGAGCGTACTCGAAATGCTTACCGAAATGAGCTAGGGAACGTGTGAAGTCCATTCGGCATGTTGGACAATCAGTTTCATTTCGGGCGTCGTTTTTGTAAGCACCATGCAGGAACCCATTGCGACCAGTCATGGAGGAATATTTCACATATCAAGTCCATTCGTGCTGTTCGGTAGAGAGTTCCCATTCGTCTTCATACGCATGCAGCTCAAAGTAACAGTTGGGACCCGTCGAGGTGGAGGGCATGACTCAGACTCGGGTAGGATCGAAATGCATGCCGAAATGAGCTAGGGCGCATAAGAAGTCGATTCTGGTTGGTTGGCACCAGTGTTCGATTAAAGCTTACGCATACCATTTATCGTGCAGGTCTTTCAACGATTCGGAGGGACCCAAAGTCGATGCTAATAGGAGCTAGTAAACATATGAAGTCCATTTGGGGTGCTTGACACTCGGTTCATTTCTTAACGATGTCGCTTCAGACGCTGCGTTGCGTGGGAAAGTTCCACACCGACTCGAAGAGATTCCAAATGCATGCCGAGCAGAGTTACGAGGCATCACGAAGTCCATTCGCGGTGTTTAGCATGCAGTTTTCTTCCGTTTATCGATTTCATACGGCGACTTACAGAACCCGGTTGGACCCGCCGTGGAGGAATGTTCCACAACGACTCGGACTGTTTTGAAATGCGTGCCAAAGTGACTACGGCGAACAAGAAGATCATTCGGGGTGTTTGGCACTCAGTTTCTTTCCGTCACCCGTTTGCGTCTTTGGTGTAGCTGCAGTGCCCATTGAGACCAGCCGTAGTGGAATGTGTCACACCGGCTGGGTCGGAACCGGAATTAAAGCTGAAAAGCACAAACGAACTTCGTAGGTTCATTCGGGGTGATTGGCACTCAGTTTGTTTTGGCGATCGCTTTCATTTGTACGCAGCTTGTCTGATGGCGTGCGAACCCATCTTGGTGGAATATTTCGCGCCAACCGGACGGATTCAAATGCCCGCCAAAATGAGTTACGACCCATGCGAAGTCCAGGGCGTGCTTGCCGCTCGGTTTCATTTCTCGCATCGTTTTCGATGCGGACGCTCCCAACAAGATTGCTCGTTCGTACCGCGGCGTGAAGGAATGTTTCAAAGACACACGCAGACGGATTAAGTAATGCATGCCGAATGTGCTACGGCTATGTACGACCCATTCGGCATGTTTGGAAGAAAGTTTCGTTTAGTGCGGCGTACATTACGTATGTAGCTAACGGTACCATTTTGGGTCCCTTGTGGATGAATGTTTAACGCAGACTCGAGCGTACTCGAAATGCTTACCGAAATGAGCTAGGGAACGTGTGAAGTCCATTCGGCGTGTTGGACAATCAGTTTCATTTCGGGCGTCGTTTTTGTAAGCACATAAGTATGCAGGCACCTATTGCGACTCGTTGTGGAGGAATGTTTCACACCGACCTGCAGATCGAAATGAATTTTGGATGGGCTAAAATGTATATCAAGTCCATTCGTGCTTGTTCGGTAGAGAGTTCCCATTCGTGCATCGTCTTCATACGCATGCAGCTCAAAGTAACTTGATTGGGACCGTCGCGGTGGAGGGCATGACTCAGACTCGGGTGGAATCGAAATGCATGCCGAAATGAGCTAGGGCGCATAAGAAGTCAATTCTGGTTGGTTGGCATTAGTGTTCGATTCAAAGCTTACAGTACCATTTATCGTGCAGGTCTCGCAACGATTCGGAGGGACCCAAAGTCGATGTTAATAGGAGCAAGTAAACATATGAAGTCCATTTGGGGTGCTTGACACTCAGTTTCATTTCTTGCGTCATTTTCTAACGCATGTTGCTTTATCAGACGCTGCGTTGCGTGGGAAAGTTCCACACCTACTCGAAGAGATTCCAAATGCATGCCGAACAGAGTTACGAGGCATACGAAGTCCATTCGCGGTGTTTCGCATGCGATTTTCTTCCGTTTATCGATTTCATACGCAAGCATCTTACAGAACACGTTCAGACCCGCCGTGGAGGAATGTTCCACCACGACTCGGACGGTTTTGAAATGCGTGCCAAAGTGACTACGGCGAACAAGAAGATCATTCGGGGTGTTTGGCACTCAGTTTCTTTCCGTCACCCGTTTGCGTCTTTGATGCGGTGCGGTGCCGTTGAGACCAGCCGTAGCGGAATGTGTCACACCGGCTGGGTCGGAACCGGAACTAAAGCTGAAAAGCACAAGCGAACTTCGTAGGTTCATTCGGGGTGATTGGCACTCCGTTTGTTTCGCGCATCGCTTTTGTTTGTACGAAGCGTACAGTAGCGTGCGAACCCATCTTGGTGGAATATTTCGCGCCGACTCAGACGGATTCGATATGCCTGCCAAAATGAGCTACGACACATGCGAAGTCCACTGGGCGTGCTTGCCGCTCGGTTTCATTTCTACAACGTTTTCGTGCGGACGCTCCTAAGATTGCTCGTTAGGTACGGCGTGAAGGAATGTTTCACAGACACTCAGACGGATTCGTAATGCATGCCGAATGTGCTACGGCTATGTATGGCCCATACGGCATGTTTGAAAGAAAGTTTCGTTTCGTGCGACGCCCTGTTACGTATGTAGCTAACGGTACCATTTTGGTTTCCCTGTGGATGAATGTTTCACGCATACTCGAGCGTACTCGAAATGCTTACCGAAATGAGCTAGGGAACGTGTGAAGTCCATTCGGCATGTTGGACAATCAGTTTCGTTTCGGGCGTCGTTTTTGTAAGCACCATGCAGGCACCCATTGCGACCAGTCATGGAGGAATGTTTCACACTGACCCAGACAGATTGTCGGGACCCCGAATTTGCAAATCCGTACCCTCTGTGTATTCAGCACTAGTCCAGGAACGCGCTAGTGCACACAGTCTTAACATCGGTAAATATCACAATCATACCACACGATACTAATAGAGTACTTTATTTAAATAGTCAAACTGGTTACTTGACCTTATGGTCAAGTCACAAATGTACGCCTCGCACGGCGAAACTTATTAAGAGAGAAATAGTAGCGGCGGAAAATCAAATAACCGTGGCGCCATCCAAGTATACCACAGGCAATCGATCGGGCTCGCTTCCCTAAGTAGACGGATCCTCTTGGAGCTCCTCCTCCAAAGTGGTGTAGTCTCCTCTTCAACTGGTGTTGTATTGTGGCAAGGGTGAGTACTTGGTACTCGGCAAGTCATGCGAGAATGCAAAGCTAATATACTATATGCATGGCTTGGTACAAAGGAATAGCTCAAGGTATATTTGCGAAATGACATTTGACAAGTAACATAAGTAGATTCGAAAGCAGTAGAAACGAGTATAGCATAGGTAACTTTTCAAGGAGTTTAATAAACATCTTTCCCATCCTAATCCACATTTCCATCAACATCATTATTAATCCAACCCAACCTTTCAAATCCAAGTTATTTTTGAGAAAATCTAACCCTTGACTGTAATTCCCGAGCGATGTCCAATACCGCGGACACGGCTATTCGAATAGATTCTACACTCTGCAGAGATTATGCACTTTACCCACAAGATACAGTCAAACACCACAAAGGCGAGTTCCCGTAACAAAGTCTTTCGGAAACCTCTAACAATACAAGTGGTCCTCCCCGGTTATTGCGCACTAACCCTTCCCTTATCTAAGGCGAAGTCTAGGCCAATCAACCGTTAGATGGGTACCTGGCCTCAGCCCCGGTACGCTCCCCCGTACAACTTACACAAAGGGTGTAGTTGACCTCCTGAGGTCCCACAGGTACGTTATTAGCAACTTAGTCAACTAGGTCCGTCCCATTACAGACATGTGGTTGCACGTTAGACCCAGTTCAAAGGCTTGCAAGGTTAAGTCCTTAGGGTGACCAGGGCAAGACTACCCAAAGAACCAAATCAACATCCCCAATGCCACAACTGGCCCACCTGATTACTCTTGCCACATGCCCCGGTCGAAAACTATTTATCAAACCCCAGTTGATTACCATGCACCACGTGCCATCAACATAACATGATACTTTTCCAAAACAGGTTCAATATATCATTAAGTCAATATTAACATTTGTTTGTCCAAAATCATGTCATGAGCACGAGTGAGTCTAAGCAAAGATACTACAACGGTCTAAACCCATGTTGGCAAGTTAATAATGTCCAACTAGTAAACCACAACTAGGGTGACAAGGGTCATGGCACATACTTAAGTAATCAAGGTGTCATACAACAAATTGGTATTTATCTAACCCCCATGTTTAAATAAAGTATTTTTCTAATTGAACTAGCATGCAATAGTTTAAATCAAAATAGATTTCGAAATAGGATCAACATGGTCAAAGCACAACTTGCCTTCAAAAAGTACTTGTTCTTGGTCTTGAGTTGGATCCTGAGTCAATACTTCTCCTTCAAATCCTTCCGGCACTTCAACGTCTACTCGTAAAGCGTGCAAATAGCAAATACACGAATAAACAATAGGCAAAGAGTATCCAAACATCCAAATAAAATCTATAAACAGAGAGAACATAATTTTATGAATTTTTAGAAACTGGAATCGTCAAATTCGGAGTTAAAACGCAAAAGTTATGATTATTTAAAGTTTAAATAATCAATTAAATAATTTTACAGAGAAAAACTTTACTCCAAAAATTAAATAAAATTTATATTTAGGTAGATCTCAATTTTATACAAATTTAGAAATTTGAATCACTCAAATCGGAGTTGAAACGCAAAAGTTATAAGCGTTTGAAGTTTGAATCAAAATCTGAAATCATTATTTCGAATTAATAAATCATTTTCTTTTCGGAAATTAATTATTGCGTCGGCAAGGACACGTGGCAGCTTCGATTGGCTCTTGGCGTCGCCACCGTCCATGGACGTGGTCCACGCTCGGCTCGGGTCTACCGTGGACTTGGTCCACGAATCCACGTGTCGCTGACATGTGGGTCCGCCTTGGATGACGTCACTGCTGACGTCAGCGGGGCTCAGCCCATGGTGCTGACAGGTGGGACCCACTGTGACGTCATTCTTGGCGTCGGCGCTTCGGGAGACGGCCCGCTGACATGCGGGCCCGCCATGACGTCAGCGTGACGTCATGGTGCGGTTTGGTTGTCCCGCTGACACGCACACATGGCTAGATCTCGACCGTTGATTTGAAAATCAACGGTCCAGATTGGATCTGGATTCACGCGTTTGGGGTGAACGCGGTTGATCTGGACCGTTGGATCTAGATCTAACGGCTGAGATTGGATCTAGGATTTTCAACGTGGAAACTCACCGGGGTGACGTGGCGTGATCTGGGCCTTTGGATCTTGATCGGACGGTTGGTGGAGCTCGGGGTCGGCGATGGCTTCACGGCGGAGTTGCGGCTGCCGGCGCTGAGGACGGCGACCACACGAACGGCGTTTGGGGCGTGCTCCGGCGAGATGAAAGGTCTCTTCGGGTGCGTCTCGTCCTGGGGGTCCTAGATCTGTGCTCGGTGGCGGCGGAGGCGGCTCAACGACGGCGGAACGTGCACAAAACCGAGCTATTGCGAGCTATTGCGAGCGCATCGGTGAGCTACGAGCGGCGGCGGCTAGGGCAATGGGTGCGCACGGGAACGGTCAACCTCGGGGCGTGACCCGGGCTTTAAATAGCCTCGGCGTCCGTGCCCGGGACGGAAACCTAGTTCTCCACGGCGGCGGGCGCGGCGGCGGAGTCCGGCTCGGACTCGGGCGGAGATGACGATGGACAGCCGTCCACGTGGCACGATCAGCGGCCACGATCTTGCGCTGGATCGGATCCGGCCGGATTCGATCGAAGCGGCACGGAAATCGGCCGTTGGATCTTGATCCAACGGTTGGGATCGATTAGGTTTTAGAGCTGGTTCGGTCGAGTCACGTGACTCGGGTCGGACTCGAGTCCGACTCGGGTTCCGACTCGGTCGGATGAATAGTACTTGACCCGACTTGATTTTTCAGCGATTTAATAATTAAAATAATTTCCAGAAATTCATTTAATTCATTAAAAAATAGCAAATGACTCAGAAAAATTCCAGAAAAATTCTGGAAAATATCTTGGATCATTTTGGACTCAAATAAAATATTTCCAACAAAATTTTATTTGCAAAACTAAATTCTTTAATTATTTCAAAATGGAATAAATTCAAATAAATCCAAATAAATTCCAGAAAATTCCAAAAATTCACCAAAGTGCCAAATCACACATGAATTTAAGAAAAGCAAAATTTTTGGGGTGTTACAAATCTCCCCCCTTAATAGAATCTCGTCCCCGAGATTCAGGGCTTACTACAGAATAGGTTTGGAAACTCTTTCTTCAAATCCTCTTCGCGCTCCCATGTCGCTTCGCTTTCTTCATGATTGCTCCACTGAACTCTACAGAAACGGGTTGACTTATTTCTGGTCTCTCGATCCATTGTGTCTAAAATCCTCACGGGATGTTCCTTATAAGTCAAATCCTCTTGCAACTCAATTGACTCTAGCGGAGTCTGTTCCTCAGGTACTCGGAGACACTTCTTCAACTGGGACACATGGAATACGTCATGTACTCCTGCTAACGACTGTGGCAACTCCAGCTGATAAGCAACTTCGCCTCTGCGACTCAAAATCTTAAATGGTCCAACATAACGGGGTGCGAGTTTTCCTTTGGCATGGAACCTCTTAACTCCCCTGAGAGGCGTAACTTTGAGGTACACAAAGTCTTCTGGTTCAAAACTCAAGTCTCGGCGACGGTTGTCAGCATAACTCTTCTGTCGTGATTGGGCTATCTTCAACCTTTCCCTGATCACGGCAATCTGCTCTTCAGCTTCTTGAAGAATATCAGGCCCGAAGACACGGCCACGCGGTCTCATTCCAATTCAATGGCGTCCGACAGTGGTCGACCATACAAAGGCCTCAAATGGTGACATCTCCGTAAACTAGCTTGGTAACTATTATTGTAATCGAACTCGGCATACGGCAAACTCTTATCCCAAGAGGTAGCATAAGCCAAAGCACATGCTCTTAACATATCCTCCGAATCTGGTTGACTCTTTCGGTCTGTCCATCCGATGCGTGGATGATAAGGTACATCTTGAAGTTTAAACGGGTTCCCATGGCTTCATGCAACTTATTCCAAAACCTTGAGGTAAATTGGGTACCTCTGTCCGATACAATCCTCTTTGGCACTCGTGCAAACAAACGATCCCGATCATGTACAACTCGCCAATTTATCCTCGAGTAAGTGGTCTTCACGGGGATGAAATGGGCTACTTTTGGTCAAACGATCCACTATAACCCATATGGAGTCATAACCTCCTTGAGTCTTAGGCGGGCCAGGTAATAAAATCCATTCCGATTTCCTCCCACTTCCACTCAGGTATTTTCAGCGGCTGTAGTAATCCTGCTGGTCTCTGATGCATTGCCTTGACTCTCTGGCATACGTCGCACAATGCAACATGCTCGGCAACTTCACGTTTCATACTCGGCCACCAGAATCTTGGCGCTTCCAGGATGAATTGAGTACTTGGAGTCATGGGCTTCCTCCAAAATCAGTTGCTTTAACTCATTCCTGTTAGGCACACAAATCCGATCCTTCATCCATAACGTGCCTTGCTCATCCAACTTGAATTCCTCTGCCTTGCCTTCTTCCTTGATGGACTTAATCCTGCGGATCTTGTCATCATCCTACATCCTTCGGATCTGATCCTCTAGGGTAGGCTTTACTTCTAATGCGGCCAAGAATCCGCTAGGTACCACCTCAATCTTCATTCTATGGAAATCCTCACATAACTCATCCTGACTTGTGGCTAGCAACATGCTCACGGTATGGCTTTTCCGACTCAAGGCATCGGCAACTACGTTGGCCGTCCCGGGATGGTAATGGATTCCAACATTGTAGTCCTTAATCAACTCTAACCATGTCCTTTGCCTCATATTCAGATCCGACTGGGTGAATATGTACTTAAGGCTCTTATGATCCGTATATACTTCACATCTGTTTCCAATCAGATAGTGACGCCATATCTTCAAGGCATGCACTACGGCAGCTAACTCTAGGTCATGCGTTGGATAATTCTCCTCATGCGGCCTCAACTGCCTTGATGCATAAGCGACGACCTTTCCATTCTGCATCAGCACACATCCAAGTCCTTGGCGCGATGCGTCACAATAAATATCAAAGCTTTGAGCAACATCTGGTAGAACTAACACCGGTGCTGATGTCAATCGCTTTTTCAGCTCCTGAAATCCTTTCTCACATTCTGACGTCCATGCAAACTTCTTCTCCTTTTTCAGCAATTGCGTAAGAGGTTTCGCAATTGTCGAAAAGCCTTCAATGAAACGGCGGTAGTACCCTGCCATTCCAAGGAAACTCGGATCTGGGTCACGATGTTCATTTGCTCCCAATGTAACACAGCTTCTACTTTGCTTGTATCTACGGCGACTCATTCTGCTGTCATTACATTTCCGAGGAATTCTTCCTTGTACTTCCAAAAATCACTCTTACTAAACTTGGCGAAGAGTTGCTGTTCCCTCAGCTTTTCCAAAACTCGCCTCAAGTGTTCGGCATGTTCATCCTCTGTCTTGGAGTAGATTAGGATGTCATCTATGAACACGACGACAAACTTGTCCAAATATTCCATGAACACCTTATTCATCATATTCATGAAATATCTTTGGCGCATTCGTCGATCCAAAGGACATAATCAGAAACTTCGTGAATGTCCATATCTTGACGAGAATGCGATCTTGAATATCTTACGATCGGATCTTCAATCGATGGTATCCCGATCTCGAGATCAATTTGGAGAAAACTCAGGCTCCTCTCGGTGATCGAACAAATCATCAATCTGGGTAGCGGGTACTTATTCTTCACGGTGACTTCGTTGAGTGCACGGTAGTCGATGCACATCCGGAAACTCCCGTCCTTCTTCTTGACAAACAACACTGGCGCTCCCCACGGCGACGAACTCGGCCTGATAAATCCTTTCTCCATTAACTCCTCTAGTTTGTTTCTTCATCTCTACCAACTCCTCGGTGGACATCCGATAGGGTCTCTTTGCTATTGGTCTTGTACTGGTACAAGCTCTATCACAAACTCTATGTCCTGTCTGGCGGCATACCAGGTAGATCTTCAGGAAAAACATCTGGGTACTCATTCACTCTTGAGACATCCTCTATGCTGATTGCCTTGAATGCATTAACCATCAAGCTGTCCTTCTCTAACGGCAGAGCTTGAAATTCCACTTTCTTTCCACACGGGCTCTCAATCGAGATGGTCCTTCGTCCACAATCCAATACGGCCTTGTGCTTGGATAACTTGATCCATTCCCAAAATAACGTCTAAGGTGCAGGTCTCCAAAATAATAAGGTTCGCTAGGAACTCTATTCTATCTATTAATATTCTCACCCCGGAACATCCTACTTTCGTTCGGAGTTCGGAACCAGGGGTTTGAACTAAAAGCATGCACTTAAGTCTTGCAATCCTCAAATCATTTCTAGTAGCAAAGCCTTGCGAAACAAACAAATGCGAAGCTCGAGTCAAACAAAGCATTGCAGGTGTATCGAGTTAACAAGTAACTTACCCAAGACGACGTCCGTAGCATTCTGCGGTGCATCTGCGGTGACATGGTTGACTCGGCCTCTCACCACGGCCTGGGGTGTGGCTCCTGTCTTTGGCGTCCTAGCTGAGGTGGTTCCTAGATTGAAGCGAATCGGGTCACTCCTGCTGTCTTCTTCGGACAAGCTGTTGGCAAAGTGTCACGGCTCGTTGTAGTTGTAGCGGCGTCTCCTTTGTTCCTTCTTGACTACCTGGGCTGTGTTTCTAAGCGGGGCTGGGTGCAGTAGTTCGATTGACAGGTCTCGGTCTTGGTGACGGTGTCCTTGTGGCATTCTCGTGGCTGAAATCGAAAAATTGATTTGGTGCAACTCTCGAGGCCATTGCGTTCCTGGCGTGATCCTTGCTTTGTTGCATCCTGCGCTTCTGTTCTCATCCGGTTCCTTGCGCTTGTCCTCAAGAATAAACGCCTTATTCACCAATTCTTGGAAATGCGGGAAGGTGTGGGTGATCAATCCTACTTGTAGTCCTGAGTTAAGTCCCTTCATAAAACGAGGTATGCGGCTTTATCTGTCGCTACATCCTCAGTGCGTAGCGTGCTAGGCTGTGTGAACTTGTTCGAGGTAGTCGGCCACCGGTGATTACCTTGCTTGATGCTCTGAACTCCTCCTTCTTAAGATCCATGATTCCTTCAGGCACGTGATATCTTTAAACGCAATCGTGAACTCCTCCCAAGTGATATCTTGAGGGTTCTCTTGCGTGGCACGTAAGTTCTCCCACCATTCAATTTGTTCCTTCCAAGCGATGAGAAGCGTAGAGTACCTTCTCATTTCCTATGCATTGAGCTATGTGTAGCTTCCTCTCAATTGACCTTAACCAATCATCGGCCTCCAATGGATTGGCATTCCGGAAAGTGGGTGGATGAGTCCTCATGAACTCGGCAGTCTTGTATTACGGCGTTGTCCCCGATTGACTTGATTAGTGTGGCCTGAGCGGTGGCGTGTTGCATTTGTTGCATCATAGCATGCATCAATCGAGTCTGAGCAGCAAGAAATGCTCCAAAATTCTGCATATCAACTGGCGGTCTTTGGTGCTCCATCATTGGGGTTTCTGTGGCGAGAACCACTTCCATTGCTTCCAAGGTTTCCGCGGGTATTCACCATCTGTCGATTCGCTCTAGGTTTTAGAGATGAGAGGGAAACAAGAATAGACAAGTAATATGGAACTTATGCGGGTTTTAGAGATTTATTTGGATTTATTTGGAATTTATTTGAATTTATTCCATTTTAAAATAATTAAAGAATTTAATTTTGCAAATAAAGTTTTGTCGGAAATATTTTATTTGAGTCCCAAATACCCTAAAATATTTTTCAGAATTTTTCTGGAATTTTTTTGAGTATTTTGCTATTTTTAATGAATTAAATGAATTACTGGAAATTATTTTAAATATTAAATGGCTGGAAAATCAATCGGGTCGAGCATCTTGTTCATCCGATCGAAGTGGAACCCGAAGTCGGACTCGAGTCCGACCGACCGGTGACTCGACCGAACCAACTCCAACTCAGATCAGATCCGAACCGTTGGATCAAGATCCAACGGTCAGGATCAATCCGTGCTAGTCACGGCCGCGCCCGAGCCAATCTCGGCCGTCGATCGCGCCACGTGGACGGCCATCGTGCGTCCACGTCATCTCACCGTGTTCGAACGGACTCGCCGCCCGTCTGGCTCTGCCGCTGAAACCGAGCGAATCTCGACGTCGCCGCCGTATTTAAGGCGTGGATCGTTGCTCGAGGATCGCCCGACCCGCGGCGCATCGCCTTCCCCAACTCCCGGAGCCTTATCCGCCGTCACCTCGCAATTGCTCGCCGGAGTTCCCTCTCTCCCCGCCGCGGTTGTTGCTTCATTTCGCCGCCGTTCGCCGTCTTCCGCCGCGGCTGAGCCCAGTTCCGAGACCTCCAAGCCAAGGCGCACCCGTGGGTACCTCTCACTCACGGAGAGACCACGGCATCGTCGGGCTCGTCGTCGTTTTCGTCTCCGGTGGCCCTGCTCCGCCGCGTCGCCATCGTTATCCGCGAGCGCTGTGAGCCGTTGGATCTCCATCGCATGGTCCAAGATCACGCCACGTCACCCGACGGTGAGATCGATCCAAAAATCTCGAGATTCAATCTCGGCCGTTGGATCTAGATCCAACGGTCGAGATCAAACGCGTTAACCCAAACGCGTGAGACTCGAGATCTAATGGGCGTTGAATTTCAAATCAACGGCCGAGATTGCGCCACATGTCCGGGAAGGCTGACCGCGCGATCGGCGCCGCCCACGCCAGCGTGGCGTGACGCCGACACGCAGGCCCGCATGTCGGCGGCGGCCAAATCGCACCATGACGCCACGCCGACGTCATGGCGGGCTCGCATGTCGGCTGGTCAGCCGAAGGCCGACATCGGCAATGACATCACAGCGGGTCCCACCCGGCCATTGTGGCTGAGCCTCACGACGCCGATGACGTCACCCGAGGGGGACCCACCTGTCAGTGACACGAGGAGCCGTGGACCGAGTCCACGGTAGACCCGAGCCGAACGTGGACCAAGTCCATGGACCGGCTGACGTCAGCAGACCAATCAGAGGCTGCCACGTGTCGGTGGCGCAATAATTGATTTTCGAAAAGAAAATGATTTATTAATTCGAAATAATGATTTCAAATTTTGTTTCAAACTTCAAACGCTTATAACTTTTGCGTTTCAACTCCGATTTGAGTGATTCAAATTTCTAAATTTGTATAAAATTGAGACCTACCTAAATATGAATTTTATTTAATTTTTGGACTAAAGTTTTTCTCTGTAAAATTATTTAATTGATTATTTAAACTTTAAATAATCATAACTTTTGCATTTTAACTCCAAATTTGTGATTCCAGTTTCTAAAAATTCATAAAATTATGTTCTCTCTGTTTATGGATTTTATTTGGATGTTTGGATACTTTTGCCTATTGTTTATTCGTGTATTTGCTATTTGCACGCTTTTACGCAGCAGACGTTGAAGTCTTGGGAAGGATTCGAAGGAGAAGTATTGACTCAGGATCCAACTCAAGACCAAGAACAAGTACTTTTTGAAGGCAAGTTGTGCTTTGACCATGTTGATCCTATTTTGAAACTTATTTTGATTTAACCTATTGCATGCTAGTTCAATTAGAAAATACTTTATTTAAATATGGGGGATTAGATAAATACCAATTTGCTATATGACACCTTGATTATTTAAATATGTGCCATGACCCTTGTCATCCTAGTTGTGGATTACTAGTTGGACATTATTAAATCGCCAACATGGGTTTTAGACCGTTGTAGTATACTGCTTAGACCTGCTACGTGCTCATGACATGATTTTGGACAATCAAATGTTAATATTGACTTAATGATATATTGAACCTGTTTTGGAAAGGTATCATGTGATGTTGATGGCACGTGGTGCATGGTAATCAACTGGGGTTTGATAAATAGTTTTTCGGCCAGGGGCATGTGGCAAGAATGATCAGTGGGCCGGTTGTGGCCTTTGGGGATGTTGATTTGGTTCTTCGGGTAGTCTTGCCCTGGTCACCCTAAGGACTTCACCTTGCAAGCCTTTGAACTGGGTCTAACGTGCAACCACATGTCCAGTAATGGGACGGACCTAGTTGACTAAGTTGCTAATAACGTACTGTGGGACCTCGGAGGTCAATTACACCCTTTGTGTAAGTTGTACGGAGCGTCGGTGAGGCCAGGTACCCATCTAACGGTTGATTGGCCTAAACTTCGCCTTAGCTAAGGGAAGGGTTAGTGTGCAATAACCGGGGAGGCTCACTTGTATTGTTAGAAGTTTCCAAAAGACTTTGTTACGGGAACTCGCCTTTGTGGTGTTTGACTGTATCTTGTGGGTAAAGTGCATAACCTCTGCAGAGTGTAGAATCTATTCGAATAGCCGTGTCCGCGGTATTGGACATTGCTCGGGAATTACAGTCAAGGGTTAGATTTTCTCAAAAATAACTTGGATTTGAAAGGTTGGGTTGGATTAATAATGATGTTGATAGAAATGTGGATTAGGATGGGAAAGATGTTTATTAAACTCCTTGAAAAGTTACCTATGCTATACTTGTTTCTCGCTTTCGAATCTACTTATGTTACTTGTCAAATCTTGTTTCATCGCAAATATACCTTGAGCTATTCCTTTGTACCAAGCCATGCATATAGTATATTAGCTTGCATTCTCATGCATGACTTGCCGAGTACCAAGTACTCACCCTTGCCACAATACAACACCAGTTGAAGAGGAGACTACACGGCTTTGGAGGAGGAGCTCCAAGAGGATCTGTCTACTTAGGAGCGAGCCCGATCGGTTGCCTGTGGTATACTGGATGGCGCCACGAATTTATTTGATTTTCCGCTGCTACTATTTCTCTCTTAATAAGTTTCGCCCTGCGAGGCGTACATTTGTACCTTGACCATAAGGTCAAGTAACCAAGTTTGACTATTTAATTAAAGTACTTTACTAGTATCGAGTGGTATGATTGTGATATTTACCGATGTTAAGACTGTGTGCACTAGCGCGTTCCTGGACTAGTGCTGAATACACAGAGGGTCCGGATTTGCAAATTCGGGGTCCCGACACAGTACCATTTATCGTGCAGGTCTTTCAACGATTCGGAGGGACCCAAAGTCGATGCTAATAGGAGCTAGTAAACATATGAAGTCCATTTGGGGTGCTTGACACTCAGTTTCATTTCTTGCGTCATTTTCTAACGCATGCTGCTTACTGTACGCGTTGCGTTGGAAAGTTCCACACCGACTCGAAGAGATTCCAAATGCATGTCGAACAGAGTTACGAGGCATACGAAGTCCATTCGCGGTGTTTCGCATGCAGTTTTCTTCCGTTTATCAGTTTCATACGAAAGCTGCTTACAGAACCTGGTTGGACCCGCCGTGGAGGAATGTTCCACAACGACTCGGACGGTTTTGAAATGCGTGCCAAAGTGACTACGGCGAACAAGAAGATCATTCGGGGTGTTTGGCACTCAGTTTCTTTCCGTCACCCGTTTGCGTGCTGGTGTAGCTGCAGTGCCCGTTGAGACCAGCCGTAGTGGAATGTGTCACACCGGCTGGGTCGGAACCGGAACTAAAGCTGAAAAGCACAAGCGAACTTCGTAGGTTCATTCGGGGTGATTGGCACTCAGTTTGTTTTGTGCATCGCTTTCATTTGTACGCAGCGTACAGTAGCGTGCGATGTAACACTGGGTGTCCCGATCTTTCGATGAGAATGATAACTTTCGATTTGGGTGGAGACGACTTTGACGATCCGACTACAACGTACAACGACGATGCGCCTTAGCAATCGCTAAACCAACTCCAGATGGTTATTGACCTTGCCGTGGGCACGATCAACCTGATCACGAAGATCAATTCCTGCAAGCAATCGAAGAACAAGCAAGAACAAGGCAAAAGCAATCTAAAATTGCAAATATAGATGAAGTATTGAAAAGTTGGGGTTCCGATACAAGGAGCTTGTTAGGCGGCCGTTGAGCACGTCTAAAAGACTCAAATAGTAGCAAAAGGCTAAACTATCAAATAAACAAAACCCAAGTTATTTTGGGGGACTCCCTAGCTATTTATAGGAGAAATAAGATGCCAAAACCAGGCTTGGGGCGTCCAAAACACTTCCATGGCCGAATAGGACTCCTATTCCTAGTTTGACTCGGATTTGGAAAGATGACCGAACTTGTTTTGCAGATTCTCGTTGACTCGTAAGGAATTTGGAGATGGGGCCAGATCCGTTGGAAAGAAGACGTCGAAACCTTTCAAACCAGTACTCATAGACCTCAAACACCCTTGTGGATCAAAAGTTATGGTCGTTTGAAGTTGGTGCTATCCCGGAGGCCGAATCCGAGTTGAACTTGTGCACCGGAAGAATTGGCTTCATGCTTGACATTTGGGAGTCCTTCTCCTTGGTTCCTAAGGACAATAAAATCATCACAAGGATTAAATAGCATTCCATTCATTAAATTATTTGTATGCAACCCGAGGAACGCATTCACCTGGTAATTGAATTGACGTGCGCGAGCTCGAGTAATTGGCCCTTGTATTATATTGTTGGCTTCAATTGGGTTTGTAGGCATGGCCGTATGCATGGTAGTGATGTCCTCATCATCCTCCCCTTCTTGCATTTGAGTCGTCCTTGACTCAAGTTCATCATCTTCTCCCAAGTTTGTCTTTAGATCTGATAATTCATTTGACGGGCTCGAGCTCGAGTAAATGGTCCTTGAACTGACGAATATGTAGAAGGATGGCCAAGGTGGGGGTCGATAAAGCCATGTAGATGGAGCCATCGTAGTAGTTGTATACGAAGTAGAGTATGCTGTGAAGTGTCGCCAACTTAATGGTCCTGGCCAAGGTGGGGGTCGATGAAGCCATGTAGTTGATATAATTGCAGCAACACTTGGTTTTGACCATCTTGGTGATGACCATATGTTTGCATTGTAAGTTTTGTCCATGATGAGCATGGTCTCATCATCCTCCCTTTCTTGAAGTGGAGTCGTCCTCGACTCCATCATATTGTCCTGGAAAATGTTAGGAGTGACAGGAAACAAAGAAGCATGCACATTTGCAATCAAATCAATGGATCGAGAATCTCTATGAACCATATACTCCCTTTCTTGAAAACTATCGTGTGACTTGTAAGTTGAATCAAAAGTACTTGATATGACATGATTAGTGATATGGCATTTATCAAGTTGATGACATTGTTGCATGGCAAGCAGAGGTTCAAAATCTGAACAAATGTAAACTCGATCGGCTTTATACTCTCCTTTCTCACTATTTTTGCAAATAACATGGAAAATATTTCGTGATAACCTGGACAAATCAGAATGTACAAAAGTCTCTCCTCTAAATAATTCAGATCACACGGAACATCAAATTCAATGTAGCCTAATGTATCTAAAGAAGACATCAATTTCAACTCATCATTTTCGCTTGCAATGTGAATTAGATGTTTATTTTCAGTACAAGTGTCTAGTGTGTTAACAAAAGTAACATGTCCACTCACTAGTTGTGTCATAGATATAAGTGAAGTATTATCACACAACTCTTCTTTATCACAAGAAATAGCAAGCAAATCATCTTGTAACAAAGCAAAATCAGCAATCGGTTCCACTAATAGTTGCTCAATGATAGCATGATTTGTGGACAATTTTAGCTCTTCAAAATTATTTTCTCCATGTGTAAAGTCCATACCTGTTATATTACCTTGTAAGTTCTCATCAGCTGTTGTAGGTGTTTCTTCAACTATTATCTCTTCACTTACACATGGGGTAGTACTGATCAGTTCTTTCTCCATATGCACTTCTACATCATTCTCTCGATGGTGCTCACTTTCCTGCAAAATGTTAGCTACAAAAGAAGGTCCAACAATGGGCGCCTCAAATGAAGCTAATGATTCTTTCAAGGATTCAGCAAGCATATTTTCAACTCTCCAAGCACATACAACCAATTCTGAAAGAGAACTATATGTTTCATCAATAAGAGCATCCTGAATTTCTTGATTAAGTCCACGTATGAACCTAAGCTCTGTTGCTTCTTCACCTTCAACTAAACCACAACGCAACAAATGATTTTGCAATCGTTCATAGTATTCCTTAACGCACTTATTTCCTTGTTTCAAGCATTGGAGTCTAGTATACAAAAATTCAGAATGATATTCAGGAACATAATCAATTCTCATAAGTCTTTTCATGGCCTTCCAATTTTTAGGTTTTCTCTCTTTTCTACAAATATGTTTCCACCATGTTAATGCATATTCATTTAGCACACTAGTAGCAATCCTAATCTTTTCATTTTCAGACAAATCATACTTGCCAAATTCTTTGTCTACTGCTATCTCCCAATTAATATAGGCATCAGGATCATAATGACCATTAAAAGGTGGAATGGCGAATTTAACATTATCTAGGGAATCATCATCAACATGTACCTGAGCATTTAGTATGCCATTTTTGTTGCTTAGAAGATGAGGTGGAGGATTGGAAGTTCCGGGGGCAGTACCTTCAAGCGTATCAAGTCTAGACAAAATAGTAGCAAGATTAGTGTTAGCAACTCTCTGAGCGGTCTCAATAGACCGGAGGCGGTCTTCTTGCAGTGACATTCTAGCAACAATTCCCTTTGTGCGTGGAGAGTGATGCATCGAATCCTCATCACCTAACATGGTTAGTAGAAGACAAGAAAACAATATAACAAGTATAATGTTCCTATCAACTACAAGGAGGTGGTGGCAATTCTCTCAACATTCAAGCCGATAACCAAAGCTCTTACAAGTTCTTACATGCAGCGGGTGTTGACAGCCGTTGGCGTGGTCAAAAGTTCTCCGAAGCTTGGATAAAGCGATTGCCAAGGGATCGAACAAATGTACGAGGTTGGGTGTGGAGCTTGGATAGGCAAAACTTATTTCCTATGCAATCTGATAATTCTAGTTATTGTAATGATAAGTAATGATCCAAACTAGAATTCACAAGCCCTAGTTGCCGATCTCAAAGATATAAGTGAATTTGAAGGCAACACACACGCAAAGATAATGGCACTTGTTGCAATCAAGGAATGAGCTATAAAATATAAGTGATGCACCAAAAGCTCTATTGCACAAGTCGTAGAGAGACGCTAACTTATTGCTTTGAGAAAGTAAAAAGGGCACAAGATTGCTCACTAATTAATAAATTGCACAACCTAAAAGTAACGAACACAAATTAGGGTTTTGCTCAATATAGTGCGACCGGCCACAATTTTCTTTTTCTTTTTTCTTTTCCTTTTTTTTTTTTGGCCTTTTGGCTCTTTCTCTTTTCTCTCTTTTGGTGACTTTCGGCCAACACTAGTACGAACAAAAAGTTTTGGAATCCCTAACTTGGTGTCACAAGATAAGATGATATGATAACTGAAGATTGTGCAATGTATCAAGTAGAGCAGCCCTAAGCAATATCAACAAGCTAGTCTCAAATAGGATCAAAGTGTTCACAAAGGATGAATTGGTTCCCAAAGGTAGGTGTACTGATGTTTTTCTAGGGCAGCAAACTTGTCGCCTAGATTAATGTTTGAAGATCACCGAATTTGATTGATTGACAGTGGAAGGAATTGAAGCTTATATCCTCAGCTTTCATTAGAGTGCAAGAACACAAAAATCCGAGTTCGTATGTGAAAGTTATGCTCGAAACACCAAACCGACAGAATTGAAGGATTGAAGCTACGCGAAGGAAAAGAAAGATCAGCAACTAAAACATGGACTCTAATGGATCAAAACCTAACAAAACTAACTAAAATAACAGATTGAAACTAAAGGTTGAATTTTTGTGGAGTAGTTTTCAATTTAGGACAGAAATCAAAACTAACCTAAGGCAGCGATATTCTCACCGATCAATCAAGCTCGATACCACTTGATGTAACACTTTGGGTGTCGATCTTTCGATGAGAATGATAACTTTCGATTTGGGTGGAGACGACTTTGACGATCCGACTACAACGTACAACGACGATGAGCCTTAGCAATCGCTAAACCAACTCCAGATGGTTATTGACCTTGCCGTGGGCACGATCAACCTGATCACGAAGATCAATTCCTGCAAGCAATCGAAGAACAAGCAAGAACAAGGCAAAAGCAATCTAAAATTGCAAATATAGATGAAGTATTGAAAAGTTGGGGTTCCGATACAAGGAGCTTGTTAGGCGGCCGTTGAGCACGTCTAAAAGACTCAAATAGTAGCAAAAGGCTAAACTATCAAATAAACAAAACCCAAGTTATTTTGGGGGACTCCCTAGCTATTTATAGGAGAAATAAGATGCCAAAACCAGGCTTGGGGCGTCCAAAACACTTCCATGGCCGAATAGGACTCCTATTCCTAGTTTGACTCGGATTTGGAAAGATGACCGAAATTGTTTTGCAGATTCCCGTTGACTCGTAAGGAATTTGGAGATGGGGCCGGATCCGTTGGAAAGAAGACGTCGAAACCTTTCAAACCAGTACTCATAGACCTCAAACACCCTTGTGGATCAAAAGTTATGGTCGTTTGAAGTTGGTGCTGTCCCGGAGGCCGAATTCGAGTTGAACTTGTGCACCGGAAGAATTGGCTTCATGCTTGACGTTTGGGAGTCCTTCTCCTTGGTTCCTAAGGACAATAAAATCATCACAAGGATTAAATAGCATTCCATTCATTAAATTATTTGTATGCAACCCGAGGAACGCATTCACCTGGTAATTGAATTGACGTGCGCGAGCTCGAGTAATTGGCCCTTGTATTATATTGTTGGCTTCAATTGGGTTTGTAGGCATGGCCGTATGCATGGTAGTGATGTCGATGTTAATAGGAGCTAGTAAACATATGAAGTCCATTTGGGGTGCTTGACACTTAGTTTCATTTCTTGCGTCATTTTCTAACGCATGTTGCTTACTGTACGCGTTGCGTGGGAAAGTTCCACACCGACTCGAAGAGATTCCAAATGCATGCCGAACAGAGTTACGAGGCATACGAAGTCCATTCGCGGTGTTTCGCATGCAGTTTTCTTCCGTTTATCAGTTTCATACGTAAGCATCTTACAGAACATGTTCAGACCCGCCGTGGAGGAATGTTCCACCACGACTCGGACGGTTTTGAAATGCGTGCCAAAGTGACTACGGCGAACAAGAAGATCATTCGGGGTGTTTGGCACTCAGTTTCTTTCCGTCACCCGTTTGCGTCTTTGGTGCATTGCGGTGCCCGTTGAGACCAGCCGTAGTGGAATGTGTCACACCGGCTGGGTCGGAACCGGAACTAAAGCTGAAAAGCACAAGCGAACTTCGTAGGTTCATTCGGGGTGATTGGCACTCCATTTGTTTCGCGCATCGCTTTCGTTTGTACGAAGCGTACAGTAGCGTGCGAACCCATCTTGGTGGAATATTTCGCGCCGACTCAGACGGATTCGGTATGCCTGCCAAAATGAGCTACGACACATGCGAAGTCCACTGGGCGTGCTTGCCGCTCGGTTTCATTTCTGCATCGTTTTTGTGCGGACGCTCCCTACAGTACTCCTTCATGCACAGCGTGAAGGAATGTTTCACAGACACTCAGACGGATTCGTAATGCATGCCGAATGTGCTACGGCTATGTACGGCCCATTCGGCATGTTTGGAAGAAAGTTTCGTTTCGTGCTACGCCCGGTTACGTATGTAGCTAACGGTACCATTTTGGTTACCCTATGGATGAATGTTTAACGCAGACTAGAGCATACTCGAAAGGCTTACCGAAATGCGACCCGTCGTGGAGGAATGTTTCACACTGACCCAGACAGATCAGAAATGAATTTTGGATGGGCTAAAATGTATATCAAGTCCATTCGTGCGTTTCGGTAGAGAGTTCCGATTCGTGCATCGTCTTCATACGCACGCAGCTCAAAGTAAAAGTTGGGACCCGTCGCGGTGGAGGGCATGACTCAGACTCGGGTGGAATCGAAATGCATGCCGAAATGAGCTAGGGCGCATAAGAAGTCGATTCTGGTTGGTTGGCACCAGTGTTCGATTCGAAGCTTACAGTACCATTAATCATGCAGGTCTCGCAACGATTCGGAGGGACCCAAAGTCGATGCTAATAGGAGCTAGTAAACAGATGAAGTCCATTTGGGGTGCTTGACACTCAGTTTCATTTCTTGCGTCATTTTCTAACGCATGCTGCTTACTGTACGCGTTGCGTGGGAAAGTTCCACGCTGACTCGAAGTGATTCCAAATTCATGCCGAACAGAGTTACGAGGCATACGAAGTCCATTCGCGGTGTTTCGCATGCAGTTTTCTTCCGATTATCAATTTCATACGAAAGCAGCTTACAGAACCCGGTTGGACCCACCGTGGAGGAATGTTCCACAATGACACGGACGGTTTTGAAATGCGTGCCTAAGTGACTACGGCGAACTAGTAGATCATTCGGGGTGTTTGGCACTCAGTTTCTTTCCGTCACCCGTTTGCGTGCTGGTGTAGCTGCAGTGCCCGTTGAGACCAGCCGTAGTGGAATGTGTCACACCGGCTGGGTCAGAACCGGAACTAAAGCTGAAAAGCACAAGCGAACTTCGTAGGTTCATTCGGGGTGATTGGCACTCAGTTTGTTTCGCGCATCGCTTTCGTTTGTATGCAGCGTACAGTACCGTGCGAACCCATCTTGGTGGAATATTTCGCGCCGACTCAGACGGATTCGATATGCCTGCCAAAATGAGCTACGACACAAGCGAAGTCCACTGGGCGTGCTTGCCGCTCGGTTTCATTTCTGCATCGTTTTCATGCGGACGCTCCCAACAGTACTCATTCGTGCACGGCGTGAAGGAATGTTTCACAGACACTCAGACAGATTCATAATGCATGCCGAATGTGCTACTGCTATGTACGGCCCATTCGACATGTTTGGAAGAAAGTTTCGTTTCGTGCGACGCCCTGTTACGTATGTAGCTAACGGTACCATTTTGGGTAACCTGTGGATGAATGTTTAACGCAGACTCGAGCGTACTCGAAATGCTTACCAAAATGAGCTAGGAAACGTGTGAAGTCCATTCGGCGTGTTGGACAATCAGTTTCGTTTCGGGCGTCGTTTTTGTAAGCACATAAGCATGCAAGCACCCATTGCGACCCATCGTGGAAGAATATTTCAAACTGACCCAGACAGATCAGAAATGAATTTTGGATGGGCTAAAATACATATCAAGTCCATTCGTGCTGTTCGGTAGAGAGTTCCCATTCGTGCATCGTCTTCATACGCATGCAGCTCAAAGTAACAGTTGGGACCCGTCGCGGTGGAGGGCATGACTCAGACTCGGGTGGAATCGAAAATGCATGCCGAAATGAGCTAGGGCGCATAATAAGTCGATTGTGGTTGGTTGGCACCAGTGTTCGATTCGAAGCTTACAGTACCATTTATCGTGCAGGTCTCGCAACGACTCAGTGGGACCCAAAGTCGATGCTAATAGGAGCTAGTAAACATATGAAGTCCATTTGGGGTGCTTGACACTCAGTTTCATTTCTTACGTCATTTTCTAACGCATGTCGCATCAGACGCTGCTATGCGGGAAAGTTCCACACCGACTCGAAGAGATTCCAAATGTATGCCTAACAGAGTTACGAGTCATACGAAGACCATTCGCGGTGTTTCGCATGCAGTTTTCTTCCGTTTATCAGTATCATACGAAAGCAGCTTACAGAACCCGATTGGACCCGCCGTGGAGGAATGTTCCACAACGACTCGGACGATTTTGAAATGCGTGCCAAAGTGACTACGGCGAACAAGAAGATCATTCGGGGTGTTTGGCACTCAGTTTCTTTCCGTCACCCATTTGCGTGCTGGTGCTGGTGCAGCTGCAGTGCCCGTTGAGACCAGACGTAGCGGAATGTGTCACACCGGCTGGGTCAGAACCGGAACTAAAGCTGAAAAGAAGAAGCGAACTTTGTAGGTTCATTCGGGGTGATTGGCACTCCGTTTGTTTTGCGCATCGCTTTCGTTTGTACGAAGTGTACAGTAGCGTGCGAACCCATCTTGGTGGAATATTTCGCGCCGACTCGGACGGATTCGATGTGCCTGCCAAAATGAGCTACGACAAGTCCACTGGGCGTGCTTGCCGCTCGGTTTCATTTCTGCATCGTTTTCGTGCGGACGCTCCCTACAGTACTCGTTCGTGCACGGCGTGAAGGAACGTTTCACAGACACTCAGACGGATGCGTAATGCATGCCCAATGTGCTACGGCTATGTACGGCCCAATCGGCATGTTAGGAAGAAAGTTTCGTTTCGTACGACACCCTGTTACGTATGTAGCTAACGGTACCATTTTGGGTACCCTGTGGATGAATGTTTAACGCAGACTCGAGCGTACTCGAAATGCTTACCAAAATGAGCTAGGGAACGTGTGAACTCCATTCGGCGTGTTGGACAATCAGTTTCGTTTCGGGCGTCGTTTTTGTAAGCACATAAACATGCAAGCACCCATTGCGACCCGTCGTGGAGGAATATTTCACACTGACTCAGACGGATCAGAAATGAATTTTGTATGGGTTAAAATGCACATCAAGTCCATTCGTGCTGTTCGGTAGAGAGTTCCCATTCGTGCATCGCCCTCATACGCATGCAGCTCAAAGTAACAGTTGGGACCCGTCGCGGCGGAGGGCATGACTCAAACTCGGGTGGAATTGAAATGCATGCCGAAATGAGCTAGGGCGCATAAGAAGTCGATTCTGGTTGGTTGGCACCAGTGTTCGATTCGAAGCTTGCAGTACCATTTATCGTGCAGGTCTCGCAACGATTCGGAGGGACCCAAAGTCGATGCTAATAGGAGCTAGTAAACAGATGAAGTCCATTTGGGGTGCTTGACACTCAGTTTCATTTCTTGCGTCATTTTCTAACGCATGTTGCTTACAGTACGCGTTGCGTTGGAAACTTCCACACCGACTCGAAGAGATTCCAAATGCTTGCCGAACAGTGTTACGAGGCATACGAAGTCCATTCGCGGTGTTTCGCATGCAGTTTTCTTCCGTTTATCAGTTTCACACGCAAGCAGCTTACAGAACCCGGTTGGACCCGCCGTGGAGGTATGTTCCACAACGACTCGGACGGTTTTGAAATGCGTGCCAAAGTGACTACGGCGAACTAGAAGGTCATTCGAGGTGTTTGGCACTCAGTTTCTTTCTGTCACCCGTTTGCGTGCTGGTGCAGCTGTAGTGCCCGTTGAGACCAGCCGTAGTGGAATGTGTCACACCGGCTGGGTCAGAACCGGAACTAAAGCTGAAAAGTATAAGCGAACTTTGTAGGGTCATTCGGGGTGATTGGCACTCAGTTTGTTTCGCGCATCGCTTTCGTTTGTTCCCAGCGTACAGTAGCGTGCGAACTCGTCTTGGTGGAATATTTCGCGCCGACTCGGATGGATTTGAAATGCCTGCCAAAATGAGCTACGACACATGCGAAGTCCACTGGGCGTGCTTGCCGCTCGGTTTCATTTCTGCATCGTTTTCGTGCGGACGCTCCCTACAGTACTCGTTCATGCACGGCGTGAAGGAATGTTTCACAAACACTCACACGGAATCGTAATGCATGCCGAATGTGCTACGGCTATGTACGGCCCTTTCGGCATGTTTGGAAGAAAGTTTCGTTTTCGATGCGGCCATACTGCATTATGTAGCTAACGGTACCATTTTGGGTACCCAGTGGATGAATGTTTAACGCAGACTCGAGCGTACTCGAAATGCTTACCAAAATGAGCTAGGGAACGTGTGAAGTCCATTCGGCGTGTTGGACAATCAGTTTCGTTTCGGGCGTCGTTTTAGTAAGCACATAAGCATGCAAGCACCCATTGCGACCCGTCGTGGAGGAATGTTTCACACTTACCCAGACAGATCAGAAATGAATTTTGGATGGGCTAAAATGCATATCAAGTCCATTCCTGCTGTTCGGTAGAGAGTTCCCATTCGTGCATCGTCTTCATGCGCATGCATCTCAAAGTAACAGTTGGGACCCGTCGCGGTGGAGGGCATGACTCAGACTCGGGTGGAATCGAAATGCATGCCGAAATGAGCTAGGGCGCATAAGAAGTCGATTCTGGTTGGTTGGCACAAGTGTTCGATTCGAAGCTTACAGTACCATTTATCGTGCGGGTCTCGCAACGATTCGGATGGACCCAAAGTCGATGCTAATAGGAGCTAGTAAACAGATGAAGTCCATTTGGGGTGCTTGACACTCAGTTTTTATTTCTTACGTCATTTTCTAACGCATGCTGCTTACTGTACTTGTTCGTGCACGGCGTGAAGGAATGTTTCACAGACATTAAGACGGATTCGTAATGCATGCCGAATGTGCTACGGCTATGTACGGCCCATTCGGCATGTTTGGATGAAAGTTTCGTTTCGTGCGATGCCCTGTTACGTATGTAGCTAACGGTACCATTTTGGGTCCCCTGTGGACGAATGTTTAACGCAGACTCGAGCGTACGCGAAATGCTTACCGAAATGAGCTAGGGAACGTGTGAAGTCCATTCGGTGTGTTGGACAATCAGTTTCGTTTCGGGCGTCGTTTTTGTAAGCACATAAGCATGCAAGCACCCATTGCGACCCGTCGTGGAGGAATGTTTCACACTGACCCAGACAGATCGGAAATGAATTTTAGATGGGCTAAAATGCATATCAACTCCATTCGTGCTGTTCGGCAATGAGTTCCCATTCGTGCATCGTCTTCAAACGCATGCAGCTCAAAGTAACAGTTGGGACCCGTCGCGGTGGAGGGCATGACTCAGACTCGGGTGGAATCGAAATGCATGCCGAAATGAGCTAGGGCGCATAAGAAGTCGATTCTGGTTGCTTGGCATCATTGTTCGATCCGTGCACCATTCCGGCACGCTCGAAGCTTACAGTACCACTTATCGTGCAGGTCTCGCAACGATTCGGAGGGACCCAAAGTCGATGCTAATAGGAGCTAGTAAATAGATGAAGTCCATTTGGGGTGCTTGACACTCAGTTTCATTTCTTGCGTCATTTTCTAACGCATGCTGCTTACTGTACGTGTTGCGTGGGAAAGTTCCACACCGACTCAAAGAGATTCCAAATGCATGCCGAACAGAGTTACGAGGCATAGAAGTCCATTCGCGGCATTTCGCATGCAGTTTTCTTCCGTTTATCAGTTTCATACGCAAGCAGCTTACAGAACCCGGTTGGACCCGCCGTGGAGGAATATTCCACAACGACTCGGACTGTTTTGACATGCGTGCCAAAGTGACTACGGCGAACAAGAAGATTATTCGGGGTGTTTGGCACTCAGTTTCTTTCCGTCACCCGTTAGCGTGCTGGTGCAGCTGCAGTGCCCGTTGAGACCATGTCGTAGTGGAATGTGTTACACCGGCTAGGTCGGAACCGGAACTAAAGCTGAAAAGCACAAGCGAACTTCGTAGGTTCATTCGGCGTGATTGGCACTAAGTTTGTTTCGCGCATCGGTTTCGTTTGTACGCAGCGTACAGTAGCGTGCAAACCCGTCTTGGTGGAATATTTCGCGCCGACTCGGATGGATTCGAAATGCCTGCAAAAATGAGTTACGACACATGCGAAGTCCAATGGGCGTTTTTGCCGCTCGGTTTCATTTCTGCATCGTTTTCGTGCGGACGCTCTCTACAGTAGTCGTTCGTGCACGGCATGAAGGAATGTTTCACAGACACTCAGACGGATTCGTAATGCATGCCGAATGTGCTACGGCTATGTACGGCCCATTCGGCATGTTTGGAGGAAAGTTTCGTTTCGTGCAACGCCCTGTTACGTATGTAGCTAACGGTACCATTTTGGGTCCCCTGTGGACGAATGATTAACGCAGACTCGAGCGTACGCGAAATGCTTACCGAAATGAGCTAGGTAACGTGTGAAGTTTATTCGGCGTGTTGGACAATCAGTTACGTTTCGGGCGTCGTTTTTGTAAGCACATAAGCATGCAAGCACCCATTGCGACCCGTCGTGGAGGAATGTTTCACACTGACCCAGACAGATCAAAAATGAATTTTGGATGGGCTAAAATGCATATCAACTCCATTCGTGCTGTTCGGCAATGAGTTCCCATTAGTGCATCGTCTTCATACGCATGCAGCTCAAAGTAACAGTTGGGACCCGTCGCGGTGGAGGGCATGACTCAGATTCGGGTGGAATCGAAATGCATGCCGAAATGAGCTAGGGCGCATAAGAAGTCGATTCCGGTTGCTTGGCATCAGTGTTCGATCCGTGCACCATTCCGGCACGCTCGAAGCTTATAGTACCAATTATCGTGCAGGTCTTGCAACGATTCGGAGGGACCCAAAGTCGATGCTAATAGGAGCTAGTAAACAGATGAAGTCCATTTGGGGTGCTTGACACTCAGTTTCATTTCTTGCGTTATTTTCTAACGCATGTCGCGCATCAGACGCTGCTATGTGGGAAAGTTCCACACCGACTGAAGAGATTCCAAATGCATGCCAACAGAGTTACGAGGCATAGAAGTCCATTCGCGGTGTTTCGCTTGCGATTTCTTCCGTTTATCGGTTTCACACGTAGCGACTTACGTAACCGGTTGGACCCGCCATGGAGGAATATTCCACAACGACTCGGACGGTTTTGCAATGCGTGCCAAAGTGACTACGGCGAACAAGAAGATCATTCAGGGTGTTTGGCACTCAGTTTCTTTCCGTCACCCGTTTGCGTCTTTGATGCAGTGCGTGCCGTTGAGACGATCGTAGTGGAGGAATGTGTCACACCTACCGGTCGAACCGAACTAAAGCTGAAAAGCACAAGCGAACTTCATAGGTTCATTTGGGGTGATTGGCACTCAGTTTATTTCGCGCTTTGGTTTCGTTTGTACGCAGCGTACAGTAGCGTGCGAACCCGTCTTGGTGGAATATTTCGCGCCGACTCGGACTGATTCGAAATGCATGCCAAAATGAGTTACGACACATGCGAAGTCCATTGGGCGTTTTTGCCGCTCGGTTTCATTTCTGCATCGTTTTCGTGCGGACGCTCCCTACAGTACTCATTCGTGCATGGCGTGAAGGAATGTTTCACTGACACTCAGACGGATTCGTAATGCTTGCCGAATGTGCTACGGCTATGTACGGCCCATTCGGCATGTTTGGAGGAAAGTTTCGTTTCGGGCGACGCCCTGTTACGTATGTAGCTAACGGTACCATTTTAGGTCCCCTGTGGACGAATGTTTAACGCAGACTCGAGCGTACTCGAAATGCTTACCGAAATGAGCTAGGGAACGTGTGAAGTCCATTCGGCGTGTTGGACAATCAGTTTCGTTTCGGGCGTCGTTTTTGTAAGCACATAAGCATGCAAGCACCCATTGCGACCCGTCGTGGAGGAATGTTTCACACTGACCCAGACAGATCAGAAATGAATTTTGGATGGGCTAAAATGTATATCAAGTCCATTCGCGCTGTTCGGCACAGATATCCCATTCGTGCATCGTCTTCATACGCATGCAGCTCAAAGTAACAGTTGGGACCCGTCGCGGTGGAGGGCATGACTCAGACTCGGGTGGAATCGAAATGCATGCCGAAATGAGCTAGGGCGCATAAGAAGTCGATTCTGGTTGCTTGGCATCGGTGTTCGATCCGTGCACCATTCCGGCACGCTCGAAGCTTACAGTACGGCCCATTCGGCATGTTTGGAAGAAAGTTTCGTTTCGTGCAACGCCCTGTTACGTATGTAGCTAACGGTACCATTTTGGGTCCCCTGTGGATGAATGTTTAACGCAGACTCGAGCGTACTCGAAATGCTTACCGAAATGAGCTAGGGCACGTGTGAAGTCCATTCGGCGTGTTGGACAATCAGTTTCGTTTCGGGCGTCGTTTTTCTAAGCACATAAGCATGCAAGCACCCATTGCGACCCGTCGTGGAGGAATGTTTCACAAATACCTAGACAGATCAGAAATGAATTTTGGATGGGCTAAAATGCATATCAAGTCCATTCGTGCTGTTCGGCACAGATATCCCATTCGTGCATTGTCTTCATACGCATGCAGCTCAAAGTAACAGTTGGGACCCGTCGTGGTGGAGGGCATGACTCAGACTCAGGTGGAATCGAAATGCATGCCGAAATGAGCTAGGGGGCATAGGAAGTCGATTCTGGTTGCTTGGCACCAGTGTTCGATCCGTGCACCATTAAGACGCGCTTTCGAAGGTTCTGATCATTTATCGTGCAGGTCTCGCAACGATTCGGAGGGACCCAAAGTCGATGCTAATAGGAGCTAGTAAACAGATGAAGTCCATTTGGGGTGCTTGACACTCAGTTGCATTTCTTGCGTCATTTTCTAACGCATGATGCTTACTGTACTCGTTGCGTGGGAAAGTTCCACACCGACTCGAAGAGATTCCAAATGCATGCTGAACAGAGTTACGAGTCATACGAAGTCCATTCGCGGTGTTTCGCATGCAGTTTTCTTCCGTTTATCAGTTTCATACGCAAGCAACTTACAGAACCCGTTGGGACCCGTCGTGGAGAAATGTTCCACCACGACTCGGTCGGTTTTGAAATGCGTGCCAAAGTGACTACAGCGAACAAGAAGATCATTCGGGGTGTTTGGCACTCAGTTTCCTTCCGTCACCCGTTTGCGTGGTGGTGCAGCTGAAGTGCCCATTGGGACCAGCCGTAGTGGAATGTGTCACACCAGTTGGGTCCGAACCGTAACTAAAGCTGAAAAGCACAAGCTAACTTCGTAGGTTCATTTGGGGTGATTGGCACTCAGTTTGTTTCGCGCAAGACGCTTCGTTTGTATGCCTTGTCTGATGAGAGTGCGAACCCGTCTTGGTGGAATATTTCGCGCCGACTCGGACGGATTCGAAATGCCTGCTAAAATATTCATGCTGTTCGGCAGAGAGTTCACATTCGTGCATCGTCTTCATACGCATGCAGCTCAAAGTAACAGTTGGGACCCGTTGCGGTGGAGAGCATGACTCAAACTCTGGTGGAATCGAAATGCATGCCGAAATGAGCTAGGGGGCAGAGGAAGTCGATTCTGGTTGCTTGGCACCAGTGTTCGATCCGTGCACCAATCCTGCACGCTCGAAGCTTACAGTAGCATTTATCGTGCAGGTCTCGCAATGATTCGGAGGGACCCAAAGTCGATGCTAATAGGAGCTAGTAAACAGATGAGTCCATTTGGGGTGCTTGACACTCAGTTTTATTTCTTGCGTCATTTTCTAACGCATGTCGCCATCAGACGCGTTTCGTGGGAAAGTTCCACACCGACTCGAAGAGATTCCAATTGCATGCCGAACAGAGTAACGAGGCATACAAGTCCATTCGCGGTGTTTCGCATGCAGTTTTCTTCCGTTTACCAGTTTCATACGCAAGCAGCTTACAGAACCCGTTGGGACCCGCCGTGGAGGAATGTTCCACAACGACTCGGACGGTTTTGAAATGCGTGCCAAAGTGACTATGGCGAACAAGAAGATCATTCGGGGTGTTTGGCACTCAGTTTTCTTCCGTCACCCATTTACGTGCTGGTGCAACTGCAGTGCCCGTTGAGACCAGCCGTAATGGAATGTGTCACACCGGCTGGGTCGGAAAAGAAACTAAAGCTGAAAAGCACAAGCGAACTTCATAGGTTCATTCGGGGTGATTATCACACAGTTTGTTTCGCGCATCGCTTTCGTTTGTACGCAGCGTATAGTAGCGTGTGAACCCATCTTGGTGGAATATTTCGCGCCGACTAGGACGGATTCAAAATGCCTGCCAAAATGAGTTACGACACATGCGATGTCCACTGGGCGAGCTTGCCGCTCGGTTTCATTTCTGCATCGTTTTCGTGCGGACGCTCCCTACAGTACTCGTTCGTGCACGGCTTGAAGGAATGTTTAACAGACACTCAGACGGATTCGTAATGCATGCCGAATGTGTTACGGCTATGTTCGGACCATTTGGCATGATTGGAAGAAAGTTTCGTTTCGTGCAACGCCCTGTTACGTATGTAGCTAACGGTACCACTTTGGGTCCCATGTGGATGAATGTTTAACGCAGACTCGAGCGTACACGAAATGCTTGCCGAAATGAACTAGGGCACGTGTGAAGTCCATTCGGCGTGTTGGACACTCAGTTTCGTTTCGGACGTTGTTTTTGTAAGCAGAGATTCGAAATGCCTGCCAAAATATTCGTGCTGTTCGGCAGAGAGTTCCCATTCGTGCATCGTCTTCATACGCATGCAGCTCAAAGTAACAGTTGGGACCCATCGTGGTGGACGGCATGACTCAGACTCGGGTGGAATCGAAATGCATGCCGAAATGAGCTAGGGGCATAGGAAGTCGATTCTGGTTGCTTGGCACCAGTGTTCGATCCGTGCACCATTAGACGCTTCGGCTTCTTGTACCATTTATCGTGCAGGTCTCGCAACGATTCGGAGGGTCCCAAAGTCGATGCTAATAGGAGCTAGTAAACAGATGAAGTCCATTTGGGGTGCTTGACACTCAGTTCCATTTCTTGCGTCATTTTGTGACGCATGCTGCTTACTGTACTTGTTGCGTGGGAAAGTTCCACATCGACTCGAAGAGATTCCAAATGCATGCCGAACAGAATTACGAGGCATACGAAGTCCATTCGCGGTGTTTCGCATGCAGAATTCTTCCGTTTATCAGTTTCATACGCAAGCAGCTTACAGAACCCGGTTGGATCCGCCGTGGAGCTATGTTCCACAACGACTCGGACGGTTTTGAAATGCGTGCCAAAGTGGCTACGGCGAACAGAAGATCATTCGGGGTGTTTGGCACTCAGTTTCCTTCCGTCACCCATTTGCCTGCTGGTGCAGCTGCAGTGCCCGTTGGGACCAGCTGTAGTGGAATGTTTCACACCGGCTGTGTCGGAACCGGAACTAAAGCTGAAAAGCACAAGCTTAACCGTAGAGGTTCGTTCGGGGTGATTGGCACTCAATTTGTTTCGCAAGACGCTTTCGTTTGTACGCTAGCATACAAGAGCGTGTGAACCCGTCTTGGTGGAATATTTCGCTACCGACTGACGGGATTCGAAATGCCTGCCAAAATGAGTTACGACACATGCGAAGTCCACTGGGCGTGCTTGCCGCTTGGTTTCATTTCTGCATCGTTTTCGTGCGGACGCTCCCTACAGTACTCGTTCGTGCACGGCGTGAAGGAATGTTTCACAGACACTCAGACGGATTCGTAATCCTTGCCGAGTGTGCTACGGTTATGTACGGCCCATTTGGCTTGTTTGGAAGAAAGTTTCGTTTCGTGCAACGCCCTGTTACGTATGTAGGTAACAGTACCATTTTGGGTCCCCTGTGGATGAATGTTTAACACAAACTCGAGCGTACTCGAAATGCTTACCGAAATGAGCTAGGGCACGTGTGAAGTCCATTCGGCGTGATGGACAATCAGTTTCGTTTCGGGCGTCGTTTTTCGAAGCACATAAGCATGCAAGCACCCATTGCGACTCGTCGTAGAGGAATGTTTCACAAAGACCTAGACAGATCAGAAATGAATTTTGGATGGGCTAAAATGCATATCAAATCCATTCGTGCTGTTCGGCACAGATATTCCATTCGTGCATCGTCTTCATACGCATACAGCTCAAAGTAACAATTGGGACCCGTCGTGGTGGACGGCATGACTCAGACTCGGGTGGAATCGAAATGCATGCCGAAATGAGCTAGGGGGCATAGGAAGTCGATTCTGGTTGCTTGGCACCAGTGTTCGATCCGTGCACCATTCCGGCACGCTCGAAGCTTACAGTACCATTTATCGTGCAGGTCTCGCAACGATTCGGAGGGACCCAAAGTCGATGCTAATAGGAGCTATGTCGGGACCCCGAATTTACAAATCCGGACCCTCTGTGTATTCAACACTAGTCCAGGAACGCGCTAGTGCACACAGTCTTAACATCGGTAAATATCACAATCATACCACTCGATACTAATAAAGTACTTTTATTTAAATAACCAAACTGGTTACTCAACCTTATGGTCAAGTTACAATATACGCCTCACAGGGCGAATCTTATTAAGAGAGAAATAGTAGCAAATGAAAATAAGATAACTCGTGGCGCCATCCAAAGATACCATAGGCAATCGATCGGGCTCGCTCCTAAGTAGACGGATCCTCTTGGAGCTCCTCCTCCAAAGCGGGTGTAGTCTCCTCTTCAACTGTGTTGTAGGGTGGCAAGGGTGAGTACTTGGTACTCACAAGTCATGCAGAATGCAAAGCTAATATACTATATGCATGGCTTGGTACAAAGGAATAGCTCAAGGTATATTTGCAAGAAACAAAGATTTGACAAGTAGTATAAGTAGATTCGAAAGCAAAGAGAAACAAGTAAAGCATAAATAACTTTTCAAGAAGTTTAGTAAACATTTTTCCCATCCTAAACCACATTTCTAACATCATTGTCAATCCAACCCAACCTTTCAAGTCCAAGTTATTTTTGAGAAAATCTAACCCTTGACTGTAATTCCCGAGCGATGTCCAATACCGCGGACACGGCTATTCGAATAGATTCTACACTCTGCAGAGGTTATGCACTTTACCCACAAGATACAGTCAAACACCACAAAGGCGAAGTTCCCGTGAACAAAGTCTTTCGGAAACTTCTAACAATACAAGTGGTCCTCCGGTTATTGCACACTAACCCTTCCCTTAGCTAAGGCGAAGTCTAGGCCAATCAACTGTTAGATGGGTACTGGCCTCACCCAGACGCTCCCCCGTACAACTTACACAAAGGGTGTAGTTGACCTCCTGAGGTCCCACAGGTACGTTATTAGCAACTTAGTCAACTAGGTCCGTCCCATTACAGACATGTGGTTGCACGTTAGACCCAGTTCAAAGGCTTGCAAGGTTAAGTCCTTAGGGTAACCAGGGCAAGACTACCCGAAGAACCAAATCAACATCCCCGATGCCACAACTGGCCCACCTGATTACTCTTGCCACATGCCCCTGGCCGAAAACTATTTATCAAACCCCGCTTGATTACCATGCACCACGTGCCATCAACATCACATGATACCTTTCCAAAACAGGTTCAATATATCATTAAGTCAATATTAGCATTTGATTGTCCAAAATCATGTCATGAGCACGTAAGCGTGTCTAAGCAAAGATACTACAACGGTCTAAAACCCATGTTGGCAATCTAATAATGTCCAACTAGTAATCCACAACTAGGGTGACAAGTGGTTATGGCACATACTTAAATAATCAAGGTGTCATACAAAGAAATTGGTATTTATCTAATCCCCATATTTGAATAAAGTATTTTCTAATTGAACTAGCATGCAATAGGTTAAATCAAAATAGATTTCAAATTAGGATCAACATGGTCAAAGCACAACTTGCCTTCAAAAAGTACTTGTTCTTGGTCTTGAGTTGGATCCTGAGTCAATACTTCTCCTTCGAATCCTTCCGCACTTCAACGTCTACTCGTAAAGCGTGCAAATAGCAAATACACAAATAAACAATATGCAAAAGTGTCCAAACATCCAAATAAAATCCATAAACAGAGAGAACATAATTTTATGAATTTTTAGAAACCGGAATCACAAATTCGAGTTAAACGTTAAAAGTTATGATTATTTAAAGTTTAAATAATCAATTAAATAATTTTACAGAGAAAAACTTTAGTCCAAAAATTAAATAAAATTCATATTTAAGTAGATCTCAATTTTATACGAATTTAGAAATTTGAATCACTCAAATCGGAGGTGAAACGCAAAAGTTATAAGCGTTTGAAGTTTTGAAATTCAAATCAATTATTAAACCGAATTATTAAATCATTTTCTTTTTCGGAAATCATTTATTGCGTCAGCAGGACACGTGGACCAATCGGGTGACGACAGCGTGGCCTCGGGTCCACGGACCTCAAGACGGTCTCGGCTCGGTCCACCGTGGGCTCCTACCACGGCCACGGCCGCCGACAGCGGTGGGCCTTCGACACGGGCCTGGCGTGTCGCTGCCACGCACGCTGCTGTGGACGGCTGATCGCGGCGGCCAGGCTTCCTAACACGTGGCGCCAATCTCGCCGCTGATTTGAAAATCAACGGCCCAGTTAGATCGGCTAACTTGGCGCTTGGAAAACAACTCCATCGACCGACCGCTTCGATCTTGATCGGACGGCCAAGATCCACCTATTGCTATGAACGTGGTTCAATCTAAGCCGTTGGATCTAGATCTAACGGTTGAGATTAGATCTCGAGATTAACACGTGATTCTTTATCGTGGGTGACGTGGACGACCGGACCGTATGGCGATGAAGATCCGACGGTGGAGAAGCTTCGCGGTCCAGGCGATGTCCACGGCCGGAGCTCCGGCGCCGGCGTTGAGAACGGCGACCACACCGACGGTGTTTCGCACGCTCTGGCGAAGTGGGTGGTCTCTTCGGTGCGTCTCGGCTGACTCGGATCTGGGCTCCTTCTCGGCGGAAGACGACGGACGGCGAAAACGGCGCAAGAAACGCGGCGGACACCTCCTCCAACTACGGCGAAGCTCAGACGGCAAACGGCGACGGCCAGCGAGATGGCTCGAGGACACGGTGAAGACGGAGGAGGGCAACCTCGGCGTGACTCGGCTTTAAATAGCCTCGGCGTTCGTGTCGAGACGGAAACCTAATTTCACTTTCCACGGCGCGGCTGGTGGCGCGAGTCCGGCCGACTCGGGCGGAGACGACGACGGCCGATCATCCACGTGGCGCGATCAACAGCCACGATCGCGACGGCGCGATCGGGTCCGGTCCGGTCTCGGCCGAACTGATGCGATCCAATCCGACCGTTGGATCTCGATCCGACGGTCGGAATCAACTTGGGTTAGGGTTGGGTTCGACCGACTCGGCTGCTCGGGTCGGACTCGAGTCCGACTTCGGGTGCGGCTTTCGATCGGATGAGCGATGCAAACCCATTCGCATTTTCCAAATGATTTAATAATTAAAATAATTCCTAAATTCATTTAATTCATTAAAAATAGCAAAATAGTCGTAAAATTCCGTAAAAATTCGAAAATATTTTGGAACATTTTGGACTCAAATAAAATATTTCCAACAAAATTTTATTTGCAAAATTAAATTCTTTAATTATTTCAAAATGGAATAAATTCAAATAAATTCCAAATAAATCCAAATAAATTCTAGAAAATTCCAAAAATTCACCAAAGTGCCAAATCACACATGAATTTAAGACAAGCAAAATTTTGGGGTGTTACAAGCTAGTAAACAGATGAAGTCCATTTGGGGTGGTTGACACTCAGTTGCATTTCTTGCGTCATTTTCTAACGATGTTTGCCATCAGTACTTCGCTATGCGTGGGAAAGTTCCACACCGACTCAAAGAGATTCCAAATGCATGCCGAACAGAGTTACGAGGCATACGAAGTCCATTCGCGTTGTTTCGCATGCGATTTTCTTCGTTTATCGATTTCATACATAGCGACTTACAGAACCCATTGGGACCCGTCGTGGAGAAATGTTCCACCACGACTCGGTCGGTTTTGAAATGCGTGCCAAAGTGACTACAGCGAACAAGAAGATCATTCGGGGTGTTTGGCACTCAGTTTACTTCCGTCACCCGTTTGCGTGGTGGTGCAATTGAAGCGCTCGCTGGGACCAAACCGTAGTGGATTGTGTCACACCGGTTGGGTCCGACCCGGAACTAAAGCTGAAAAGCACAAGCGAACTTCGTAGGTTCATTCGGGGTGATTGGCACTCAGTTTGTTTCGTGCATCGCTTTCGTTTGTACGCAGCATACATTAGAGTGCTCCACTGAATTCGGGGTTGCTCCACTGAATTCTACAGAAACGGGTTGACTTGTTTCTAGTCTCTCGATCCATGGTGTCTAAAATCTTCACGGGATGCTCCTTGTAAGTCAAATCTTCTTGCAACTCGATTGACTCTAGCGGCGTCTGTTCCTCAGGTACTCGGAGACACTTCTTCAACTGGGACACATGGAAAAGGTCATGTACTCCTGCTAACGCATCGTGGCAACTCCAAATGATAAGCAACTTCGCCTCTGCGGCTCAAAATCTTAAATGGTCCAACATAACGGGTGCGAAGTTTCCTTTGGCATGGAACCTCTTAACTCCCCGAGAGGCGTAACTCGAGGTATACAAAGTCTTCTCGTTCAAAACTCAAATCCCGCGACGGTTGTCAAGATAACTCTTCAGCCGTGATTGGGCTATTTTCAACCTTTCCTAATCATGGCAATCCGCTTCTTCACCTTCTTGAAGAATATCAGGCCGAAGACACGGCGCACGGCCTCTCATTCCAATTCAATGGCGTCGGCAGTGGTCGACCATACAAAGGCCTCAAAAGGTGATATTTGTAAACTAGCCTGATAACTATTGTTGTAATCGAACTCGGCATACGGCAAACTCTTATCCCAAGAGGTAGCATAAGCCAATGCACAAGCTCTTAACATATCCTCCTGAATCTGGTTGACTCTTTCGGTCTGTCCATCCGTCTGTGGATGATAGGTTGTACTAAAGTTCAAACGGGTTCCCATGGCTTCATGCAACTTATTCCAAAACCTTGAGGTAAATTGGGTACCTTCGTCCGATACAATCCTCTTTGGCACACCGTGGCAAACAGACGATCTTGATCATGTACAACTCGCCAATTTATCCCCGAGTAAGTGGTCTTCACGGGATAAAATGGGCTACTTTGGTCAAGCGATCCACTATAACCCATATGGAGTCATAACCTCCTTGAGTCTTAGGCAAACCGGTAATGAAATCCATCCCGATTTCCTCCCACTTCCACTCGAGGTATTTTTAGCTACCGTAGTAATCCTCGCTGGTCTCTCGATGCATTGCCTTGACTTTCCGGCATACATCGCACACCGCAACATGCTCGGCAACTTCACGCTTTATGCTTGGCCACCGAATCTTTCCTTCAGATCCTCGATACATCTTGGCGCTTGTGATGAATTGAATACTTGGAGTCATGGGCTTCTTCCTAAATCAGCTTGCTTTAACTCCTTCTTGTTAGGCACACAAATCCGATCCTTCATCCATAACGTGCCTTGCTCATCCAACTTGAATTCCTCTCGCCTTTGCCTTCTTCCTTGATGGACTTAATCCTGCGGATTTTGTCATCATCCTTCATCCTTCTCGGATCCGGTCCTCTAGGGTAGGCTTTACTTCTAATGCGGCCAAGAATCCGCTAGGTACCACCTCAATCTTCATTCTATGGAAATCCTCACATAACTCATCCCGACTTGTGGCTAGCAACGTACTCATGGTATGGCTTTTCCGACTCAGAGCATCGGCTACTACGCTGGCCTTCCCGGATGGTAATGGATTCCAACATTGTAGTCCTTGATTAACTCTAACCATCTCCTTTGCCTCATATTCAGATCCGATCGGGTGAATATGTACTTAAGGCTCTTATGATCCGTGATATACTTCACATCTGCTTTCCAATCGATAGTGACGCCATATCTTCAAAGCATGCACTATGGCGGCTAACTCTAGGTCATGTGTCGGATAATTTTCCTCATGCGGCCTCAATCGCTTTGATGCATAGCGGCTTTACCTTTCCGTTCTGCAAAGACACATCCGAGTCCTTGGCGCGATGCGTCACAATAAATATCAAAGCTTTGATTAACATCAGGTAGAGAACTAACACCGGTGCGATGTCAATCGCTTCTTCACTCTTGAAATCCTTTCTCACATTCTCGCGCCCATGCAAACTTCTTCTCCTTTTCAAAGAATTGCGTAAGAGGTTTCGCAATTGTCGAAAAGCCTTCAATGAAACGGCGGTAGTACCCCGCCATTCCAAGGAAACTCCGGATCCGGGTCACAGTCTTGGTTGCTCCCAATGTAACACAGCCTTCTACCTTGCTTGGATCTACGGCGACTCATACGCGGTCATTACATGTCCGAGGAATTCTACCTTATCCTTCCAAAAATCACACTTGCTTTGAACTTGGCGAAAAGTTGCTGTTCCTCGCCTTTTCTAAAACTCGCCTTAAGTGTTCGGCATGTTCATCCTCCGCCTTGGAGTAGATTAGGATGTCATCTATGAACACGACGACAAACTTGTCCAAATACTCCATGAACACCTTATTCATCATATTCATGAAATATCTTTGGCGCATTCGTTACCCAAAGGACATAATCAGAACTCGTAATGTCCATATCTTGACGAGAATGCAGTCTTCGATATCTTCCGATCGGATCTTCAACTGATGGTATCCCGATCTTAGATCAATCTTGGAGAAAACTCCGCTCCTCTCGGTGATCAAACAAATCATCAATCCCGGGTAGCGGATACTTATTCTTCACGGTGACTTCATTGAGTGCCACGGTAGTCAATGCACATCCTCGAAACTCCCGTCCTTTTTCTTGATAACAAAACTGGTGCTCCCCATGGCGGCATTTAACCTTGGCCTGATAAATCCTTTCTCCATTAACTCTTCTAGTTTCTTCATCTCTACCAACTCCTCGGTGGACATCCGATAGGGTCTCTTTGCTATCGGGTGCTTTGTACTGTACAAGCTCTATCACAAACTCTACGCCCTCGTCTGGCGGCATACCGTAGATCTTTAGGAAAAACATCTGGGTACTCATTCACTATCGAGACATCCTCTATGCATTGCCTTGGTACTGTTAACCATCAATCGCCCATCTCTAATCAGAGTGGCTTGAAATTCCACTTTCTTCCCACACGGCTCTCAATCGAGATAGTCCTTCGCCCACAATCCAATACGGCCTTGTGCTTGGATAACTACCCATTCCCAAAATAACGTCTAAGGTCTGGGTCTCCAAAATTATAAGGTTTGCTAGGAACTCTATTCCATCTATTAGTATTCTCACCCCGGAACATCCTACTTTCGTTCGGAGTTCGGAACCAGGGGTTTGAACTAAAAGCATGCACTTAAGTCTTGCAATCCCCAAATCATTTCTAGTAGCAAAGCCTTGCGAAACAAACGAATGCGAAGCTCCAGAGTCAAACAAAACTGTTGCAGTGCGAGTTAACAAATAACTTACCCAAGACGACGCTCAGAGCATTCTGCAGGCATCGGCGGTGACATGGTTAACTCGGCCTCTCACCACGGCCTGGTGTGACTTCGTGGCCTTTGGCGCCCTAGCCGGGTAGTTCCTAGATTGAAGCGAATCGGGTCACTCCTGCTGTCTTCTTTGGACAAGCTGTTGGCAAAGTGTCTGGCTCGTGCTTGATTGTAGCAGCGTCCTCATCGTTCCTTCTTTGCCTGGAGCAGGCGTTTCTAGCGAAGTGGGTGCAGTAGTTCGATTGATGTGTCTTGGTGCCGTGACGGTGTCCTTGTAGCATTCGTGGCTGGAATGAAAAATTGATTTGGTGCAACTCTCAAACGCCGCGCGTTCTCGGGCGTGATCCTTGCCGTTGCATCCTCGCGCTTCTGTTCTCATCCATTCCTTGCGCTTGTCCTCAAGAATAAGCGCCTTTATTCACTAATTCTTGGAAATCTGAAAGGTGTGGGTGATCAGTCCTACTTGTAGTCCCGAGTTAAGTCCCTTCATGAAACGAGACTGCCTGCTTTATCTGTCGCTACATCCTCGGTGCGAGCGTGCTAGGCTGTGAACTTGTTCAGTAGTCGACCACCGGCTGATTACCTTGCTTCAGCTGCTCTGAACTCCTCTTTCTTAAGGTCCATGATTCCTTCCTCGCACGTGATACCGACGGAATGCGGTGTGAACTCTTCCCAAGTGATATCTTGAGGGTTCTCTTGCGTGGCACGTAAGTTCTCCCACCATTCGTGTTGTTCCTTCCAACTGATGAGAAGCGTAGAGTACCTTCTCATTTCCTATGCATTGAGCTATGTGTAGCTTCCTCTCAATTGACCTTAACCAATCATCGGCCTCCAATGGATTGGCATTCCTGGAGAAAGTGGGTGGGTGAGTCCTCATGAACTCGACGGCCTTGTATTCTCGGGCGTTGTCCCCGATTGACTTGATTAGCCGTGGGCCTCGAGCAGTGGCGTGTTGCATTTGTTGCATCATAGCATTCATCAATCGAGTCTGAGCAAAGCAAGAAATGCTCCAAAATTCTGCATATCAATCGGCGGTCTGGTGCTCCATCATTGGGGTTTTCTTGGGCGAGAACCGCTTCCATTACTTCCAAAGTTTCATGGGTATTCACCATCCGTCGATTTGTTCTAAGTTTTAGAGATGAGGGGGAATCAAGAATAGACAAGTAATATGGAACTTATGCGGGCTTAAAGGTGTAACTTTAAGGTCCAACTTTATTAACTAATGATATTAATAACTTGGTATGGTTGCTTACAATGCCTAAGGGCCTTGCAACACATAATGCACACTCAAAGAAACAAGGAAAATCCAAATTGAACTATCACCGAGTCTAACGCCTAAAGGGTGACTCTTTTTCTATGACGCGACTCGGTGAAGGAGTCTCACTATAGAACCTACGCCACTCATCGAGAAAACCTCCACGGCCTGGGTACGGATGTCGCGGCATAGGCGCGAAACGATTGCCATGTCCAAAGAATCGTGTCATCTGTGGTAGTCGAAGAAGCAGTGTCCTCATCGAGATCTGACTCCTCCGGATCTGGCTCGTGTAGCTCGAATACTGGCTCTGTGGTTCTGGTCCGTACAAAGCTATCTCTAACTCTCCAATCCTTTGCAGAAGGTGGGACACATACTCTTGAGCTTCCCGCCATCTATTCTTCTCTGTCGTGATCTCCTTGCGGGCCTTACGTAGCTCTTTGCTTGTATCATCGAGTACATCCTCTGGCGACAACAAATCGTGCCAACTGCGGTAACCATGGCATCCTCATCCCGAACCGCCTTGGTCAAGAAGGTTATTGTCGCGCTGGTGATAACGGAACACCGTGTTTCCAACTCTCTAGCGTAGATACGGGTAATGTGCCGCATTGCTCGTCGTGATACTTCTTGGATACCCATCTCGCATTGTAGACCTCCGGCGGTCAAAGGTATCGGGCATTGCCTGGCCCTTCTTCCCAGCGGTACCTCAATCTTCACGTCACAAGCCTTGATCAATCCCGCTTGTGCGATCACTTCCACTTGGTATTGGGGCTTCTCAAAATCTCCGAGAGTTTGTAGCATATGCCAAAGTTCTAGTGGCGTGACCAACTCCGAGATCAACGTAGTTGAACTCTTCCTCCATCTGTCACAAGAGTGCTTACGTAAGAACTCAAATTTTCAAATCGTGACAAGGTAAGGAAAATTCAGCAAGAGACAAGAAAAGAGAGAAGGGATAAGTCGAGATGTCATTTCTTGTCTTGACAAATTTTAGCTTTAGAAAATAGGTTTTATCCTCACTACGACCATTCTAGCTTAGGGTTGAGCCTACGGTCAACCTGGCTCGATACCACCTCTCGCCGGGACCCCGAATTTGCAAATCCCGGACCCTCGTGTATTCAACACTAGTCCAGAACGCGCTAGTGCACACAGTCTTAACATCGGTAAATATCACAATCATACCACTCGATACTAATAAAGTACTTTTATTTAAATAACCAAACTGGTTACTCAACCTTATGGTCAAGTTACAATATACGCCTCACAGTGAATCTTATTAAGAGAGAAATAGTAGCAAATGAAAATAAGATAACTCGTGGCGCCATCCAAAGATACCACAGTAACCGACCGGCTCGCTTCCCTAAGTAGACGGATCCTCTTGGAGCTCCTCCTCCAAAGCGGGTGTAGTCTCCACTTCAAGCGGTGTTGTAGGGTGGCAAGGGTGAGTACTTGGTACTCAAGCAAGTCATGCACATAATGCAAAGCTAATATACTATATGCATGGCTTGGTACAAAGGAATAGCTCAAGGTATATTTGCAAGAAACAAAGATTTGACAAGTAGTATAAGTAGATTCAAAGCAAAGAGAAACAAGTAAAGCATAAATAACTTTTCAAGAAGTTTAGTAAACATTTTTCCCATCCTAAACCACATTTCTAACATCATTGTCAATCCAACCCAACCTTTCAAGTCCAAGTTATTTTTGAGAAAATCTAACCCTTGACTGTAATTCCCGAGCGATGTCCAATACCGCGGACACGGCTATTCGAATAGATTCTACACTCTGCAGAGGTTATGCACTTTACCCACAAGATACAAATCAAACACCACAAAGGCGAGTTCCGTAACAAAGCCTTTCGAACACTTCTAACCATACAAGTGGTCCTCCCCGGTTATTGCACACTAACCCTTCCCTTAGCTAAGGCGAAGTCTAGGCCAATCAACCGTTAGATGGGTACTGGCCTCACCCAGACGCCTCCCGCACAACTTACACAAAGGGTGTAGTTGACCTCGAGGTCCCACAGTGCACGTTATTAGCAACTTAGTCAACTAGGTCCGTCCCATTACTGAGACATGTGGTTGCACGTTAGACCCAGTTCAAAGGCTTGCAAGGTTAAGTCCTTAGGGTAACCAGGGCAAGACTACCCAAGAACCAAATCAACATCCCCAATGCCACACCGGCCCACCTGATTACTCTTGCCACATGCCCCGATCGAAAACTATTTATCAAACCCCGCTTGATTACCATGCACCACGTGCCATCAACATCACATGATACCTTTCCAAAACAGGTTCAATATATCATTAAGTCAATATTAGCATTTGATTGTCCAAAATCATGTCATGAGCACGTAAGGTGTCTAAGCAAAGATACTACAACGGTCTAAAACCCATGTTGGCAATCTAATAATGTCCAACTAGTAATCCACAACTAGGGTGACAAGGGGTTATGGCACATACTTAAATAATCAAGGTGTCATACAAAGAAATTGGTATTTATCTAATCCCCATATTTGAATAAAGTATTTTCTAATTGAACTAGCATGCAATAGGTTAAATCGTAATAGATTTCAAAATAGGATCAACATGGTCAAAGCACAACTTGCCTTCAAAAAGTACTTGTTCTTGGTCTTGAGTTGGATCTGAGTCAATACTTCTCCTTCGAATCCTTCCCAAGACTTCAACGTCTACTCGTAAAGCGTGCAAATAGCAAATACACAAATAAACAATATGCAAAAAGTGTCCAAACATCCAAATAAAATCCATAAACAGAGAGAACATAATTTTATGAATTTTTAGAAACTGGAATCACAAATTCGGAGTTAAAACGAAAAAGTTATGATTATTTAAATTTTAAATAATCAATTAAATAATTTTACAGAGAAAAACTTTAGTCCAAAAATTAAATAAAATTCATATTTAAGTAGATCTCAATTTTATACGAATTTAGAAATTTGAATAACTCAAATCGGAGTTGAAACGCAAAAGTTATAAGCGTTTGAAGTTTTGAAATTCAAATCAATTATTAAACCGAATTATTAAATCATTTTCTTTTTCGAAAATCATTTATTGGCGTCGTGAGGACACGTGGACCAATCGGGTGACGGCCAGCGTGGCCTGGGTCCACGGACGGCGCGCAGTCTCGGCTCGGTCCACCGTGTGGCTCGACCCCGCGGCTCACGATCGGCCGACAATTGGGCCCTTCGACACGCAGGGCCTCGCGTGTCGGCGTCACACGCCAGCGCGCTGGGACGCGGCCCGGCCGCTGACGCCAGGGCTTCCTAACACGTGGCGCATCTCGCCGCTGATTTGAAAATCAACGCCGGTCAAATCGGCTAACGCGCTTGGAAAACAACTCCATCGACCGACCGCTCGATCTTGATCGGACGGCCAAGATCCACCTATTGCTATGAACGTGGTTCAATCTAAGCCGCTGGATCTAGATCTAACGGTTGAGATTAGATCTCGAGATTAACACGTGATTCTTTACCGTGGGTGACGTGGACGCACCGACTGCGGCGATGAAGATCCGACGCGAGAAGCTTCGCGGTCTGGCGATGTCCACGGCGAGCTCGCGCCGGGCGTTGAGAACGAAGACCACACCGACGGTGTTTCGCACGCCCGCCGAAGTGGGTGGTCTCTTCGGTGCGTCTCGGCGGGGACTCCGGATCTGGGCTCCTTCTCACGGAAGACGACGGACGGCGGCGGAAAACGGCGAAACCGCGGACACCTCCTCCAACTACTGGCGAGCTCAGACGGCAAACGGCGACGGCCAAAGTAGATGGCTCGGGACACGGTGCGACGGAGGAGGGCAACCTCGGGCGTGACTCGGCTTTAAATAGCCTCGGCTGCTCGTGTTCGAGACGGAAACCCAATTCTCCACTGGCGCAAGGCGGCTGAGTCCGGCCGGACGGGCGAGACGACGACGGCCGACCGCCCACGTGGCGCGATCAACAGCCACGATCGCACGAGCGATCGGTCCGGGTCCGGCCTCGGCTCGAACCGATGCGATCCAATCCGACCGTTGGATCTCGATCCGACTGGTGAATCAACAGGTTAGGGTTGGGTTCGACCGACTGGTGGCTCGCCTCGGACTCGAGTCCGACTTCGGGTGCGGCTTCGATCGGATGAACAAAGTGCAAACCCATTCGCATTTTCCAGCGATTTAATAATTAAAATAATTCCTTAAATTCATTTAATTCATTAAAAATAGCAAAATAGTTTAAAAATTCCGTAAAAATTCTGGAAAATATTTTGGAACATTTTGGACTCAAATAAAATATTTCCAACAAAATTTTATTTGCAAAATTAAATTCTTTAATTATTTCAAAATGGAATAAATTCAAATAAATTCCAAATAAATCCAAATAAATTCTAGAAAATTCCAAAAATTCACCAAAGTGCCAAATCACACATGAATTTAAGAAAAGCAAAATTTTGGGGTGTTACAAGCTAGTAAACAGATGAAGTCCATTTGGGGTGGTTGACACTCAGTTGCATTTCTTGCGTCATTTTCTAACGCATGCTGCTTACTGTACTCGTTGCGTGGGAAAGTTCCACACCGACTCAAAGAGATTCCAAATGCATGCCGAACAGAGTTACGAGGCATACGAAGTCCATTCGCGTTGTTTCGCATGCAGTTTTCTTCCGTTTATCAGTTTCATACGCAAGCAGCTTACAGAACCCATTGGGACCCGTCGTGGAGAAATGTTCCACCACGACTCGGTCGGTTTTGAAATGCGTGCCAAAGTGACTACAGCGAACAAGAAGATCATTCGGGGTGTTTGGCACTCATTTTACTTCCGTCACCCGTTTGCGTGGTGGTGCAGCTGAAGTGCCCGTTGGTACCAGCCGTAGTGGATTGTGTCACACCGGTTGGGTCCGACCCGGAACTAAAGCTGAAAAGCACAAGCGAACTTCGTAGGTTCATTCGGGGTGATTGGCACTCAGTTTGTTTCGTGCATCGCTTTCGTTTGTACGCAGCGTACATTAGAGTGCTCCACTGAATTCGGGGTTGCTCCACTGAATTCTACAGAAACGGGTTGACTTGTTTCTAGTCTCTCGATCCATGGTGTCTAAAATCTTCACGGGATGCTCCTTGTAAGTCAAATCTTCTTGCAACTCGATTGACTCTAGCGGCGTCTGTTCCTCAGGTACTCGGAGACACTTCTTCAACTGGGACACATGGAATACGTCATGTACTCCTGCTAACGATCGTGGGCAACTCGGTGATAAGCAACTTCGCCTCTGCGGCTCAAAATCTTAAATGGTCCAACATAACGGGTGCGAGTTTCTTTGGCATGGAACCTCTTAACTCCCCGAGAGGCGTAACTCGAGGTATACAAAGTCTTCGGTTCAAAACTCAAATCCCGGCGACGGTTGTCAAGATAACTCTTACGTCGTGATTGGGCTATTTTCAACCTTTCCCTAATCATGGCACCGCTTCTTCACCTCTTGAAGAATATCAGTTCAAGACACGGCGCCGCGGTCTCATTCCAATTCAATGGCGTCCACAGGTCGACTCATACAAAGGCCTCAAAAGGTGATATTTGTAAACTAGCCTGATAACTATTGTTGTAATCGAACTCGGCATACGGCAAACTCTTATCCCAAGAGGTAGCATAAGCCAATGCACAAGCTCTTAACATATCCTCCGTAATCTGTTGACTCTTTCGGCCTGTCCATCCGTCTGTGGATGATAGGTCGTACTAAAGTTCAAACGGGTTCCCATGGCTTCATGCAACTTATTCCAAAACCTTGAGGTAAATTGGGTACCTTCGTCTCGATACAATCCTCTTTGGCACACCGTGCAAACAGACGATCTTGATCATGTACAACTCGCCAATTTATCCCCGAGTAAGTGGTCTTCACGGGGATAAAATGGGCTACTTTGGTCAAGCGATCCACTATAACCCATATGGAGTCATAACCTCCTTGAGTCTTAGGCAAACCGGTAATGAAATCCATCCCGATTTCCTCCCACTTCCACTCGTATTTTTAGCTACCAGTAGTAATCTCGCTGGTCTCGATGCATTGCCTTGACTTTCTGGGCATACATCGCACACCGCAACATGCTCGGCAACTTCACGCTTTATGCTTGGCCACGAGAATCTTTCCTTCAGATCCTAATACATCTTGGCGCCTGTGATGAATTGAATACTTGAGTCATGGGCTTCTTCCAAAATCGCTTGCTTTAACTCCTTCTTGTTAGGCACACAAATCCGATCCTTCATCCATAACCCGCCTTGCTCATCCAACTTGAATTCCTCTCGCCTTGCCTTCTTCCTTGATGGACTTAATCCTGCGGATTTTGTCATCATCCTTCATCCTTCTCGGATCCGGTCCTCTAGGGTAGGCTTTACTTCTAATGCGGCCAAGAATCCGGCTTGGTACCACCTCAATCTTCATTCTATGGAAATCCTCACATAACTCATCCTCGACTTGTGGCTAGCAACGACTCACGGTGATGGCTTTTCCGACTCAGAGCATCGGCTACTACGCTGGCCTTCCCGGATGGTAATGGATTCCAACATTGTAGTCCTTGATTAACTCTAACCATCTCCTTTAAGGCCATATTCAGATCCGATCGGGTGAATATGTACTTAAGGCTCTTATGATCCGTATATACTTCACATCTGCTTTCCAATCGATAGTGACGCCATATCTTCAAAGCATGCACTACGGCAGCCTAACTCTAGGTCATGTGTCGGATAATTTTCTCTCATGCGGCCTCAAGCGCCTTTGATGCATAAGCGGCGACCTTTCCGCTTCAGACAAAGACACATCCGAGTCCTTGGCGCGATGCGTCACAATAAATATCAAAGCTTTGATTAACATCAGGTAGAACTAACACCGGCACGATGTCAATCGCTTCTTCACTCTTGAAATCCTTTCTCACATTCTCAAGGCCCATGCAAACTTCTTCTCCTTTTTCAGCAATTGCGTAAGAGGTTTCGCAATTGTCGAAAAGCCTTCAATGAAACGCGGTAGTACCCTGCCATTCCAAGGAAACTCGGATCGGGTCACGCCTTCTACGCTCCCAATGTAACATGCCTTCTACCTTGCTTGGATCTACGGTGACTCCTTCTGCGGTCATTACATGTCCGAGGAATTCTACCTTATCCTTCCAAAATCACACTTGTTGAACTTGGCGAAAAGTTGTTGTTCCTCGCCTTTTCTAAAACTCGCCTTAAGTGTTCGGCATGTTCATCCTCCGTCTTGGAGTAGATTAGGATGTCATCTATGAACACGACGACAAACTTGTCCAAATACTCCATGAACACCTTATTCATCATATTCATGAAATATGCTGGCGCATTCGTCAGTCCAAAGGACATAACTGTAAACTCATAATGTCCATATCTTGACGAGAATGCAGTCTTCGAGATATCTTCTGATCGGATCTTCAACTGATGGTATCCCGATCTTAGATCAATCTTGGAGAAAACTCCGGCTCCTCTCAGCTGATCAAACAAATCATCAATCCTGGGTAGCGGATACTTATTCTTCACGGTGACTTCATTGAGTGCACGGTAGTCAATGCACATCCTGAAACTCCCGTCCTTTTTCTTGACTCGGCCTCTCACCACGGTCTGGGGTGTGACTCCTGGTGCTGGCGTCCTAGCTGGGGTAGTTCCTAGATTGAAGCGAACTGGGGTCACTTCGCTTGTCTTCTTTGGACAATCTGTTGGCAAAGTGTCCTGGCTCGTTGCGCTTGTAGCGCTGCCTCACTGTTTCCTTGCCGATCGCTCGAGCAGCTGCTTTAGCGGGGCTGGGTGCAGTAGTTCTCGATTGATGTGTCTTGGTGCCGGTGACGGTGTCCTTGTAGCATTCTCGTGGCTGGAATCTGAAAAATTGATTTGGTGCAACTCTCAAACGCCGCTATGCGTTCCTCGGGCGTGATCCTTGTTGCATCCTGCGCTTCTGTTCTCATCCAGTTCCTTGCGCTTGTCCTCAAGAATAAGCGCCTTATTCACTAATTCTTGGAAATCGAAAGGTGTGGGTGATCACCCTACTTGTAGTCCCGAGTTAAGTCCTTCATGAAACGAGACTGCCTGCTTTATCTGTCGCTACATCCTCAAAAAGCGTAGCGTTAGCTGTGGTGAACTTGTTCGTAGTCACCACCGGTGATTACCTTGCTTCAGCTGCTCGAACTCCTCTTTCTTAAGGTCCATGATTCCTTCTCGCACGTGATACCGACGAATGCAACGTGAACTCTTCCCAAGTGATATCTTGAGGGTTCTCTTGCGGGCATGTAAGTTCTCCCACCATTCGGCAATGTTTTCCAACCGATGAGAAGCGTAGAGTACCTTCTCATTTCCTATGCATTGAGCTATGTGTAGCTTCCTCTCAATTGACCTTAACCAATCATCGGCCTCCAATGGATTGGCATTCCCAGAGAAAGTGGGTGGGTGAGTCCTCATGAACTCGATAGTCTTGTATTCGGGCGTTGTCCCCGATTGACTTGATTAGTCGTGGGCCTGAGCGTTGACGTGTTGCATTTGTTGCATCATAGCATTCATCAACTGAGTCTGAGCAGCAAGAAATGCACCAAAATTCTGCATATCAATTGGCGGTGCTGGTGCTCCATCATAGGGGTTTTCTGGGCGAGAACCGCTTCCATTACTTCCAAAGTTTTCGGGTATTCACCATCCTGCCGATTTGTTCTAAGTTTTAGAGATGAGGGGGAATCAAGAATAGACAAGTAATATGGAACTTATGCGGGGCTTAAAGGTGTAACTTTAAGGTCCAACTTTATTAACTAATGATATTAATAACTTGGTATGGTTGCTTACAATGCCTAAGGGCCTTGCAACACATAATGCACACTCAAAGAAACAAGGAAAATCCAAATTGAACTATCATCGAGTCTAACGCCTAAAGGGTGACTCTTTTTCTATGACGCGACTCGGTGAAGGAGTCTCACTATAGAACCTACGCCACTCATCGAGAAAACCTCCACGGCCTGGTACGGATGTCGCGGCATAGGCGCCAAACGATTGCCATGTCCAAAGAATCGTGGTCATCCGTGGTAGTCGAAGAAAGGTCCTCATCGAGATCCGACTCCTCCGATCCGGCTCGTAGCTCGAATACTAGCTCTGGTTATGGTCCGCATAAAGCTATCTCTAACTCTCCAATCCTTTGCGAAGGTGGGACACATACTCTTGAGCTTCCCGCCATCTATTCTTCTCTCGTCGTGATCTCCTTGCGGGCCTTCTCAGAGCTCTTTGCTTGTATCATCGAGTACATCCTCCGGGCGACAACAAATCGTGCCAATCGTGTAACCATGGCATCCTCATCCCGAACCGCCTTCGGTCAAGAAGGTTATTGCTGCGCTGGTGATAACGAACACCGTGTTCTCCAACTCTCTAGCGTAGATACGGGTAATGTGCCGCATTGCTCGTCGTGATACTTCTTGGATACCCATCTGCATTGTAGACCTCCTGGCAAAGGCTGGTATCGGCGATTGCCTGGCCCTTCTTCCTAGCAGGTACCTCAATCTTCACGCCACAAGCCTTGATCAATCCCGCTTGTCCGATCACTTCCACTTGGTATTGGGGCTTCTCAAAATCTCCGAGAGTTTGTAGCATATGCCAAAGTTCTGCAGCGTGACCAACTCCCAGATCAACGAGTTGAACTCTTCCTCCATCCGTCACAAGAGTGCTTACGTAAGAACTCAAATTTTCAAATCGTGACAAGGTAAGGAAAAATTCAGCAAGAGACAAGAAAAGAGAGAAGGGGATAAGTCGAGATGTCATTTCTTGTCTTGACAAATTTTTAGCTTTAGAAAATAGGTTTTATCCTCACTACGACCATTCTAGCTTAGGGTTGAGCCTACGGTCAACCTGGCTCGATACCACCTCTGCCGGGACCCCGAATTTGCAAATCCGACCCTCTCGTGTATTCAACACTAGTCCAGGAACACGCTTAGTGCACACAGCCTTAACATCGGTAAATATCACAATCATACCACTCGATACTAATAAAGTACTTTTATTTAAATAACTAAATCTGGTTACTCAACCTTATGGTCAAGTTACAATATACGCCACAGGCTAATCTTATTAAGAGAGAAATAGTAGCAATGAAAATAAGATAACTTCGTGGCGCCATCCAAAGTATACCACAGTAATCGATCGGGCTCGCTTCCCTAAGTAGACGGATCCTCTTGGAGCTCCTCCTCCAAAGCGGTGTAGTCTCCTCTTCAACTCGGGTGTTGTAGGGTGGCAAGGGTGAGTACTTGGTACTCAAGAAGTCATGCATGTAATGCAAGGCTAATATACTATATGCATGGCTTGGTACAAAGGAATAGCTCAAGGTATATTTGCAAGAAACAAAGATTTGACAAGTAGTATAAGTAGATTCAAAGCAAGAGAAACAAGTAAAGCATAAATAACTTTTCAAGAAGTTTAGTAAACATTTTTCCCATCCTAAACCACATTTCTAACATCATTGTCAATCCAACCCAACCTTTCAAGTCCAAGTTATTTTTGAGAAAATCTAACCCTTGACTGTAATTCTCGAGCGATGTCCAATACCGCGACACGCTTATTCGAATAGATTCTACACTCTGCAGAGGTTATGCACTTTACCCACAAGATACAAATAAACACCACAAAGGCGAGTTCCGTAATAAAGTCTTTCGGAAACTTCTAACAATACAAGTGGTCTTCCCGGTTATTGCACACTAACCCTTCCCTTAGCTAAGGCGAAGTCTAGGCCAATCAACCGTTAGATGGGTACTGCCTCACCTCAGACGCGCTCCCCGCACAACTTACACAAAGGGTGTAGTTGACCTCCCGAGGTCCCACAGTACGTTATTAGCAACTTAGTCAACTAGGTCCGTCCCATTACAGACATGTGGTTGCACGTTAGACCCAGTTCAAAGGCTTGCAAGGTTAAGTCCTTAGGGTAACCAGGGCAAGACTACCCGAAGAACCAAATCAACATCCCCAATGCCACAACCGGCCCACCTGATTACTCTTGCCACATGCCCCGGTCGAAAACTATTTATCAAACCCAGTTGATTACCATGCACCACGTGCCATCAACATCACATGATACCTTTCCAAAACAGGTTCAATATATCATTAAGTCAATATTAGCATTTGATTGTCCAAAATCATGTCATGAGCACGAAAGGTGTCTAAGCAAAGATACTACAACGGCCTAAAACCCATGTTGGCAATCTAATAATGTCCAACTAGTAATCCACAACTAGGGTGACAAGGGGTTATGGCACATACTTAAATAATCAAGGTGTCATACAAAGAAATTGGTATTTATCTAATCCCCCATATTTGAATAAAGTATTTTCTAATTGAACTAGCATGCAATAGGTTAAATCAAAATAGATTTCAAAATAGGATCAACATGGTCAAAGCACAACTTGCCTTCAAAAATACTTGTTCTTGGTCTTGAGTTGGATCCTGAGTCAATACTTCTCCTTCGAATCCTTCCCAGACTTCAACGTCTACTCGTAAAGCGTGCAAATAGCAAATACACAAATAAACAATATGCAAAAAGTGTCCAAACATCCAAATAAAATCCATAAACAGAGAGAACATAATTTTATGAATTTTTAGAAATTGGAATCGTCAAATTCGGAGTTAAAACGCAAAAGTTATGATTATTTAAAGTTTAAATAATCAATTAAATAATTTTACAGAGAAAAACTTTAGTCCCAAAATTAAATAAAATTCATATTTAAGTAGATCTCAATTTTATACGAATTTAGAAATTTGAATCACTCAAATCGGAGTTGAAACGCAAAAGTTATAAGCGTTTGAAGTTTTGAAATTCAAATCAATTATTAAACCGAATTATTAAATCATTTTCTTTTTCGGAAATCATTTATTGCGTCAGCAGGGACACGTGGACCAATCGGGTGACGACGCGTGGCCTCGGGTCCACGGACCCGCCAAGACGGTCTCGGCTCGGTCCACCGCTGGCTCTACCACGACTCACTGGCCGACAGTGGGCCTTCGACACGCTACCGATCGCGACGGCCAGGCTTCCTAACACGTGGCGCAATCTCGCCGTTGATTTGAAAATCAACGCCCAGATTAGATCTCGCTAACGCGCTTTGGAAAACAACTCCATCGACCGACCGCTCGATCTTGATCGGACGGCCAAGATCCAATCTATTGCTATGAACGTGGTTCAATCTAAGCCGCTGGATCTAGATCTAACGCTGAGATTAGATCTCGAGATTAACACGTGATTCTTTACCGTGGGTGACGTGGACGAATCTGGACCGTATGGCGAAGATCCGACGGTGGAGAAGCTTCGCGGTTCTGCGATGTCCACGGCGAGCTCCGGCGACGGCGTTGAGAACGAAGACCACACCGACGGTGTTTCGGCACGCCCGGCCGAAGTGGGTGGTCTCTTCGGTGCGCTCAAGCCGGGGACTCGGATCCGGCTCCTTCTCGGCGGAAGACGACGGACGGCGCAAAACTACAAGAAATCATGGCGGACACCTCCTCCAACTACGGCGAGCTCAGACGGCAAACGGCGACGGCCAAAGCGAGATGGCTCGGGACACGGTGCGCAAGACGAGGAGGGCAACCTCGGGCGTGACTCCGGCTTTAAATAGCCTCGGCGTTCGTGCTCGAGACGGAAACCTAATTTCCACGGCGCGGCGGGCGCGGAGTCTGCTCGACTCGGGCGGAGACGACGACGGTCGACCGTCCACGTGGCGTGATCAACGGCCACGATCGCACGGGCGCGATCGGGTCCGGTCCGGTCTCGGCTCGAACCGATGTGATCCAATCCGGACCGTTGGCATGTCAAAAGAGTTACGAGGCATACGAAGTCCATTCGCGGTGTTTCGCATTCAGTTTTCTTCCGTTTATCAGTTTCATACGCAAGTAGCTTACAGAACCCGTTGGGACCCGCCGTGGAGGAATGTTCCACAACGACTCGGACGGTTTTGAAATGCATGCCAAAGTGACTACGGCGAACAAGAAGATCATTCGGGGTGTTTGGCACTCAGTTTCCTTCCATCACCCATTTACGTGCTGGTGCAATCGCGATAGTTGTCGTTGAGACCAAACAGAGTGGAATGTGTCACACCCAGTGTCGGAAAAGGAACTAAAGATGAAAAGCACATGCGAACTTCTTAGGTTCATTCAGGGTGATTATCAGTAAGTTTGTTTCACAAGATCGCTTCGCTTGTACGCTAGCTGACAAGAGCGTCTGGTCAGAACACCCCAAAATTTTGCTTTTCTTAAATTCATGTGTGATTTGGCACTTTGGTGAATTTTTGGAATTTTCTGGAATTTATTTGGATTTATTTGGAATTTATTTGAATTTATTCCATTTTGAAATAATTAAAGAATTTAATTTTGCAAATAAAATTTTGTTGGAAATATTTTATTTGAGTCCAAAATGATCCAAAGTATTTTCCAGAATTTTTTCGAATTTTTCAGTCATTTGCTATTTTTAATGAATTAAATGAATTATCGAAAATTATTTTAATTATTAAATCTGGAAAATGCGAGTGGGTTTGTACTGCTCATCCGATCGAGCCCGAGTCGGATTCGAAGTTCGAAGTCCGACCCGAGCCACGCGGGTCGAGCCGACTCGCCGCTTCAACTCCTAGTTACGCTGACCGCTGGATCAAGATCCAACGGTTGTGATTGGCGCCACGCCGCCCGAGCCGAGACCGAGTCGAACCTGCTTGCGTTCGCGCGATCGTGGGCCGTCCGTTGTGCCACGTGGACGGCCGCGATTTCGCTGCTCTCCGCCGGATCCGAAGCCGGAGTCCTCCGCCGCCGTCACCGTGTCAACCTCGGTTTCCGCGCTCTACACGGAAGCCGAGGCCCCCTTTAAATACGCCGCCGCCGCCATCGGGAAGCGCACAACCGTCTGGCACTCGAGCCCTTCTCACCTCGCTCGAGCCTGCCGCTTCGCAATTGCTCGCCGGAGTAGAGGAAATCTTCCGCCGCTGATTTTCGTTGATCTCGCCGCCCGCCCGCCATTCTCCGACGCCATCAAGCCCAGAATCGAGATCGCCGTGTTGCGCGCGCTGGGAGTGCCAGCCTTCACGCCGGAGTTGCACGGAACGCCAGACGGAGGTCGCTGCCTCGCTCTCCGGTCAAGCCAACGCCGCCGCCGCCATCGCCTCTTGCGAACTTTCGGACGGCCGTCCGTCGATCAAGATCCGGCGTCACGGTGAGATCACGCTAGACTCCCGGATCTAATCCCACCGTTGGATCTAGATCCAACGGTCCAGATGGCCACGTTCACCCTAACGCGGCGCCACCCGATCCATCCGGGCCGTTGATTTTCGAATCAACGGCCGAGATTGTGCCACGCCGTCGGGAAGCTTGACCGCCGCGGCCGCACCCGCTGCGTGAGACGCCGACACGGCGGGCCCGCCACCGGACAAGCGGAACCGCACCATGACGCCATCGCCGACGCCACGGTGGGGCCGCTTGTCGCAGCTGCCCGAAAGCAGGCCGACGCCAAGAATGACGTCATCTGTAGGCCCCACATGTCAGTCTCACGTGGAGTCGTGGACCGAGTCCACGGTAGACCCGAGCCAAGCGTGGACCGAGTCCATGGACCGGCTGACGTCAGCCAACCAATCAGAGGCTGCCACGTGTCCAGGCTGACGCAATAATTAATTTCCGAAAAAGAAAATGATTTATTAATTCGAAATAATGATTTCAGATTTTGATTCAAACTTCAAACGCTTATAACTTTTGCGTTTCAACTCCGATTTGAGTGATTCAAATTTCTAAATTTGTATAAAATTCAGATCTACTCAAATATGAATTTTATTTAATTTTTGGACTAAAGTTTTTCTCTGTAAAACTATTTAATTGATTATTTAAACTTTAATAAATCATAACTTTTGCATTTTAACTCCGATTTGAACGATTCCAGCTTCCTAAAAATCCGTAAAATTATGTTCTCTCTGTTTATGGATTTTATTTGGAGTTTTGGGATGTTTTTGCCCATTGTTTATTTGTGTATTGCTATTTGCACGCTTTACGAGTAGACGTTGAAGTGCCTCAAGGATTCAAGGGAAGTATTGACTCAGATCCAAATTTCAAGACCAAGAGCAAGTGCTTTTTGAAGGCAAGTTGTGCTTTGACCATGTTGATCCTAGTTCGAAATCTATTTTGATTTAAACTATTGCATGCTAGTTCAATTAGAAAAATACTTGGTTTAAACATGAGGGTTAGATAAATACCAATTTGCTATATGACACCTTGATTACTTAAGTATGTGCCATGACCCTTTGTCACCCTAGTTGTGGTTTACTAGTTGGACATTATTAAATTGCCAACATGGGTTTAGACCGTTGTAGTATACTGCTTAGACCTGCTACGTGCTCATGACATGATTTTGGATAATCAAATGCTAATATTGACTTAATGATATATTGAACCTGTTTTGGAAAAGTATCATGTGATGTTGATGGCACGTGGTGCATGGTAATCAACTGGGGTTTGATAAACGGTTTTCGACCGGGGCATGTGGCAAGAGTAATCAGGTGGGCCAGTTGTGGCATTGGGGATGTTGATTTGGTTCTTCGGGTAGTCTTGCCCTGGTCACTCTAAGGACTTAACCTTGCAAGCCTTTGAACTGGGTCATACTTGCAACCACATGGCTGGAATGGGACGGCCCTAGTTGACTAAGTTGCTAAGGACTCACTTGTGGAGCCTCAGGGTGTCAGTTACACCGTTTGTGTGATTGTACGGGGGAGCGTATCGTGGCCGTGGCCAGATACCCATCTAACGGTGTGTTGGTCCCATACTTCGCCTTGGCTAAGGGAAGGGATGGTGTAGAGCACGAACCGGAGAGGACCACCTGTGTTGTTTGAGGCTTCCGAAAGGCTTTGTTACGGGAACTCGCCTTTGTGGTGTTTGACTGTATCTTGTGGGTAAAGTGCATAACCTCTGCAGAGTGTAGAATCTATTTGAATAGCCGAGTCCACTGCAGATCGACAATGCTCTGGAATTACCAAGGGTTAGATTTTCTGAAAATAACTTGGTTTGAAAGTTGGGTTGGTTTAATAATGAAGATGATGGAAATATGGTTTAGGATGGGGAAAATGTTTATTAAACTTCTTGAAAAGCTATTTATGCTTTACTTGTTTCTACTGCTTTCGAATCTATTTATGATACTTGTCAAATGTCAAGCATCGCAAATATACCTTGTGCTATTCCTTTGTACCAAGCCATGCATATAGTATATTAGCTTGCATTCTGCAGATGACTTGCCGAGTACCAAGTACTCACCCTTGCCTCAACACAATATCGCTTGAAGAGGAGATTACGCCACTTTGGAGGAGGAACTCCAAGAAGATCCGTCTACTTAGGGATGCGAGCCCGGTCGGTTGCCTGTGGTATCTTTGGATGGCGCCACCTAAGTTTATTTGATTTTCCGCCGCTATTATTTTTCTCTGAATAAGTTTCGCCTTACGAGGCATACATTTGTAACTTGACCATAAGGTCGAGTAACCAGTTTGGTTATTTAAATAAAGTACTTTGATAATATCGATTGGTATGATTGTGATATTTACCAATGTTAAGACTGTGTGCACTAGCGCGTTCCTGGACTAGTGCTGAATACACAGAGGGTCCGGATTTGCAAATTCGGGGTCCCGACAGAGGTGGTATCAGAGCCATACTTGACTGTAGGCTCAACCCTAGCTAGAATGGTCGTAGTGAGGATAAAACCTATTTTCTAAAGGCTAAAAAAAAAAATTGTCAAGATAAGAAATGACATCTCGACTTATCCCCTTCTCTCTTTTCTTGTCCCTTGCTGAAATTTTCCCTTACCTTGTCACAATTTGAAAATTTCGAGTTCTTACGTAAAGCACTCCTGTGACAGATGGAGGAAGAGTTCAACTACCTTGATCTGGGAGTTGGTCACGCTGCAGAACTTTGGCATATGCTACAGACTCTCGGAGATTTTGAGAAGCCCCAATACCAAGTGGAAGTGATCAGACAAGCAGGATTGATCAAAGCTTGTGACGTGAGGATTGAGGTACCTGCTAGGAAAAAGGGCCCTGTGCAATCGCTCGATACACCGCAGACCGCCAGAGATCTACAATGCAGATGGGTATCCAAGAAGTATCACGACGAGCAATGCGGCACATTACCCGTATCTACGCCAGAGAGTTGGAGAGCACGGTGTTCCGTTATCACCCGCGCAGCGATAACCTTCTTGACCCGAAGGCGATTCAGGATGAGGATGCCACGGTTACACAGTTGGCACGGTTTATTGTCGCCCAGGAGGATGTACTGGATAATACAAGCAAGGAGCTACAGAAGGCCCGCAAGGAGATCACGACAGAGAAGAACAGATGGCAGGAAGCTCAAGAGTATGTGGCGCACCTTCTACGAAGGATTGACGAGTTGGAGATGACTTTGTACGGACTGCACCCAGAGCCAAGATTTCCGAGCTACACGAGCCAGATCCGGAGGAGTCAGACCTCGATGAGGACACTGCTTCTTCGACTACCACAGAGGACACAGTTGCTGGACATGGCGATCGTTTCGCGCCTATGCCACAGCACCCGTACCCAGGCCGTGGAGGTTTTCTCGATGAGTGAGCATAGGTTCTATAGTGAGACTCCTTCGCCAAGTCGAGTCACAGAATAAAGAGTCACCTTTAGGCGTTAGACTCCAAAATTAGTTCGATTCGGATTTGCTTTGTTTGCTGAGTGTGCAGTATGTGTTGCAAGGCCCTTAGGCATTGTAAGCAACCATACCAAGTTATTAATAATAAAGTTGGACCTTAAGGTTACACCTATCGCCCCGCATAAGTTCCATATTACTTGTCTATTCTTGTTTCCCTCTCATCTCTAAACCTAGAGCAAATCGACAGATGGTGAACACCCGTGGAAACTTGGGAAGCAATGGGAGTGGTTCTCGCCCAGCAGAAAACCCCAGTGAGGGAGCACCAGCACCGCCAGTGGACATGCAGAATTTTGGAGCATTTCTTGCTGCTCAGACTCAGTTGATGCATGCTATGATGCAACAAATGCAGCACGTCACTGCTCAGGCCACTGCTAATCAAGTTAATCAGGGACCACGCCAGAATACAAGGCTATCAGAGTTCATGAGAACTCACCCACCCACTTTCTCTGGGAATGCCAATCCGTTGGAGGCCGATGATTGGTTAAGATCAATCGAGAGGAAGCTACACATAGCTCAATGCATAGGGAATGAGAAGGTACTCTACGCTTCTCATCAGTTGGAAGGAACAAACACGAGTGGTGGGAGAACTTCGTGCTACACAGAGAACCCTCAAGATATCACTTGGGAAGAGTTCACAGCGGCATTCGACAGATTATCACGTGCCTCAAGGAATCATGGACCTTAAGAAGGAGGAGTTCAGAGCATTAAAGCAAGGTAATCACCGGTGGTCGACTACCTGAACAAGTTCACACAGCTAGCACGCTACGCACTGAGGATGTAGCGACAGATAAATCCGCAGCCTCGCTTTTATGAAGGGACTTAACTCAGGATTGCAAGTAGGATTGATCACCCACACCTTTCCAGATTTCCAAGAGTTGGTGAATAAGGCGCTTATTCTTGAGGACAAGCGCAAGGAACTGGATGAGAACAGAAGCGCAGGATGCAACAACAAGGATCACGCCAGTGAACGCAACAAATACCGAGAGTTGCACCAAATCAATTCTTCAGATTTCAACCACGAGAATGCAACAAGGACACCATCCTCACCAAGACCTGTCAATCGAGAACTACTGCACCACTTCGCTTAGAAACGCTTACCTGTGCAACAAATAGGAACAAAGGAGACGCGCTACAATCAAGAACGAGCCAGACACTTCGCCAACAGCTTGTCCAAAGAAGACAGCAGGAGTGACTCGATTCGCTTCAATCTAGGAACCACCCCAGCTAGGACGCCAAAGATCAGAGCCACACCTGCAGACCGTGGTGAGAGGCCGAGTCAACCATGTCACCGCAGATGCACCGCAGAATGCTACTGACGTCAGATCGGGTAAGTTACTTGTTAACTCAAGACTGCACAGCTTTTGTTTGACTGAGCTTCGCATTCGTTTGTTTCGCAAGGCTTTGCGACTAGAAATGATTTGAGGATTGCAAGGCTTAAGTGCGTGCTTTTAGTTCAAACCCCTGGTTCCGAACTCCGAACGAAAGTAGGATGTTCCGGGGTAAGAGTACTAATAGGTGGAATAGAGTTCCTAGCAAACCTTATAATTTTGGAGACCCAGACCTTAGACGTCATATTGGGAATGGATTGGTTATCCAAGCACAAGGCCGTATTGGATTGTGGACGAAGGACTATCTCAGTTGAGAGCCCGTGTGGGAAGAAAGTGGAATTTCAAGCCACTGCAGCTTAGAGAGGGACAGTTGATGGTTGCAGTACCAAGGCAATCGGCATAGAGGATGTCCCAAGAGTGAATGAGTACCCGATGTTTTTCCCGAAGATCTACGGTATGCCGCTGCACAGGACATAGAGTTTGTGATAGAGCTTGTACTGGTACAAAGACCGATAGCAAAGAGACCCTATCGGAAGTCTACCGAGGAGTTGGGAGAAATGAACAAACAGCTAGAAGAGTTAACGGAGAAAGGCTTTATCAGACCGAGTTCGCCGCCATGGGGAGCACCGATTTTGTTTGTCAAGAAGAAGGACGGGAGTTTCAGGATGTGCATTGACTACCGTGCACTCAATGAAGTCACCGTGAAGAATAAGTATCCGCTACCCAGGATTGATGATTTGTTTGATCGCTTAAGAGGAGCCGGAGTTTTCTCCAAGATTGATCTCGAGATCGGATACCATCGCTTGAAGATCCGATCGTAAGATATTACGAAGATCGCATTCTCGTCAAGATATGGACATTACGAGTTTACGATTATGTCCTTTGGGTCGATTTAACGCGCCAAATTATTTCATGAATATGATGAATAAGGTGTTCATGGAATATTTGGACAAGTTTGTCGTCGTGTTCATAGACGATATCCTAATCTACTCCAAGACAGAGAGTGAACATGCCGAACACTTAAGGCGAGTTTTGGAAAAGCTGAGGGAACAGCAACTTTTCGCCAAGTTCAGCAAGTGTGATTTTTGGAAGGACAAGGTGGAGTTTCTTGGACATGTAATGACCGCAGAAGGAGTCGCCGTAGATCCAAGCAAAGTAGAAGCTGTGTTACATTGGGAACAGCCAAAGACGGTGACCCAGATTCGGAGTTTCCTTGGAATGGCAGGATACTACCGCCGCTTCATCGAAGGCTTCTCGACAATTGCGAAACCTCTTACGCAACTGCTGAAGAAGGAAAAGAAGTTTGCATGGACGCTTTAATGTGAGAAAGGATTTCAGAGTCGAAGAAGCGATTGACATCAGCACCGGTGTTAGTTCTACCGGATGTTGCTCAAAGCTTCGATATTTATTGTGACGCATCGCGCCAAGGACTTGGATGTGTGCTGATGCAGAATGGAAAGGTCGTCGCTTATGCATCAAGGCAGTTGAGGCCGCATGAGGAAAATTATCCGACACATGACCTAGAGTTAGCTGCCGTAGTGCATGCTCTGAAGATATGGCGTCACTATCTGATTGGAAACAGATGTGAAGTATATACGGATCATAAGAGTTTTAGGTACATATTCACCCAATCGGATCTGAATATGAGGCAGAGGAGATGGTTAGAGTTAATCAAGGACTACAATGTTGGAATCCATTACCATCCCGGAAGGCCAACGTGGTAGCCGATGCTCGAGTCGGAAAAGTCATACCGTGAGTACGTTGCTAGCCACAAGTCGTGATGAGTTATGTGAGGATTTTAAAAATGAAGATTGAGGTAGTACCTAGCGGATTCTTGGCCGCATTAGAAGTAAAGCCTACCCCGAGGATCGATCCGAGAAGGATGTATGAAGGATGATGACAAGATCCGCAGGATTAAGTCCATCAAGGAGGAAGGCAAGGCGAGAGGACTTCAAGTTGGATGAGCAAGGCACGTTGTGGATGAAGGATCGCATTTGTGTGCCTAACAAAAAGGAGTTAAAGCAATCGATTACGGAAGAAGCCCATGACTCTAAGTACTCGATTCATCCTGAAGCGCCAAGATGTATCAGGATCTCAAGGAGAGATTCGGTGGCCGAGTATGAAACGTGAAGTTGCCGAGCATGTTGCCTTGTGCGACGATGCCGTAGAGTCAAGGCAATGCATCGTAGACCAGCAGGATTGCTACAACCGCTGAAAATACTCGAGTGGAAGTGGGAGGAAATCGGAATGGATTTCATTACCGGTTTGCCGAAGACTCAAGGAGGTTATGACTCCATATGGGTTATAGTGGATCGCCTGACTAAAGTAGCCCATTTTATCCCCGTGAAGACCACCTACTCGGGAGATAAATTAGCGTAATTGTACATGATCAGATTGTCTGCTTGCACGGAGTGCCAAAGAGGATTGTATCGACAGAGGTACCCAATTTACCTCAAGGTTCTGGAATAAGTTGCATGAAGCCATGGGAACCCGTTTGAACTTCAAGATGACTTATCATCCACAGACGGATGGACAGACCGAAAGAGTCAACCAGATTGGAGGATATGTTGAGAGCTTGTGCATTGGCTTATGCTACCTCTTGGGATAAGAGTTTACCGTATCTTGAGTTCAGTTACAACAATAGTTATCAAGCTAGTTCTGAGATGTCACCTTTTGAGGCCTTTGTATGGTCGACCCTGTCGGACGCCATTGAATTGGAATGAGACCGTGGCGCGTGTCTTGGACATGATATTCTTCAAGAGGTTGAAGAACGGTCGCTATGATTAGGGAAAGGTTGAAGATAGCCCAATCTCGGCGTAAGAGTTAGGCCGACAATCGCGTTTAGATTTGAGTTTTGAACCGTAAGACTTTGTATACCTCGAGTTACGCCTCAGGGAGTTAAGAGGTTCCATGCCAAAGGGAAACTTGCACCCCGTTATGTTGGACCATTTAAGATTTTGAGTCGCAGAGGCGAAGTTGCTTATCAGCTAGAGTTGCCACAGTCGTTAGCAGGAGTACATGATGTGTTCCATGTGTCCCAGTTAAAGAAGTGTCTCCGAGTTCCTGAGGAACAGACACCGTTAGAGTCAATTGAGTTGCAAGAGGATTTGACTTATAAGGAGTATCCCGTGAGGATTCTGGACACAATGGATCGAGAAACTAGAAACAAGTCAACCCGTTTCTGTAGAGTTCAGTGGAGCAACCATGAAGAAAGCGGAGCGACTTGGGAACAGAAGAGGATTTGAAGAAAGAGTTTCCAAACCTATTCTCAGAGTGAGCCTGAATCTCGGGGACGAGATTCTATTAAGGGGGGGAGGTTTGTAACACCCCAAAATTTTGCTTTTCTTAAATTCATGTGTGATTTGGCACTTTGGTGAATTTTTGGAATTTTCTGGAATTTATTTGGATTTATTTGGAATTTATTTGAATTTATTCCATTTTGAAATAATTAAAGAATTTAATTTTGCAAATAAAATTTTGTTGGAAATATTTTATTTGAGTCCAAAATGATCCAAAGTATTTTCCAGAATTTTTCTGGAATTTTTCTGAGTCATTTGCTATTTTTAATGAATTAAATGAATTACTGGAAAATTATTTTAATTATTAAATCGCTGGAAAATGCGAGTGGGTTTGTACTGTTCATCCGACCGAGCCCGAGTCAGACTCGAGTTCGAGTCCGACCCGAGCCACGTGGTCGAGCGGACACCGCCGCCCGAACCTAACCTAGTTACGACCGTTGGATCAAGATCCAACGGTTGTGATTGCGCCACGTCGCCCCGAGCCGAGACCGAGTCGAACCCGTTCGTGCCCGTGCGATCGTGGCCGTCCGTTGTGCCACGTGGACGGCCGCGATTTCGTCGTCTCCGCCGGATCCGAGCCGGAGTTCTCCGCCGCCGTCACCGTGTCAACCTCGGTTTCCGCGCTCTACACGGAAGCCGAGGCCCCCTTTAAATACGCCGCCGCCGCCATCGGGAAGCGCACAACCGTCCGCACCCGAGCCCCCTTCTCACCTCGCCTGAGCCGCCGCCGTCGCCCCGCAATTGCTCGCCGGAGTAGAGGAAATCTTCCGCCGCGGATTTTCGTTGATCCCCGCCGCCTCCGCCGTTCTCCGACGCCATCAAGCCCAGAACTGAGATCGCCGTGTTGCGCCGCGCCTGGGAGTGCCAGCCTTCACGCCGGAGTTGCACGGAAACGCCGCACGGGAGGTCGTCGTCCTCGTCTCCGGTCAAGCCAACGCCGCCGCGCCGCCATCAGCCCTTGCGAACTCGGACAGCCGTCCGATCAAGATCTGACCGTCACGGTGAGATCACGTTTAGACCCCGGATCTAATCCCAGCCGTTGGATCTAGATCCAACGGTCCAGATTGGCCACGTTCACCTAACGTCGTCACCCGATCAATCCGGGCGTTGATTTTCGAATCAACGGCCGAGAGTGTGCCACGCGTCGGGAAGCTTGACCGCCAAGGTCAGCGCACCCGCGCGTGAGACGCTGACACGGCGGGCCCGCGCGTCAGCGGGACAGCGGACCCGCACCATGACGTCATCACTGACGTCACGGTGAAACGCTTGTCGCAGCTGCCCAGCCGGTGTCGCCGTCAGCAATGACGTCATCTGTAGGCCCCACATGTCAGTCTCACGTGGAGTCGTGGACCGAGTCCACGGTAGACCCGAGCCAAGCATGGACCGAGTCCATGGACCGGCTGACGTCAGCCAACCAATCAGAGGCTGCCACGTGTCCATGCTGACGCAATAATTAATTTCCGAAAAAGAAAATGATTTATTAATTCGAAATAATGATTTCAGATTTTGATTCAAACTTCAAACGCTTATAACTTTTGCGTTTCAACTCCGATTTGAGTGATTCAAATTTCTAAATTTGTATAAAATTCAGATCTACTCAAATATGAATTTTATTTAATTTTTGGACTAAAGTTTTTCTCTGTAAAACTATTTAATTGATTATTTAAACTTTAATAAATCATAACTTTTGCATTTTAACTCCGATTTGAACGATTCCAGTTCCTAAAAATCCAGAAAATTATGTTCTCTCTGTTTATGGATTTTATTTGGAGTTTTGGGATGTTTTTGCCCATTGTTTATTTGTGTATTGCTATTTGCACGCTTTACGAGTAGACGTTGAAGTGCCGGAAGGATTCGAAGGGGAAGTATTGACTCAGGATCCAGCTCAAGACCAAGAGCAAGTACTTTTTGAAGGCAAGTTGTGCTTTGACCATGTTGATCCTATTTCGAAAACTATTTTGATTTAAACTATTGCATGCTAGTTCAATTAGAAAAATACTTGGTTTAAACATGAGGGTTAGATAAATACCAATTTGCTATATGACACCTTGATTACTTAAGTATGTGCCATGACCCTTTGTCACCCTAGTTGTGGTTTACTAGTTGGACATTATTAAATTGCCAACATGGGTTTAGAACGTTGTAGTATACTGCTTAGACTCGCTTACGTGCTCATGACATGATTTTGGATAATCAAATGCTAATATTGACTTAATGATATATTGAACCTGTTTTGGAAAAGTATCATGTGATGTTGATGGCACGTGGTGCATGGTAATCAACTGGGGTTTGATAAACGGTTTTCGACCGGGGAATGTGGCAAGAGTAATCGGGTGGGCGGTTGTGGCATTGGGGATGTTGATTTGGTTCTTCGGGTAGTCTTGCCCTGGTCACTCTAAGGACTTAACCTTGCAAGCCTTTGAACTGGGTCATACTTGCAACCACATGGCTGGAATGGGACGGCCCTAGTTGACTAAGTTGCTAAGGACTCACTTGTGGAGCCTCAGGGTGTCAGTTACACCGTTTGTGTGATTGTACGGGGGAGCGTATCGTGGCTGTGGCCGATACCCATCTAACGGTGTGTTGGTCCCATACTTCGCCTTGGCTAAGGGAAGGGATGGTGTAGAGCACGAACCGGAGAGGACCACTGTGTTGTTTGAGGCTTCCAAAGGCTTTGTTACTGAACTCGCCTTTGTGGTGTTTGACTGTATCTTGTGGGTAAAGTGCATAACCTCTGCAGAGTGTAGAATCTATTTGAATAGCCGAGTCCACTTTGATCGACAATGCTCGGGAATTACAGTCAAGGGTTAGATTTTCTGAAAATAACTTGGTTTGAAAGTTGGGTTGGTTTAATAATGAAGATGATGGAAATATGGTTTAGGATGGGGAAAATGTTTATTAAACTTCTTGAAAAGCTATTTATGCTTTACTTGTTTCTCTTTGCCGAATCTATTTATGATACTTGTCAAATGTCAAGCATCGCAAATATACCTTGTGCTATTCCTTTGTACCAAGCCATGCATATAGTATATTAGCTTGCATTCTGCAGCATGACTTCTTTGAGTACCAAGTACTCACCCTTGCCTCAACACAATATCAGTTGAAGAGGAGATTACGCCAGCTTTGGAGGAGGAACTCCAAGAAGATCCGTCTACTTAGGGAAGCGAGCCCAGTCAGTTGCCTGTGGTATACTGGATGGCGCCACGAAGTTTATTTGATTTTCCGCTGCTATTATTTTTCTCTGAATAAGTTTCGCCTTACGAGGCATACATTTGTAACTTGACCATAAGGTCGAGTAACCAGTTTGGTTATTTAAATAAAGTACTTTGATAATATCGATTGGTATGATTGTGATATTTACCAATGTTAAGACTGTGTGCACTAGCGCGTTCCTGGACTAGTGCTGAATACACAGAGGGTCCGGATTTGCAAATTCGGGGTCCCGACACGTGCGAACCCGTCTTGGTGGAATATTTCGCGCCGACTCGGACGGATTCGAAATGCTTGCCAAAATGAGTTACGACACATGCGATGTCCACTGGGCGTGCTTGCCGCTCGGTTTCATTTCTACATCATTTTCGTGCGGACGCTCCCTACAGTACTCGTTCGTGCACGGCTTGAAGGAATGTTTAACAGACACTCAGACGGATTCGTAATGCATGCCGAATGTGTTACGGCTATGTACGGACCATTCGGCATGTTTGGAAGAAAGTTTCGTTTCGTGCCACGCCCTGTTACGTATGTAGCTAACGGTACCATTTTGGGTCCCATGTGGATGAATGTTTAACGCATATTCGAGCGTACACGAAATGCTTGCCGAAATGAACTAGGGCACGTGTGAAGTCCATTCGGCGTGTTGGACACTCAGTTTCGTTTCGGACGCCGTTTTTGTAAGCAGAGATTCGAAATGCCTGCCAAAATATTCGTGTTGTTCGTCAGAGAGTTCCCATTCGTGCATCGTCTTCATACGCATGCAGCTCAAAGTAACAGTTGGGACCCATCGCGGTGGAGGGCATGACTCAGACTCGGGTGGAATCGAAATGCATGCCGAAATGAGCTAGGGGGCATAGGAAGTCGATTCTGTTTGCTTGGCACCAGTGTTCGATCCGTGCACCATTAAGACGCCTCAAGCTTACGGTACCATTTATCGTGGCAGGTCTACTTAACGATTCGGAGGGACCCAAAGTCGATGCTAATAGGAGCTAGTAAACAGATGAAGTCCATTTAGGGTGCTTGACACTCAGTTGCATTTCTTGCGTCATTTTCTAACGCATGCTGCTTACTGTACTCGTTGCGTGGGAAAGTTCCACACCGACTCGAAGAGATTCCAAATGCATGCCGAACAGAGTTACGAGGCATACGAAGTCCATTCGCGGTGTTTGGCATGCAGTTTTCTTCCGTTTATCAGTTTCATATGCAAGCAGCTTACAGAACCCGGTTGGACCCGCCGTGGAGGTATGTTCCACAACGAGTCGGACGGTTTTGAAATGCGTGCCAAAGTGACTACGGCGAACAGAAGATCATTCGGGGTGTTTGGCACTTATTTTCCTTCCGTCACCCATTTGCGTGCTGGTGCAGCTGCAGTGCCCGTTGGGACCAGCTGTAGTGGAATGTGTCACACCGGCTGGGTCGGAACCGGAACGAAAGCTGAAAAGCACAAGCGAACTTCGTAGGTTCGTTCGGGGTGATTGGCACTCAGTTTGTTTCGCGCATCGCTTTCGTTTGAACGCAGCGTACAGTAGCGTGTGAACCCGTCTTGGTGGAATATTTCGCGCCGACTCGGACGGATTCGAAATGCCTGCCAAAATGAGTTACAACACATGCGAAGTCCGCTGGGCGTGCTTGCCGCTTGGTTTCATTTCTCAGATCGTTGCGCGACGCTCCCTCTGATGCTCGTTCGTGCACAGCGTGAAGGAATGTTTCACAGACACTCAGACGGATTCGTAATGCTTGCCGAATGTGCTTCGGCTATGTACGGCCCATTCGGCATGTTTGGAAGAAAGTTTCGTTTCGTGCAACGCCCTGTTACGTATGTAGCTAATGGTACCATTTTGGGTCCCCTGTGGATGAATGTTTAACACAGACTCGAGCGTACTCGAAATGCTTACCGAAATGAGCTAGGGCACGTGTGAAGTCCATTCGGCGTGTTGGACAATCAGTTTCGTTTCGGTCGTCGTTTTTCTTAGCACGTAAGCATGCAAGCACCCATTGCGACCCGTCGTGGAGAAATGTTTCACAAAGACCCAGACAGATCAGAAATGAATTTTGGATGGGCTAAAATGCATATCAAGTCCATTCGTTCTGTTCGGCAGAGATATCCCATTCGTACATCGTCTTCATACGCATGCAGCGCAAAGTAACAGTTGGGACCCGTCGCGGTGGAGTCATTGACTCAGACTCGGGTGGAATCGAAATGCATGCCGAAATGAGCTAGGGGGCATAGGAAGTCGATTTTGGTTGCTTGGCACCAGTGTTCGATCCGTGCACCATTCCGGCACGCTCGAAGCTTACGATTAATGTATCGTGCAGGTCTCGCAACGATTCGGAGGGACCCAAAGTCGATGCTAATAGGAGCTAGTAAACAGATGAAGTCCATTTGGGGTGCTTGACACTCAGTTGTATTTCTTGCGTCATTTTCTAACGCATGCTGCTTACTGTACTCGTTGCGTGGGAAAGTTCCACACCGACTCGAAGAGATTCCAAATGCATGCCGAACAGAGTTACGAGGCATACGAAGTCCATTCGTGGTGTTTCGCATGCAGTTTTCTTCCGTTTATCTGTTTCATATGCATGCAGCTTACAGAACCCGTTGGGACCTGATACGAGGGGTGCCCGACCTTCACGGCGTAGAATCGAATATACACATGAAACTCGACGAAATTAGTGTGGCCAATACACTGCCTATGCAGCAACCTGCAACACCGAGTTCGCCTAACCTCACGCAAGATGATTCCACTCGACCACGTCAAGCGGATACAATCCTCGCTGCAATCACAAGAACTTGCAAGAGCAACGGGAAGGAATGCACAATCTTAGAGTTTATTCAGCCAGTGGCTAGAATACCCAAGAACATGCATATAGCAGATCTGTTTGTAGTTTCAAATGGTCTAAAAGTTCTTTTTCACAAAGGGGGTGCCTTCTACATATAAGAGAGGAGGAGAGGAAGGCAAAAGGGGTGCTGGACAAGCCTAGGTCGCAGCACAAAGGCCAAAGACAAAGACATAATGGTGGCGCAGCACCCAACACATTGGAATCTGTTTCTAGCCGCCATATTAAACTGATGATATCTTCGCGCTCCGAATGAATTTTAGGGTGAGGCTGGATCCATTTGAAAGCTGAAGAGACAAGCTTTCAAAGCTGTGGTCAAACACTCCAATTGGACTCCGTTTGCATTATCTGCACCCGTTTTTCTCGCATCGGTCACCGGAGCCCGAACCGAGTTCTTTTGCATTCACATCTTGCATGTTGACTTGTCCATGGTTCTCTTGGCCTTCCCTAAGGTGTTCACACCTTCTCACATTGTCTTCATACCAAAGAATAATGAAATTACTTGCATTAGGTAGCAGCTGATTATCATAAGTAATATAATCCTTACAAAGGAGCGAGTTCACCTGTTGATTGATTTGTTTTGCACGAGCGCGTGTTATTGGTCCTTGAAAATGATTTGGGGTCTCATGAACAGCACTAGGGGAAAGGCATCGCGATGGTGTTATGCTGCCCGTATCATCCTCCTCTTGAAAAGGAGTCGCCCTCGACTGTCTTCCGATCCAAAGAATGGTGACAAATCAGCAACATTGAACGTAGTGCTTAAATTGTAATCATCACCAGGAAGCTCGATCTTGTATGCATTGTCGTTGATCTTCTCAAGCACTTTGAATGGTCCATCAGCCCGTGGCATCAACTTAGACTTACGTTTCTCTGGAAAACGCTCTTTGCGGAGATGTACCCAAACCAGATCACCTGGTTCAAACAACATTTTCTTCCTTGTCTTGTTTGCCTTTTCAGCGAAGTAGCGTGCCTTCTTTTCAATTGCTTCTTTTGTTTTTACGTGAATGGACTTGACAAATTCAGCTCCGCATTGCATCCATATTAGCTCATTCCTGAAAAGGAAGTGGCAGCAAATCAAGTGGTGTGATTGGTTTAAAGCCATACACTACCTCAAAAGGGCAATATTGAGTTGTTGAGTGAACCGCCCGGTTGTATGCAAATTCAACATGAGGAAGACAATCCTCCCACTCCTTCAAGTTCTTTTTGATCATTGCTCGTAGCAACATGGACAGCGTGCGGTTCACCACCTCCGTTTGGCCATCGGTTTGTGGGTGACAAGTTGAAGAAAATAACAACTTTGTCCCAAGCTTGGGCCACAATGTCTTCCAAAAGTAGCTCATGAACTTGACATCACGATCTGAAACAATAGTTCTTGGTATCCCATGCAATCTCACAATCTCCCTGAAAAACAAGTCAGCTATATGTGACGATCGTCGCTCTTGTGACATGGAATAAAGTGTGCCATTTTAGAGAACCTATCCACGACCACAAATACAAAATCTCTCCCCTCTTGGTCCTAGGCAATCCTAAAACAAAATCCATGCTAATAGCCTCCCAAGGTGTACTAGGAGCAGGAAGTGGAGTGTACAAACCATGTGGATTAAGTTTTGACTTAGCTTTATGGCATGTCACACATCGTTGCACAAATCGCTCGACGTCTCGCCATTTTTGGCCAATAGAAGTGATCGGACAGAATGGCCATGGTCTTTTCTCTCCCAAAATGTCCCATTAATCCGCCGGCATGGGATTCCTACAACAATAGCAAACGGCTGACGAATCTGGAACACATAACTTGTTAGCACGAAACAAGAACCCATCATGAACATGGTACTTTTCCCATCCTTTCCCTTCAATGCACTTAGAATATGGTTCGGCAAACTCATTATCTAAAACATATAACTCTTTCAAACTTTCTAAACCAGGGACCTTGATTTCAAGTTGAGTCAAGAGCACAATCTTGCGAGACAAAGCATCAGCCACCACATTTTCCTTACCCTTCTTGTATTTCACAATGTATGGAAAAGATTCAATGAATTCCACCCATTTGGCATGTCTATGATTCAGTTTTGATTGGCCTTTCAAATATTTTAAAGCTTCATGATCAGAATGTATAATGAATTCTTTAGGCCAAAGATAATGTTGCCAAGTTTCCAAAACACGAACCAAAGCATACTGACTCCTTATCATAAACAGGATAGTTCAATTGAGCACCACCAAGCTTTTCACTAAAGTATGCTCTTGGTTTGCCCTCTTGCATCAAAACACCACCAATACCTATTCCATCGCATCACATTCAATTTCAAAAGCTTTAGTGAAATCAGTAAACAAGCAATGGTGTTTCAGCTTAAGCGCTTCTTTAATTCAGCAAAAGCATTCTCTTGAGCATCACCCCAAACAAAATCACTTCCTTTCTTGGTTAATTCATTCAAAGGGGCTGCAATTGTGCTAAAATCTTTCATGAATCTACGGTAAAAACCAGCAAGTCCGTGAAAACTTCTAACTTGACTAATATTTGTCAGTGTAGCCCAATTTTAATTTATTCAACTTTTGAGTCATCCACTTCTACCCCATTTCCAGAAACAACGAAACCTAAGAATACAATTTTATCTTGGCAAAAATTGCATTTCTCTATGTTTGCAAACAACCTTTCAGCTCTAAGCACTTCCAGCACTTGTCTTAAGTGATTAGTGTGTTCTTCCAAAGTGTGGCTGTAAATTAAGATATCATCAAAATACACAACAACAAATTTTCCAATAAATGCTCTCAAAACATGGTTCATTAGCCTCATGAATGTACTAGGTGCATTAGTTAATCCGAATGGCATCACTAACCACTCATACAATCCAAATTTTGTTTTAAATGCTGTTTTCCATTCGTCCCCTTCTTTCATCCTTATTTGATGGTACCCACTACGCAAATCAATTTTAGAGAAAATAACAAAGACCACTCAATTCATCCAAAGATGTCATCCAACCTTGGAATAGGATGGCGATATCTATGATGATGTTGTTAATTGCTCTATAATCTACACACATGCGCCAAGTACCATCTTTCTTAGGAACTAAAATCACAGGGACAACACAAGGGCTTAGGCTTTCACGCACGCACTTTGTTAAGAAGTTCTTGCACTTGGCGTTGAATTTCCTTTGTTTCTTACGGATTGGAGCTGATGCACGGTCCAGTTTGGGAGAGGTGCTCCTGGTATGGGGTCGATTTGATGTTCAATTCCTCGAATAGGTGGGAGACCAGCCGGTACCTCCGCCGGAAACACGTCATCAAAGTCCTGCAAAAGATTTGCGATAGCATGTGGAAGAGAAGTTATGTCGTTAGTGGAAAGTAATGCATCTTTGTACAGGAGCACAAAGTGCATAAATGTGTGTTCTCAACCATATTCCTTATCTCAGATTTAGTGGCTAACATAACTAGCTTGTTTCCTTCCAGTCCCTTTCTTACCACTTTCATTTGCCTTGTGGAGAGCACTTGTATTCTTCCTCTCTTTTTCCTTAGTACTATCAAAGTGTACCTCATTCTTTTGCATTGTATCAGCATGAATTTGAGTAGGAGACATTGGTCGAAGAACTATTTCCTTGTTGTTCCACTTGAATGAGTATTGATTTGTGTAACCATTGTGATGACTTGCTCGATCAAATTGCCATGGCCGACCGAGCAGCAAGTGACATACCGTCATTGGGACCACATCACATTCCACAATATCACTATACTCACCAATCTTGAAGGGCACTTTCACCATGAACTGAATTTTAACTTCTCCACAGTCACTCAACCATTGCACATGATAGGGATGCGGATGCCGAAACAGCTTCAAACCAAGTTTATCACACATTTGTTTGCTGGCCAAATTGTGAAAACTTCCCCCATCAATGATTACCTTACACACACGGTCATTGACCTTTGCTTTGGTGTGGAAAAGGTTGCAGCGTTGTTCGTGATCTTCCTTTTGCTGAACACTCAATATTTTCTTGGTGACAATGAGAGATTGGCCTGTCTCAAAATCACAATAAGTCATCTCATTTTCCTCATTTTCCAAATCAACAATTGGGACATCCTCTTCTTCACTTGCAGATTCATATTCTCCTCCCTCTGTTATAAGCATGGTGCGGTTGTTTGGGCAATCCTTGGCGATATGGCCTCTCCCCAAGCACTTGAAGCATTGAATGGCACTACTCTTCGCTGTAGATCCCACGGAAGATGTAGCACTAGCTGCTGGACCATGCTTAGTATTCGGAGTAGATGGCACTTTTCCACTTCGAGCTTCATGAGAACTTGGAGCAATATTTGCACTAGAAGTGTTAGCACGAAATGAATTGAACCGGGAAGTGGGTTTACCTGTAGCAGGTGCTGAACGAGGAGCAAATGAAGAAGTTCTTGTAATTTTGGTGTCTTGTTGCACTTGTCTTTCAGCTTTGGTTGCTTGATGCACTAACTCCACCACATTGCTGGTTGAAATTCGGTGATGCGCTTGATGGGGTGGTTCAAACTAGCGAGGAATCGTGCCATAGTTTGCTCTTCATGTTCATATACATTAGCACGGATCATGGCCATCTCCATCTCCTTATAGTACTCATCCACCGCGCGACTTCCTTGCTTCAATCCCTGCAACTTATCAAATAGATCACGTTTGTAATGTCGAGGGACAAACCTTGCTCGCATTTCAACCTTCATCTCAGCCCACGATGCAATGGGGTTCTCGCCATGCTCTACTCTTTGGCTCTGAATTTGTTCCCACCAAATCAGTGCATAATCATCAAATTCAAGAGAGGCCATTGCAAGTTTCTTTTCTTCAGTGTAGTTGTGCACAAAGATCTTATCAACTTTTAGTTCCCAACTCAAGTAGTCTTCAGGATTATTCGTGCCTGCAAATTTAGGCATAGAAAACTTAAGCTTACCAAACCTTTCTTCCTCGGGACGATTGTTGTTGTTGTGGTTATGACGTTGATTTGCTTCGTTGTGCAGCGGAAAATTAACATGAATGGGCTCAAATGCAGCTCCTCCACGACCCATGCCACGACCACGTCCCCTTCCATGATTATTGTCATCACCCCTTGCAGGCCTAGCATGTTGATGGTTCACATTAGCAGCACGAGCCCTTCGTGCAGCGGCTTCCTCATCGGTCTCATCTAGCAAAGGTTCTTGTTCAGCTTGTGGTCGTAGTTGCCGTACAATGTCAGCGGCTATGTTGGTGTGGAGTAATGCTCAGTTGTTGATTCACTTCAATTTGAAGATCTTGTATGGAGTTATTCAATTCTTCTCGTGGTGATCATTGCCAAGGTTGAACTCGCCGTAAAGTGTCTCTCAAAGCACAATATTCAGTCCAATTTATTGGAGCATCACGAGCACGCCCATCATTCTCATTGTCGCCTTGACTCGACATGGTTAGTTGTGCAAAACAGCAAGAGTAACAAAACAATATAATGTGTGGAAAAATTCTCTCAACCTCACTTATCCTTACAACCGAAGTTCTTACTTACCCTTGGCTGATTGATAGAGGAGTTCACACTTGAGTGGTGAGGCAACACAATGTGAGTTTAAGCGAACTCAAAGTTGAGATTAAAGCACATAACAGGTTTGTATGTGGAGTTTGGAAGTGAAAATATATGCCCTAGACAGTCTGAATTCTTGATATTGTTTCATTAAGTAAATATCCAAGTAAGAACACAATGTCTAGTTGCTGGAAACAAGATATAAGAGATGATCACAGCAACTCACACGCAAAGATGATGGAACCAAATTGCAATCAAAGGAGTGAGCTAGAACAAGATATGAGACATCACAAAACAGCTCTATTGCATTGGTTATAGAAAGACACTAGCTAGTTGCAAAAGATGAAGTAGGGCACAAGATTGCACATGAAGGATGAGTTTCTCACAACGGTGCAAATAATTTCAGAAACTTTTCTTCTTTGCACCTCCTTTTTTTTTTGCTCTTTTGTTTGAATGGTTGTGCTATTGATTTCAGAAAAGACTCACAACTTTTCTTTTGATTTGTTGCAACCGTGTGATTGAGGGATATGAGTGCAGCCCTAAGCACCAGATTAGCTAGTCTTGAGGGGTGCAAAGTCTTCGCAAAGGACAGATTGGTTATCAAAGGAGATCTACCAATTTTCGAACTAGAACAGCAGCAAGGTTCAAGTCTAAGTTCGACCAAATTCTTGGCAGAATTAGCAAAAGTTGTCTATAACAAAGTTGTAGAGAATTTCACAAGCTTTTGAAAAAGTACAAGAACGCAAAGATCCGAGTTCGTATGTGAGAGTTATGGCCAAAATACTACACTGGACAGATTGGATCAAAACGTGACGCGAAGGAAGACGAACAGTTTTCAGCAACAAATACACGATTCTATGGATAAAAACTTAGCAAAACGCACAAGAATACTAGATTGGAGACTAAGGTTCAATATTTTTGTGATGTAACACTGGGTGTCCCGATCTTTTGATGAGAATGATAACCTTCGATTTGGGTGGAGACGACTTTGATGATCCGACTACAATGTACAACGATGATGCGCCTTAGCAATCGCTAAACCAACTCCAAAGGGTTATTGACCTTGCCGTGGGCACGATCAACCTGATCATGAAGATCAATTCCTGCAAGCAATCAAAGAACAAGCAAGAACAAGGCAAAAGCAATCTAAAATTGCAAATATAGATGAAGTATTGAAAAGTTGGGGTTCCGATACAAGGAGCTTGTTAGGCGGCCATTGAGCACGTCTAAAAGACTCAAAATAGTAGCAAAAGGCTAAACTATCAAATAACCAAAACCCAAGTTATTTTGGGGGACTCCCTAGCTATTTATAGGAGAAATAGGAGGCCAAAACCAGGCTTGGGGCGTCCAAAACACATCCATGGCCGAGTAGGACTCTTATTCCTAGTTTGACTCGGATTTGGAAAGATGACCGAACTTGTTTTGCATATTGCCGTTGACTCGTATGGAATTTGGAGGTGGGGCCGGATCCGTTGGAAAGAGGACATCGAAACCTTTCAAACCAGTACTCATAGACCTCAAACACCCTTGTGGATCAAAAGTTATGATCATTTTAATTTGGTGCTGTCCTGGAGGCCGAATCCGAGTTGAAGTTGTGCACCAGAAGAATTGGCTTCATGCTTGACTTTTGGGAGTCCTTCTCCTTGGTTCCTAAGGACAATGAAATCATCACAAGGATTAAATAGCATTCCATTCATTAAATTATTTTTATGCAACCCGAGGAACGCATTCACCTGGCAATTGAATTGACGTGCGCGAGCTCGAGTAATTGGCCCTTGTATTACATTGTTGGTTTCAATTGGGTTTGTAGACATGGCCGTATCCATGGTAGTGATGTCCTCATCATCCTCCCCTTCTTGCATTTGAGTCGTCCTCGACTCAAGTTCATCATCTTCTCCCAAGTATGGCTTTAAATCTGATAATTGAGTTGACGGGCTCGAGCTCGAGTCAATGGTCCTTGAACCGACGAAGATGTAGAAGGATGGCCAAGGTGGGGGTCGATAAAGCCATGCAGATGGAGCCATCGTAGTAGATGTATACGAAGTAGAGGATGCCGTGAAGTGTCGCCAACTTAATGGTCCTGGCCAAGGTGGGGGTCGATGAAACCATGCGGTTGATATAATTGCAGCAATACTTGGTGATGACAATATGTATGCAGTGTTAGTTCTATCCATGATGAGCATGGTCTCATCATCCTCCCTTTCTTGAAGTGGAGTCGTCCTCGACTCCTTCATAGTGTGCTGCAAAATGTTAGTAATGACAGGAAACAAAGCAATATGCACATTTGCAATGAAATCAATTGATCGAGAATTTCTATCAACCATATCCTCCCTTTCTTGAAAACTATCATGTGACTTGTGAATGGAACCAAATGTACTTGGTCTGACATGATTAGCGATATGGCAATTATTAAATTGATGACATTTGCATTGCAAACGGAGGTTTAAAATCTGAACAAATGTAAACTCGATGTGATTTATACTCTCCTTTCTCACTATTTTTGCCAATAACATAAAAGATATTTCGCAATAACCATGACAAATCAGAATGTACAAAAATGCTCTCCTCTAAATAATTCAGATCACAAGGAACATCAAATTCAATGTAGCCTATACATAAAGAAGACATCAATTGCAACTCATCATCTTCGCTTGTGATGTGAATGACATGTTTATTTTCAGCATAAGTGTCTAGTGTGTTAACAAAGGTGACATATCCATTTGCTAGTTGTGTCATGGATATAAGTGAAGTATTATCACACAACTCTTCTTTATCACAAGAAATAGCAAGCAAATCATCTTGTAACAAAGCAAAATCAGCAATTGGTTCCACCATTAGTTGCTCTACAATAGCATGATTTGTGGATAGTTTTTGCTCTTCAAAATTATCTTCTCCATGTGTAAAGTCCATACCTGTTACATTACCTTGTAAGTTCTCATCAGCTGTTGTAGGTGTTTCTTCAACTATTATCTCTTCACATATACATGGGGTAGTACTGATCGTTTCTTTCTCCATATGCTCTTCTACATCATTCTCTCGATGGTGCTCACTTTTCTGCAAAATGTTAGCTACAAAAGAAGGTGCAACAATGGGCGCCTCAAATGAAGCTAATGATTCTTTCAAGGATTCAACAAGCATATTTTCAACTCTATAAGCACATACAACCAATTCTGAAAGAGAACTATATATTTCATCAATAAGAGCATCTTGAATTTCTTGATTAAGTCCACGTATGAACCTAAGCTCTGTTGCTTCTTCACCTTCATGTAAACCACAACGCAACAAATGATTTTGCAATCGTTCATAGTATTCCTTAACGCACTTGTTTCCTTGTTTCAAGCATTGGAGTCCAGTATATAAAAATTCAGTATGATATTCAAGAACATAATCAATTCTCATAAGTCTTTTCATGGCCTTCCAATTTTTAGGTTTTCTCTCTTTTCTACAAATATGTTTCCACCATGTTAATGCATATTCATTTAGCACACTAGCAGCAATCCTAATCTTTTCATTTTCAGACAAATCATACTTGCCAAATTCTTTGTCTCTTGCTATCTCCCAATTAATATAGGCATCGAGGATCATAATGACCATTAAAAGGTGGAATGGCGAATTTAACCTTTATCTAGGAATCATCATCAACATGTACTGAGCATGTAGTATGCCATTTTGTTGCTTAGAAGATGAGGTAGAGGATTGGAAGTTTCAGGCAAGGCACGCAGCGTATCAAGTCTAGACAAAATAGTAGCAAGATTAGTGTTAGCAACTCTCTGGCGGTCTCGATAGATCGGAGGCGGTCTTCTTGCAGTGACATTTAGCAACAATTCCCTTTCTTGGCGTGGAGAGTGATGCATCGAATCCTCATCACCTAACATGGTTAGTAGAAGACAAGAAAACAATATAACAAGTATAATGTTCCTATCAACTACAAGGAGGTGTTGGCAATTCTCTCAACATTCAAGCCTATAACCAAAGCTCTTACAAGTTCTTACATGCAGCAGGTGTTGACGGCCGTTGGCATGGTCAAAAGTTCTCCGAAGCTTGGATAAAGCGATTACCAAGGGACCGAACAGAAGTACGAGGTTGGATGTGGAGCTTGGATAGGCAATATTTATTTCCTATGCAATCTGATAATTCTAGTTATTGTAATGATAAGTAATGATCCAAACTAGAATTCACAAGCCCTAGTTGCCGATCTCAAAGATATAAGTGAATTTTAAGGCAACACACACGCAAAGATAATGGCACTTATGCAATCAAGGAATGAGCTATAAAATATAAGTGATGCACTAAACGCTCTATTGCATAAGTCGTAGAGAGACGCTAACTTATTGCTTTGAGAATGTAAAAAGGGCACAAGATTGCTCACTAATTAATAAATTGCACAATATAAAAAGTAACAAACGCAAATTAGGGTTTTGCTCAATGTAGTGTGACCGGCCACAATTTTCTTTCTCTTTCCCTTTTTTTTAGCCTTTTGGCTCTTTCTCCTTTCTTTCTTTTGGTGACTTTCGGCCAACACTAGTATGAACAAAGTTTTGGAATCCCTAACTCGGTGTCACAAGATAATATGATATGATAATTGAAGATTGTGCAATGTATCAAGTAGAGCAGCCCTAAGCAATATCAACAAGCTAGTCTCAAATAGGATCAAAGTGTTCACAAAGGATGAATTGGTTCCCAAAGGTAGGTGTACTGATGTTTTTCTAGGGCAGCAAACTTGTTGCCTAGATTAATGTTAGAAGATCACCGAATTTGATTGTTTGACTGTGGAAGGAATTGAAGCTTATATCCTCAGCTTTAAATAGAGTGCAAGAACACAAAAATCCGAGTTTGTATGTGAAAGTTATGCTCGAAATACCAAACTGGACAGAATTGAAGGATTAAAGCTACGCGAAGGAAAAGAAAGATCAGCAACTAAAACATGGACTCTAATGGATCAAAACCTAACAAAACTCTCTAAAATAACATATTGAAACTAAAGGTTGAATTTTTGTGGAGTAGTTTTCAATTTAGGAAAGAAATAAAAAACTAACCTAAGGCACTGATATTCTCACCGATCAACTGAAGCTCTGATACCACTTGATGTAACACTGGGTGTCCCGATCTTTCGATGAGAATGATAACCTTCGATTTGGGTGGAGACGACTTTGACGATCCGACTACAACGTACAACGACGATGCGCCTTAACAATCGCTAAACCAACTCCAAAGGGTTATTGACCTTGCCGTGGGCACGATCAACCTGATCACGAAGATCAATTCCTGCAAGCAATCGAAAAACAAGTAAGAACAAGGCAAAAGCAATCTAAAATTGCAAATATAGATGAAGTATTGAAAAGTTGGGGTTCCGATACAAGGAGCTTGTTAGGCGGCCGTTGAGCACGTCTAAAAGACTCAAAATAGTAGCAAAAGGCTAAACTATCAAATAACCAAAACCCAAGTTATTTTGGGGGACTCCCTAGCTATTTATAGGAGAAATAGGAGGCCAAAACCAGGCTTGGGGGTCCAAAACACCTCCATGGCCGAGTAGGACTCTTATTCCTAGTTTGACTTGGATTTGGAAAGATGACCGAACTTGTTTTGCATATTGCCGTTGATTCGTAAGGAATTTGGAGGTGGGGCCGGATCCGTTGGAAAGAGGACGTCGAAACCTTTCAAACCAGTACTCATAGACCTGAAACACCCTTGTGGATCAAAAGTTATGATCATTTTAATTTGGTCTGTCACGGAGGCCGAATCCGAGTTGAACTTGTGCACCGGAAGAATTGGCTTCATGCTTGACTTTTGGGAGTCCTTCTCCTTGTTTCCTAAGGACAATAAAATCATCACAAGGATTAAATAGCATTCCATTCATTAAATTATTTTTATCCAACCCGAGGAACGCATTCACCTGGTGATGAGGACATCACTACCATACATACGGCCATGCCTACAAACCCAATTGAAGCCAACATTGTCATACAAGGGCCAATTACTCGAGCTCGCGCACGTCAATTCAATTACCAGATGAATGCGTTCCTCGGGTTGCATACAAATAATTTAATGAATGGAATACTATTTAATCCTTGTGATGATTTTATTGTCCTTAGGAACTAAGGAGAAGGACTCCCAAATGTCAAGCATGAAGCTAATTCTTTCGGTGCACAAGTTCAACTCGGATTCGGCCTCCGGGACAGCACCAAATTCAAACGACCATAACTTTTGATCCACAAGGGTGTTTGAGGTCTATGAGTACTGATTTGAAAGGTTTCGACGTCCTCTTTCCAACGGATCCTGCCCCACCTCCAAATTCCTTACGAGTCAACGGGAATCTGCAAAACAAGTTCAACTCGGATTCGGCCTCCGGGACAGCACCAACTTAAAACGACCATAACTTTTTATCCACAAGGGTGTTTGAGGTCTATGAGTACTGGTTTGAAAGGTCTCGTCGTCCTCTTTCCAACAGATTAGGCCTCATGTCCAAATTCATTACGAGTCAACGGGAATCTGCAAAACAACTTCGGTCATCTTTCCAAATCCGAGTCCAACTAGGAATAGGACTCCTATTCGGCCATGGAGGTGTTTTGGACGCCCAAGCCTGGTTTTGGCCTCCTATTTCTCCTATAAATAGCTAGGGAGTCCTCCAAAATAACTTGGGTTTTGGTTATTTGATAGTTTAGCCTTTTGCTACTATTTGAGTCTTTTAGACGTGCTCAACGGCCGCCTAACAAGCTCCTTGTATCGGAACCCCAACTTTTCAATACTTCATCCATATTTGCAATTTTAGATTGCTTTTGCCTTGTTCTTGCTTGTTCTCGATTGCTTGCAGGAATTGATCTTCGTGATCAGGTTGATCGAGCCCACGGCAAGGTCAATAACCATCTGGAGTTGGTTTAGCGATTGCTAAGGTGCATCGTCGTTGTACGTTGTAGTCGGATCGTCAAAGTCGTCTCCACCCAAATCGAAAGTTATCATTCTCATCGAAAGATCGGGACACCCAGTGTTAGATCAAGTGGTATCAGAGCTTCAATTGATCGGTGAGAATATCAGTGCCATAGGTTAGTTTTTGATTTCTGTCCTAAATTGAAAACTACTCCACAAAAATTCAACCTTTAGTTTCAATCTGTTATTTTAGTGAGTTTTGTTAGGTTTTGATCCATTAGAGTCCATGTTTTAGTTGCTGATCTTTCTTTTCCTTCGCATAGCTTTAATCCTTCAATTTTGTCCAGTTTGGTATTTCGAGCATAACTTTCACATACGAACTCAGATTTTTGTGTTCTTGCACTCTATTGAAAGCTGAGGATATAAGCTTCAATTCCTTCCACAGTCAAACAATCAAATTTGGTGATCTTCAAACATTAATCTAGGCAACAAGTTTGCTGCCCTAGAAAAACATCAGTACACCTACCTTTGGGAACCAATTCATCCTTTGTGAACACTTTGATCCTATTTGAGACTAGCTTGTTGATATTGCTTAGGGCTGCTCTACTTGATACATTGCACAATCTTCAATTATCATATCATATTATCTTGTGATACCGAGTTAGGGATTCCAAAACTTTGTTCATACTAGTGTTGGCCGAAAGTCACCAAAAGAAAGAAAAGAGAAAGAGCCAAAAGGCTTAAAAAAAAGGGAAAGAGAAAGAAAATTGTGGCCGGTCACACTACATTGAGCAAAACCCTAATTTGTGTTTGTTACTTTTTATATTGTGCAATTTATTAATTAGTGAGCAATCTTGTGCCCTTTTTACATTCTCAAAGCAATAAGTTAGCGTCTCTCTACGACTTATGCAATAGAGCGTTTAGTGCATCACTTATATTTTATAGCTCATTCCTTGATTGCATAAGTGCCATTATCTTTGCGTGTGTGTTGCCTTCAAATTCACTTATATCTTTGAGATCGGCAACTAGGGCTTGTGAATTCTAGTTTGGATCATTACTTATCATTACAATAACTAGAATTATCAGATTGCATAGGAAATAAATATTGCCTATCCAAGCTCCACATCCAACCTGGTACTTTTGTTCGGTCCCTTGGCAATTGCTTTATCCAAGCTTCGGAGAACTTTTGACCACGCCAACGGCCGTCAACACCTGCTGCATGTAAGAACTTGTAAGAGCTATTGTTATAGGCTTGAATGTTGAGAGAATTGCCAACACCTCCTTGTAGTTGATAGGAACATTATACTTGTTATATTGTTTTCTTGTCTTCTACTAACCATGTTAGGTGATGAGGATTCGCTGCATCACTCTCCACGCGCAAAGGGAATTGTTGCTAGAATGTCACTGCAAGAAGACCGCCTCCGGTCTATCGAGACCGCTCAGAAAGTTGCTAACACTAATCTTGCTACTATTTTGTCTAGACTTGATACGCTTGTAGGTACTGCCCCAGGAACTTCCAATCCTCCACCTCATTTTCCAGGTAACAAAAATGGCATACTACATGCTCAGGTACATGTTGATGATGATTCCCTAGATAAGGTTAAATTCGCCATTCCACCTTTTAATGGTCATTATGATCCTGATGCCTATATTAATTGGGAGATAGCAGTAGACAAAGAATTTGGCAAGTATGATTTATCTGAAAATGAAAAGATTAGGATTACGCTAGTGTGCTAAAATGAATATGCATTAACATGGTGAAACATATTTGTAGAAAAGAGAGAAAACCTAAAAATTGGAAGGCCATGAAAAGACTTATGAGAATTGATTATGTTCCTGAATATCATACTCGAATTTTTATATACTAGACTCCAATGCTTGAAACAAAGAAATAAGTGCGTTAAGGAATACTATGAACGATTGCAAAATCATTTGTTGCGTTGTGGTTTACATGAAGGTGAAGAAGCAACAGAGCTTAGGTTCATACGTGGACTTAATCAAGAAATTCAAGATGCTCTTATTGATGAAACATATAGTTCTCTTTCAGAATTGGTTGTATGTATTATAGAGTTGAAAATATGCTTGCTGAATCCTTGAAAGAATCATTAGCTTCATTTGAGGCGCCATTGTTGCACCTTCTTTTGTAGCTAACATTTTGCGTAAAAGTGAGCACCATCGAGAGAATGATGTAGAAGAGCATATGGAGAAAGAAACGATCGATACTACCCCATGTATATGTGAAGAGATAATAGTTGAAGAAACACTCTACAACTTGATGAGAACTTACAAGGTAATGTAACAGTATGGACTTTACACATGGAGAAAATAAGTTTGAAGAGCAAAAACTATCCACAAATCATGCTATCGTAGAGCAACTAATAGTGGAACCAATTGCTGATTTTGCTTTGTTACAAGATGATTTGCTTGCTATTTCTTGTGATAAAGAAGAGTTGTGTGATAATACTTCACTTATATCCATGACACAACTAGCAAATGGACATGTCACCTTTGTTAACACACTAGACACTTATGCTGAAAATAAACATGTCATTCACATCACAAGCGAAAATGATGAGTTGCAATTGATGTCTTCTTTATATACATTAGGCTACATTGAATTTGATGTTCCGTGTGATCGGAACTATTTAGAGGAGAGCCTTTTTGTACATTCTGATTTGTCATGGTTATCACGAAATATTTTTTATGTTATTGGCAAAAATAGTGAGAAAGGAGAGTATAAAGCACATCGAGTTTACATTTGTTCAGATTTTAAACCTCCGTTTGCAATGCAACAATGTCATCAATTTAATAATTGCCATATCACTAATCATGTCAGACCAAGTACATTTGGTTCCATTCACAAGTCACATGATAGTTTTCAAGAAAGGGAGGATACGGTTGATAGAAATTCTCGATCCATTGATTTCATTGCAAATGTGCATATTGCTTTGTTTCCTGTCATTACTAACATTTCACAGGACAATATGATGGAGTCGAGGACGACTCCACTTCAAGAAAGGGAGGATGATGAGACCATGCTCATCATGGACAGAACTAACACTGCATACATATGGTCATCACCAAGTATTGCTTTCTGATTATATCAACTGCATGGTTTCATCGACCCCCACCTTGGCCAGGACCATTAAGTTGGCGACACTTCACAGCATCCTCTACTTCGTATACAACTACTACGATGGCTCCATCTGCATGGCTTTATCGAACCCCACCTTGGCCATCCTTCTACATCTTCGTCGGTTCAATGACCATTGACTCGAGCTCGAGCCCGTCAAATGAATTATCAAATCTAAAGACAAACTTGGGAGAAGATGATGAACTTGAGTCAAGGACGACTCAAATGCAAGAAGGGGAGGATGATGAGGACATCACTACCGTGCATACGGCCATGCCTACAAACCCAATTGAAGCCAACAATGTCATACAAGGGCCAATTACTCGAGCTCGCGCACGTCAATTCAATTACCAGGTGAATGCGTTCCTCGGGTTGCATACAAATAATTTAATCAATGGAATGCTATTTAATCCTTGTGATGATTTTATTGTCCTTAGGAACCAAGGAGAAGGACTCCCAAACGTCAAGCACGAAGCTAATTCTTCCGGTGCACAAGTTCAACTCAGATTCGGCCTCCAGGACAGCACCAACTTCAAACGACCATAACTTTTGATCCACAAGGGTGTTTGAGGTCTATGAGTACTGGTTTGAAAGGTTTCGACGTCCTCTTTCCAACGGATCTGGCACCACCTCCAAATTCCATACGAGTCAACGGGAATCTGCAAAACAAGTTCAACTCGGATTCGTCCTCCGGGGTAGTACCAACTTAAAACGACCATAACTTTTGATCCACAAGGGTGTTTGAGGTCTATGAGTACTGGTTTGAAAGGACTCGTCGTCCTCTTTCCAACGGATCAGGCCTCATGTCCAAATTCATTACGAGTCAACGGGAATCTGCAAAACAAGTTCGGTCATCTTTCCAAATCCGAGTCCAACTAGGAATAGGAGTCCTATTCGGCCATGGAGGTGTTTTGGACGCCCCAAGCCTGGTTTTGGCCTCCTATTTCTCCTATAAATAGCTAGAAAGTCCTCCAAAATAACTTGGGTTTTGGTTATTTGATAGTTTAGCCTTTTGCTACTATTTGAGTCTTTTAGACGTGCTCAACGGCCGCCTAACAAGCTCCTTGTATCGGAACCCCAACTTTTCAATACTTCATCTATATTTGCAATTTTAGATTGCTTTTGCCTTGTTCTTGCTTGTTCTTCGATTGCTTGCAGGAATTGATCTTCGTGATTAGGTTGATCGTGCCAACGGCAAGGTCAATAACCATCTGGAGTTGGTTTAGCGATTGCTAAGGCGCATCGTCGTTGTACGTTGTAGTCGGATCGTCAAAGTCACCTCCACCCAAATCGAAGGTTATCATTCTCATTGAAAGATCGGGACACCCAGTGTTACATAACCTGGCAATTGAATTGACGTGCGCGAGCTCGAGTAATTGGCCCTTGTATTACATTGTTGGTTTCAATTGGGTTTGTAGATATGGCCGTATCCATGGTAGTGATGTCCTCATCGTTTTGTGAGGCAAGTTTTCAGATTAGGAAAGAAAACACAAATCCAACCCAAGGGATGATATTTTTGTGTGGCAATTTTCTGGAATATGACTGAAAGTAAATCTACAACTAGGGATAAGGATTCTACCGTGACAACCAAGCTCGATACCAAATGATACAGGGGTGCCCGACCTTCACGGAGTAGAATCAAAGATACACATGAAACTCGACGAAATTAGTGTGGCCAATACACTGCCTATCACAAGAGCTTGCAAGAGCAACGGGAAGGAATGCACAATCTCAGAGTTTATTCAGCCAGTGGCTAGAATACCCAAGAACATGCATATAGCAGATCTGTTTGTAGTTTCAAATGGTCTAAAAGTTCTTTTCACAAAGGGGGTGCCTTCTACATATAAGAGAGGAGGAGAGAGGGAAGGCAAAGGGGTCTTTGGACAAGCCCGGTCGCAGCACAAAGGCCAAAGACAAAGACATAATGGTGCCACAAAGACACCAACACATTGGAATCTGTTTACGCCGCCATATTAAATCGATGATATCTTCGCTCGAATGAATTTTAGGGTGAGCTGGATGCATTTGAAAGCTGAAGAGACAAGCTTTCAAAGCTGTGGTCAAACACTCTAATCAGACTCCGTTTACATTATACGCACCGTTTTTCTCCAGGCCAGGTCACTGGAGCCCTAACCGAAGTTCTTTTGCATTCACATCTTGCATGTTGACTTGTCCATGGTTCTCTTGGCCTTCCCTAAGGTGTTCACACCTTCTCACATTGTCTTCATACCAAAGAATAATGAAATTACTTGCATTAGGTAGCGACTGATTATCATAAGTAATATAATCCTTACAAAGGAAGCGAGTTCACCTGTTGATTGATTTGTTTTGCACGAGCGCGTGTTATTGGTCCTTGAAAATGATTTGGGGTCTCATGAACAGCACTAGGGGAAAGGCATCGCGATGGTGTTATGCTGCCCGTATCAGGACCCGTCGTGGAGAAATGTTCCACCACGACTCGGACGGTTTTGAAATGCGTGCCAAAGTGACTACAGCGAACAAGAAGATCATTCGGGGTGTTTGGCACTCAGTTTCCTTCCGTCACCCGTTTGCGTTGTGGTGCAGCTAAAGTGCCCGTTGGGACCAGCCATAGTGGAATGTGTCACACCGGCTGGGTCAGAACCGGAACTAAAGCTGAAAAGCACAAGCGAACTTCGTAGGTTCATTCGGGGTGATTGGCACTCAGTTTGTTTCGTGCATCGCTTTCATTTGTACGCAGCGTACAGTAGCGTGCGAACCCGTCTTGGTGGAATATTTCGCGCCGACTCGGACGGATTCGAAATGCCTGCCAAAATGAGTTACGGCATATGCGATGTCCACTGGGCGTGCTTGCCGCTCGGTTTCATTTCTGCATCGTTTTCGTGCGGACACTCCCTCTGATGCTCGTTCATGCACGGCTTGGAAGGAATGTTTAACGCAGAACACTCAGGCAGTTAAGTAATGCATGCCGAATGTGCTACGGCTATGTACGGACCATTCGGCATGTTTGGAAGAAAGTTTCGTTTCGTGCGACGCCCTGTTACGTATGTAGCTAACGGTACCATTTTGGGTCCCATGTGGATGAATGTTTAACGCAGACTCGAGCGTACACGAAATGCTTGCCGAAATGAAATAGGGCACGTGTGAAGTCCATTCGGCGTGTTGGACACTCAGTTTTGTTTCGGACGTCGTTTTTGTAAGGACATAAGCATGCAAGCACCAATTGCGACCCGTCATGGAGGAATGTTTCACACCAACCCAGACAGATCAGAAATGAATTTTGGATGTGCTAAAATGCATATAAAGTCCATTCGTGCTGTTCGGCAGAGAGTTCCCATTCGTGCATCGTTTTCATACGCATGCAGCTCAAAGTAACAGTTGGGACCCATCGCGGTGGAGGGCATGACTCAGACTCGGGTGGAATGGAAATGCATGCCGAAATGAGCTAGGGGGCATAGGAAGTCGATTTTGGTTGCTAGGCACCAGTGTTCGATCCGTGCACCATTCCGGCAAGCTCGAATCTTACAGTACAATTTATCGTGCAGGTCTCGCAACGATTCGGAGGGACCCAAAGTCGATGCTAATAGGAGCTAGTAAACAGATGAAGTCCATTTGGGGTGCTTGACAATCAGTTTCATTTCTTGTGTCATTTTCTAACGCATGCTGCTTATTGTACGCGTTGCGTGGGAAAGTTCCACACCGACTCGAAGAGATTCCAAATGCATGCCGAAAAGAGTTACGAGGCATACGAAGTCCATTCGCGGTGTTTCGCACGTAGTTTTCTTCCGTTTATCACTTTCATCATAGCGACTTACGAGAACCCGATGGCGACCGCGTGGAGAAATGTTCCACAGCGACTCGGACGGTTTTGAAATGTGTGCCAAAGTGACTCTGATGAACAAGAAGATCATTCGGATGTTTGGCTCTTAGTTTCCTTCCGTCACCCGTTTGCGTGGTGGTGCATTTCTGCATGCCCGTTAGGGACGGCCGTAGTGGAATGTATCACACCGTTTGGGTGAATCGAAACTAAAGCTGAAAAGCTTTCGCGAACCGTAGAGTTCATTCGGGGTGATTGGCACTCAGTTTGTTTCGCACATCGCTTTCGTTTGTACGCAGCGTACAGTAGCATGCGAACATGTGTTGGTGGGATATTTCGCGCCGATTCGGACGGATTCGAAATGCCTGCCAAAATATTCGTGCATCGTCTTCATACGCATGCAGCTCAAAGTAACAGTTGGGACACGTCGCGGTGGAGGGCATGACTAAGACTTGGGTGGAATCGAAATGCTTGTCAAAATGAGCTAGGGGGCATAGGAAGTCGATTCTAGTTGCTTGGCACCAATGTTCGATCCGTGCACCATTCCGGCACGCTCGAAGCTTACAGTACCATTTATCGTGCAGGTCTATAGCGATTCGGAGGACCCAAAGTCGATGCTAATAGGAGCTAGTAAGCAGATGAAGTCCATTTGGAGTGCTTGACACTCGGTTTCATTTCTTGCGTCATTTTCCTAGCATGCTTTGCTTCTTGTGCGGCGTTGCGTGGGAAACTTCCACAGGCTTCGAAGATATTCCAAATGCATGCGAACGGAGTTCACGAGGCATCACGAAGTCCATTCGCGGTGTTTAGCATGTAGTTTTCTTCCGTTTATCAGTTTCATCGCCAAGCGACTTGAGAACCCGTTGGGACCGCCGTGGAGGTATGTTCCACAATGACTCGGGCGGTTTTGAAATGCGTGCGAGCCCGACTACGGAGAACAAAGAAGATCATTCAGGTGTTTGGCACTTTCGGTTTCCTTCCGTCACCCGTTTGCGTCTTTGGTGCGATCTGCGGTGCCCGTTGGGACGAGGCGTAGTGGAATGTGTCTACCATTTGGATCGGAACGAGAACTAAAGGCTGAAAAGCATAAAGCGAACCATTAGGTTCATTCGGGGTGATTGGCACTCGGTTTGTTTCGCGCATCGCTTTCATTTGTCTGGCTTGTCTGATGCGCGTCGCGAACCCGTCTTAGTGGAATATTTCGCGCCCGAACTAGGGCCGGATTGAAAATACTGCCAAAATGAGTTCACGACACATCACGAAGTCCAGGCGTGCTTGCGCTCGGTTTCATTCTGCATCGTTTTCGTCGCGGGCGCTCCCTAAAGTACTCGTTAAATTACGGCGTGAAGGAATGTTTCCACAGACACTCAGGCGGATTAAGTAATGCATGCCGAATATTACTTTCACGGCTATGTCACGGCCCATTCGGCATGTTTGGAAGAAAGTTCGTTTAGTGCAGCATACATTCACGATATGTTGCTACGGTACCATTTTGGGTCCCAGTGGATGAATGTTGCCTTGGGACTTCGTGCGTACTCGAAATGCTTGCCGAAATGAGCTAGGGCACATGTGAAGTCCGTTACGTGTGTTGGACACTTTCGGTTTCGTTTCAGTGTCATTTTGTAGCACATAAGCATGCAAGCACCCATTGCGACCCATCGTGGAGGAATGTTTCACCTGACCAGACGGATCGGAAATGAATTTTGGATGGGCTAAAATGCATGTCAAGTCCATTCGTCTTTGTTGGTAGAGAATTCCCATTCGTGCATCGTCTTCATACGCATGCAGCTCAAACTAACGATTGGGACCGTCGCGGTGGGCGGCATGACTCGATTTCGGGTGGAATCGAAATGCATGCGAAATGAATAGGGAGCATAGGAAGTCGATTATGGTTGCTTGGCACCAGTGTTCGAGCCGTGCACCATTAAAGCACGCCTTCGAAGCTTATAGTACCATTTATCGATGCGAGGTCTCATAGCGATTCGGAGGGACCCAAAGTTGATGCTAATAGGAGCTAGTAAGCAGATGAAGTCCATTTGGGGTGCTTGACACTCAGTTTAATTTCTTGCGTCATTTTCTAATGCATCTTGCGCTTCTTGTGCGGCGTTAGCGTGGGAAAGTTCCACCGAGGCTCGAAGAGATTCCAAATGCATGCGAGCGAGTTACGAGGCATCTGAAGTCCATTCGCGGTGTTTAGCATGCGGTTTTCTTCCGTTTATCGATTTCATCACGCATAGCGACTCTGAGAACCCGTTGGGACCAGCGTGGAGCATTGTTCCTAGCGACTCAGACGGTTTTGAAATGAGTGCCAAGCGACTACGGCCGAACAAGAAGATCATTCGGGTGTTTGGCACTCAGTTTCCTTCCGTCACCCGTTTACTTCTTTGGTCTTTCGCTGCGATACCGTTGAGACTAACCGTAGTGGAATATGTCACCGCCATTTGTGTCGGAAAAGGAACTAAAGCTGAAAAGCAAGCGAACCGTGGGAGTTCATTCGAGGTGATTATCACTCGATTTGTTTAGCGCATCGCTTTCATTTATACGCGCGCGTCTTTGTAGCGTGCGAACCGTCTTGGTGGAATATTTTGCGCCCGACTGGGCGGATTAAATGCACGCCAAAATGAGTTACGACACATCACGAAAGTCCTTGGGCGTGCTTGCCGCTCGGTTTCATTTCTGCATCGTTTCGTCGCGGGCGCTCCCTACAGTACTCGTTAGTGCACAGCGTGAAGGAATGTTTCCGCAGACACTCGAGGCGGATTAAGTAATGCATGCCGAATGTGCTACGGCTATATCACGGCCCATTCGGCATGTTTGGAAGAAAGTTCGTTTAGGTACAGCATACATTCGTATGTAGCTAACGGTACCATTTTGGGTCCCCTGTGGATGAATATTTAACGCAGACTTCGGCGTACTCAAATGCTTACCGAAATGATCTAGGGCACGTGTGAAGTCCATTCGGCGTGTTGAACAATCAGTTTCGTTTCGGGCGCCGTTTTTCTAAGCACATAAGCATGCAAGCACCCATTGCGACCCGTCGTGGAGGAATATTTCACAAAGACCCTGACATATCAAAAATGAATTTTGGATGGGCTAAAATGCATTAATGTCCATTCGTGCTGTTCGGCAGAGATATCCCATTCGTGCATCGTCTTCATACGCATGCAGCTCAAAGTAACAGTTGGGACCCGTCGCGTTGGAGGGCATGACTCAGACTCGGGTGGAATCGAAATGCATGCCGAAATGAGCTAGGGGGCATAGGAAATCGATTCTGGTTGCTTGGCACGATGTTCGATCCGTGCACCATTCCGACGCTCGAAGCTTACAGTACCATTTATCGTGCAGGTCTACTTAGCGATTCGGAGGGACAAAGTCGATGCTAATAGGAGCTAGTAAGCAGATGAAGTCCATTTGGGGTGCTTGACACTCAGTTGCATTTCTTGCGTCATTTTCTAGCATCTGCTTCTTTGTACTCGTTGCGTGGGAAAGTTCCACCACAGACTCGAAGAGATTCCAAATGCATGCCGAACCAGGAGATTACGAGGCATCTACGAAGTCCATTCGCGGTGTTTGGCATGCAGTTTTCTTCCGTTGCTCGATTTCATACATAGCGACTTACGACACCGGTTGGACCGTAGTGGAGGAATGTTCCTAGCGACTCGGGCCGGTTTTGAAATGCGTGCCAAAGTGACTACGAACAAGAAGATCATTCGGGTGTTTGGCACTCAGTTTCCTTCCGTCACCCGTTTGCGTCTTTGGGTGCCATTGCGGTGCCGTTAGGACCGGCCGTAGTGGAATGTGTCACACCGTTTGGTCGAACGGAACTAAAGCTGGAAAGCACAAAGCGAGCCGTGGGTTCGTTCGGGGTGATTGCCACTCGGTTTGTTTCGCGCATCGCTTTCGTTTGTATGCAGCGTCTGATGGCGTCGCGAACCCGTCTTGGTGGAATATTTAGCGCCGACTTCCAGGCGGATTCGAAATGCTGCCAAAATTGAATTCTGACGCATCACGAAAGTCCCTGGGCGTGCTTCTTTGCTTTCGTTTCATTTCTGCATCGTTTCCGTGCGGGCGCTCCCTCTGATGCGTTAGTGCCTGGCGTGAAGGAATGTTTCCGCAGACACTCAGAGGCGGATTAAGTAATGCATCACGAAGATGTGCTACCTCTAACGAGTACAAGTGGTCCTCTCGGGTGTTGCACTAACCCTTCCCTTAGCAAAGCGAAATTTAGGCCAAACCACCGTTAGATGGGTACGGCGCGGCCGATACGCTCCCCGTACATCTACACAAAGGTATAGTTGACACCCGGAAGGTCCCGCAGTCGTTATTAGCAACTTAATGAACTAGGTCCATCCCATTCTGGACATGTGGTTGCACGTTTGACCCGATTCAAAGGCTTGCAAGGTTAAATCCTTAGGGTGACCAGGGCAAGACTACAGAAGAACCAAACCAACATTCGGTGCCACAAGCTGGCCCACCCGATCATTCTAGCCACATGCCCGGTCGAAAACTATTTATAAAACCCCCGATGATTACCATGCACCACGTGCCATCAACATCACAACACATGATACCTTTCCAAAACAGGTTCAATATATTATTAAGTCAACATTAACATTTGAATGTCCAAAATCATGTCATGGAGCACGTGCGAGTCTAAGCAATATACTACAGCGGTCTAAATTCCCATGTTGGCAATTTAATAATGTCCAACTATTCAAACCTCAACTAGGGTGACAAGGGATCATGGCACATAATTAATTAACCAAGGTGTCATACAGCAATTAGGCATTTATCTAATTCCCATAATTAAAGAAAGTATTTTCTAATTAAACTAGCATGCAATACATTGAATCAAAATAGATTTCATAATGGGAGCAACATGGTCAAAGCACAACTAGCCTTCAAGAGTACTTGCTCTTGGTCCTGAGTTGGCTCCTGGGTCAACAATTCACCTTCGAATCCTTCCGGCACTTCAACGTCTACTTGGAACGCGTGCAAATAGCAATAAATGAATAAAATAGTATACAAAAAGTGTCCAAACATCCAAATGAAGTCCATAAACAGAGAGAGCATAATTTTATGAATTTTTAGGAATTTGAACGGTAATCGGAGTTAAAGCACTTAAAAGTTATAAGCGTTTAAACTTTAAATAATCAATTAAATAATATTATAGAGAAAAAATTTGGTCTAAAATTAAATAAAATTTACCATTAGGTAGATCTCAATTTTATACAAATTTAGAAATTTGAATCACTCAAATCGGAGCTAAATTGCAAAAGTTATAGCGTTTTAAGTTTGAATCTAAATTTGAATCAATAAACCGAATTAATTAAATAATTTCTTTTAGGAAAATGATTTATTCGTCGGTAGTGACCGCGTGTCGGCATCCGATTGGTCACGTGGACTTCTTGGCGTCGACCGGCGAACCCGCGGATGGCGTCGGCGCCAGCGTCAGGTGACTGCGGTGGCAAGACATGGATGCTTCCGCGTGTCCGGTCGGCGTGAGGCGCGGTTCCGCGTGCGCTTCGGTCCGTCGGCCCGACATGTGGGCCTGCCACAGTCGGCGGCTACGCAGCTCATCTTTGGCGCGGGCGTGGCTGACGAGGCCCCAGCTATCACGCGCGGGCGCGTGTCGAGAACACGTTCAGCGAAGCGGCCCGGCCGCGGCGATCCACGCTCGACCACGTGGCTAGATCTCGGCCGATTGATTTGAAAATCAGCGGCCCAAATCGAATCTACGGTTGTCGCGTCTTTGGAGTGAAACGCGGTCAATCTCGCCGTTGGATCTAGATCAACGGTTGAAAAGCAGCGTTAACCGTAGCGTGGATTGCGTTACGGGTAGCGTGGCGATAAATGGGCGTTGGATCTCGATCAGCGGTCCAGATCCGACCTGGGTTCTAGGGTCTTGGATTGCACATGGGCTCACCTGGATGCGTTGGATGAAGATCCGGCGGTTCAGGCGAGCTTCGAGGGCCGGTGATAACGCAGCGGCGGCTGGGTGGCGGAGGCGAGGGCGGCGTCAAGCCAGCGGCACTCGGGGCTTCTCCGAGGTGAATTGTCCCTTAGTGCGCCTTGATGGGGATCTCGGGCTAGGGCTCGAGCAGCGGAGGGCGGCCAGACGGCAGGCGAGAGCAAACCGGCGGAGAAAGGAAAGCTACTACGGCGGCGGCTGCGGCGGCGGCTAGGGCTCGGCGGACTAGGGTTTTAGTGCGCCGCGGAAAAGGGCAACCTCGGGCGATGTCCCATGCATTAAATAACCCGAGATGCGCGAAATCGGAACCCTAACGAACCACAGCGGCTCTGGCGGAGGAGTCGACCGGACTTCGAGAGGCGGAAACAATGAAGCGGCCCGATCCGTGGCAGCGATCTGCGACCCGCGATGGCGTGGCGAGAGCCGGATCGGTTGGATCGGTGCGGCTCATCGTGGGCGTTGGATCTTGATCCAGCGATGCGCGCAGTTGAGGCTTTCATTTGGACGGTCTGGCTCGATGCAGGCTCGAGTCGACTTCGAGTTCGACTTCGATCGGATGAAACGATACTCCACCGAGTTGATTTTCCAGCGATTAAATATTCAAATTAATTCTCAAAAATTCATTTAATTCATTAAAAATAGCAAAAGACTCAGAAAAATTCCAGAAAATATTTTGGAACATTTTGGACTCAAATAAAATATTTCCAACAAAATTTTATTTGCAAAGTTAAGTTCTTTAATTATTTCAAAATGGAATAAATTCAAATAAATTCCAAATAAATTCCAAAAAATTCCAAAATTCACCAAAGTGCCAAATCACACTTGAATTTAAGAAAAGCAAAATTTTGGGATGTTACAAACCTCCCCCTTATACTTGAGAATCTCGTCCAGAGATTCATAACCTCTAAAGAAGTAGGTTCGGAAACTCTTTCTTCAAATCCTCTTCACGTTCCCAAGTTGCTTCACTCTCCGCGTGGTTGCTCCATTGAACTCTGCAGAAACGGGTTGACTTGTTTCTCGTCTCTCGATCCATGGTGTCCAAAATCTTCACGGGGTGCTCCTTGTAAGTCAGATCCTCTTGTAACTCGATTAATTCAAGCGGTGTCTGTTCCTCAGGTACTCGGAGACACTTCTTCAGCTGGGACACGTGGAACACGTCATGCACTCCTGCTAATGATTGCGGTAACTCTAGCTGGTAAGCAACTTCACCTCTGCAGCTGAGAACCTTGAATGGTCCAACATATCTCGGCGCGAGTTTTCCTTTGGCATGGAATCTCTTAACTCCTCTGAGTGGCGTGGCCCTAAGATACACGAAATCTTCTGGTTCAAAACTCAGGTCTCGGCGACGGTTGTCAGCATAACTCTTCTGTCATGATTGGGCTATCTTCAATCTCTCCCTGATCATGGCAATCTGTTCTTCGGCTTCTTGAAGAATGTCGGGCCCAAAGACACGGCGTTCACCTGTCTCATTCCAATTCAACGGCGTCCGATAGGGTCGACCGTATAGTGCTTCAAATGGCGACATTTGCAAGCGGCTTAGTAACTGTGTATTGTAAGCTGAACTCAGTCTGGCGGAACTTTTATCCCAGAGGTAGCATAAGCCAATGCACACGCTCTTAACATATCTTCCAAAATCTGATTAACTCTTTCGGTTTGCCCATCATGCATGCATGGATGATAAGGCATCTTTGAAGTTCAAGCGGAGTTCCCATGGCTTTATGCGATTTATTCCCGAGAATCTTGAGGAGTAAACCAGGAGTAGCTCTGTCGATACAATTTTCTTGGCACTCCGTGCAAGCAGACGATCTGGTCATATACAATTCAGCTAACTTATCTATCGAATAAGTGGTCTTCCTTTGTAATAAAGTGGGCGACCTTAGTCAAGCGGTCCACTAATCCTCCTTGAGTTTTAAACAAGCCGTGTGAAGTCCATTAGATTTCCTCCCATTTCTACTCTGGTATCTTCAACGGCTGTAGCAATCCTGCTGTTCTGATGCATCGCTTTGACTCTCTGGCATATGTCACACAATGCAACATGCTCGGCAACTTCACGCTTCATGCTCGGCCACCAGAATCTCTCCTTCAAATCTTGATACATCTTGGCGCTTCCAGGATGAATGGAATACTTTGAGTCATGGGCTTCTTCTAAAATCAACTGCTTTAGCTCCTTCTTGTTTGGCACACAGATTCGATCCTGCATCCATAACGTGCCTTGTTCGTCCAACGAAGTCCTTTGCCTTGCCTTCATCCATCTTGGACTTGATCTTGCGGATCTTGTCATCATCCTCTTGTCCTCGGATCGATCCTCGAGGGTAGGCTTCACTTCCAATGCTTTGCCAAGAATCATACGATGCGACTTCAATCTGCATTCTCTGGAAATCCTCACATAGCTCCTCGACTTGTGGCTATCAACATGTTCCTGAGTATGGCTCTTCCTACTCGAGCATCGGCAACTCGTTGGCCTTCAGGGATAGTAATGGATTCCAACATTGTAGTCCTTGATCAACTCTAACCATCTCATACGCCTCATGTTCGAGGTCTGATTGGGTGAAGATGTACTTAAGACTCTTATAGTCAAAGTGTATACTTCACATCTGTTTCCAATTAAATAGTAGCGCCATAATTTCAAGGCATGCACTACGGCGACTAGCTCTAGGTCATGTGTCGGATAATTCTCCTCATATGGCCTCAAGCGCCTTGGCGCATAGCGATAACCTTTCCATTACGCATCGGCCACACATCAAGTCCTTGGCACGATGCATCACAATAAATATCAAAGCTTTGATTAACATCCAGGTAGAACTAACAGGTCTTTGATGTCAATCGTTCCTTGACTCTTGAAAACCTTTTTCACACTCTGGCGTCCATGCAAACTTCTTCTCCTTTTGACAATTGCGTAAGAGGTTTACTTAATTGTCGAAAAGCCTTCAATGAAATGGCGATAGTAACATGCCATTCCAAAACTCTGGATGCAGGTCACGGTCTTTGGTGTTCCCAATGTAACACAGCTTCTACCTTGCTTGGATCAGCGGTGACTCCTTCTCACGGTCATTACATGTCGAGAGAATTCCACCTTGTTCTTCCAAAAGTCACACTTCTTGAACTTGGCGAAAAATTTCTTTGTTCCCTCAGCTTTTCCAACACTCGCCTCAAGTGCTCTGCATGTTCATCCTCTGTCTTGGAGTAGACTAAGATATCATCTATGAACACCAACAAACTTGTCCAAATATTCCATGAACACCTTATTCATCATATTCATGAAATATCTTTGGCGCGTTCGTCGAGACCAAAGGACATAGCGTATGCTTCGTAATGTCCATATCTTGGCGAGAATGTGGTCTTGAAATATCCTCGATCGGATCTTCAGCATTAGTATCGATCTCGAGATCAATCTTGGAGAAAACTCCGGCTCCTCTTAGTTGATCAAGCGGATCATCGATCCTGGGTAGTGGATACTTATTCTTCACGGTGACTTATTGAGTGCCACGGTAATCAATGCACATCCTGAAACTCCCGTCCTTCTTCTTGGCGAACAAGCGGCGCTCCCCACGGTGACGAACTTGGCACGATAAATCCTTTCTCCATTAACTCTTCAAGTTGCTTCTTCATTTCTACCAATTCTTCGGTGGACATCCGATAAGGTCTCTTGCTATTAGCTGTGCAGTACAAGCTCTATCACAAACTCTATGTCTGTGCGCGGCATACCAGGTAGATCTTCGGGAAAAACATCAGGATACTCATTCCTCTTTGAGACATCTTCTATGCCGATTGCCTTGATACTGCTAACCATCAGCTGTCCATCTCTAGCAGCGGTAGCTTGAAATTCCACTTTCTTTCCACATGGGCTCTCAAGCGAGATAGTCCTTCGTCCACAATCAATACGGCCTTGTGCTTGGATAACCAATCCATTCCCAAAATAACATCTAAGGTGCAGGTCTCCAAAATAGTAAGGTTAAGCTAGGAACTCTATCCCATCTATTAGTATTCTCACCCGAGAACATCCTACTTTAGTTCGGAGTTGGAACCAGGGGTTTGAACTAAGAGCATGCATTTAAGTCTTGCAATCTCCAAATCATTTTTAGCAGCAAAGCCTTGAGAAACAAGCGAATCTGAAGCTCGAGAATCAAACAAAGCATTGCAGTCTTGAGTTAACAAGTAACTTACCCGATCGACATCCAGTGGCATTACGAAAGTGCATCTGCGGTGACATAGTTGACTCGGCCTCTCACCACGGTCTAGAGTGCTGCTCCTGGTCTTGGGTGGTGTGGATCCCAGTTGAAGCGAGCCCAGGGTCACTCCTGTTGTCTTCTTAGGGCAGCTGTTGGCAAAGTGTCTGGCTCATTGCGGTTGTAGCACCGTCTTCTTGTCCCCTGTTATTTGCACAGGCGGCGTTCTGGCTGGTCTTTGAGGTACGATAATCCTGGTTGTGGGTCTTAGTCTGGTGATGGTGTCCTTGGCGATACGTGGTGGAATCTGAAAAAGCGATTTGGCGCAACCCTCAAGCGTTGCTTGTGCTCCCCAACGCGATCCACACTGCTATTGCATCATCGCTTCCTATTCTCATCCAGTTCTTTGCGCTTGTCCTCAGAATAAAGCGCTTTATTCATAAGCTCTGGAAATGCGGAAAGGTGTGGGTGATCAGTCCCACTGTAGTCTGAGTTAAGTCCCTTCATAAGCGAGGCTGTCTGGCCTTATACGTCGCTACATCCTCGAGTGCGTAGCGTGCAAGGCTGTGTGAACTTATTCAGGTATTCGGCCCTTGGCTGATTACCTTGCTTGATGCTCTGAACTCCTCCTTCTTGAGGCCCATGATTCCTTCGAGGCACGTGATCTTGACAAAGCGCAATTGTAAACTCCTCCCAAGTGATATCTTGCGTGTTGTCTTGCGTGGCACAAAAGTTCTCCCACCATTCGTATTTGTCCCTTCAAGCGATGAGAAGCGTAGAGTACCTTCTCATTTCCCATGCATTGAGCAATGTGTAGCTTCCTCTCTATTGACCTTAACCATTCGCCGGCTTCCAGCAGATTGGCATTCCGGAGAAAGTGGGTGGATGAGTCCTCATGAACTCACGTGAGTCTTGTATTACGGCGTTGTCACTGATTGACTTGATTAAGCGGCGGCTGGTAGTGGCGTGTTGCATCTGTTGCATCATGGCATGCATCAAGCGAGTGCGAGCAGCAAGAAAAGCTCCAAAATTCTGCATGTCAGCTGGCGTGCTAGGTGGGGTGCAGTGCTCCATCATTGGGGTTTCGGTTGGGCGAGAACCCTTGCCGTTGCCTCCAAGGTTTCCTTGGTGTTCACCATCATCGATTGCTCCAAGGTTTGAGAGATGAGAGGAATAAGAATAGACAAATGTAACAGGGAAAACTTATGCGGGGGAAAAGTGTAACTCCAAATCCAACTTTATTATTAATAATAGTAATAACTTGGTATGGTCGCTTACAATGCCTAAGGGCCTTGCAACACATACTGCACACTCAGCAATCAATGAAAATCCAACGCCTCTAAGGTGACTCTTATTCTATCTTAGCGACTCGGCGAAGGAGTCTCAACCTCAAAACCTATGCTCACTCGTCTAGAAAACCTCCCCTTTGCTGGGTGGGGAGTGCGGCGGCATCGGCCTTGTGAAACAATGTCGCCATGCCACCTGCAGCATGGTTGTGGTTGGCAATAGCCAGCGTCTTCCTCGACTCTGGATCTGGCACATTTATTCTTTGTGGTGTGGCGCGGTGCAGGTGGCGCCTCTTACGGATTTCCTCCTCTGAGTGCAGGGCGTCCAACTCCAACCTTTGGATCGGGACCCTGGCCATATAGTGCGAGTCTCCAACTCTGCGATCCTTTCCGTTGACATAAGCGGCGTGCTCACGAGCATTCTCCAAGTGCTTCTTCCTTTCCTCAACTTGTTCGTGAGCCTTCTTCAACTCCTGTACTGTGTCTTTGATCAGTTCCTCCTGAGCGGCGACGAATCTGGCTAAGTGGGTGACGGTAGCATCCTCATCTTCTATCGGCTTCCGCTGAACTCTGCTATCTCGGCGTGGGTGGTGATGGAATCACGGTGCCCTCCGGCTCCACCTGGAGTAAGTGCGGCGATCTGTTTGCATTGCTCGGCGCGACACCTCCTGAATCCCAATCTCAAGGTAGACCTCCTGGCGGTGAAGTGGAAAGAGCGTGAACTTTGTCTTCTCTCGGGCATACACCGTGATCCGGACGTCCCATCCTATGACTTCTCCTGCTGCCCAGTGTAGTCCCTCGGTGAAGCGGCCTCTCAAAACCTTCAAGAAAATGAAGCATGCCACAACTTCGGCATCATAGCCTCCTTCACACTCGGCGTAGTTGTTCTTCATCATCATACTGCCAAAAGGCGCTTTCGTAGAGCATAACACTTTAAAAAATCAATGTGGAAGGCGAAAGAACTCAGCAAGGGGTATGAACTAGAATGAAAGGGGTAAGTCGAGAATTCATTCATTATCTTGGCAAATTTTATCTTTAGAAAATAGGTTTTATCCTTACTACGGCCATTCTAACTATGGGTGAGCCTACGGTCAGTATGGCTCTGATACCACCTCTGTCGGCACCCGAATCTATAAATCCGGACCCTCTGTGTATTCAGCACTAGTCCAGGAACGTGCTAGTGCACACAGTCTCAACATTGGTAAATATCACAATCATACCACTCGATACTAATAAAGTACTTTAATTAGATAAACAAACTGGTTGCTTGACCTTAGGGTCAAGTTACAAATATAGACCTCGCAGGGCGAAACTTATTAAAAGAGAAATAATAGCAGCGGAAAAAGTAAGATAACATCGTGGCGCCATCCAGTATACCACAGGCATCTGACTGGGCTCGCTCCCTAGCTAGACGGTTCCTCTGGAAGCTCCTTCTCCAAAGCTGGTGTAGACTCTTCTTCAGGCGGTGTTGTATTGTAGCAAGGGTGAGTACTTGGTACTCGGCAAGTCATGCCTGAGAATGCAACTAATATACTACATGCATGGCTTGGTACAAAGGAGTAGCTCAAGGTGTATTTGCAGTAAAACAGCATTTGACAAGTAGCATAAGTAGATTCGAAAGCAGTAGAAACAAGTATAAGATCAATAACTTTTCAAGGAGTTTAGTAAACATCTTCCCCATTCCTAATCCACATTTTCATCAACATCATTATTAAACCAAACCCAACCTTTCAGGTACAAGTTATTTTCAAGAAAGTCTAATCCTTGACTGTAATTCCCGAGCGATGTCCAATACCGCGGACACGTCTATTCGAATAGATTTTACACTCTGTAGAGGTTATGCACTTTACCCACAAGATACAGTCAAACACCACAAAGGCGAGTTTCCGTAATAAAGTCTTTTGGAAACCTCTAACAGTACAAGTGGTCCTCTCCGGTGTTACACACTAACCCTTCCCTTAGCGAAGGCGAAGTTTAGGCCAAACCACCGTTAGATGGGTACTTGGCCGCAGCCCGATGCGCTCCCCGTACAACTACACAAAGGTATAGTTGACACCCGGAGGTCCGCAGTGCGTTATTAGCAACTTAATCAACTGAAGTCCGTCCATTCTGAGACATGTGGTTGCACGTTTGATTGATTCAAAGGCTTGCAAGGTTAAGTCCTTAGGGTGACCAGGGCAAGACTACAGAAGAACCAAACCAACATTCGGTGCCACAGGCTGGCCGCTGATCATTCTTGCCACATGCCCGGTCGAAAACTATTTATCAAACCCCGTTGATTACCATGCACCACGTGCCATCAACATCACAACACATGATACCTTTCCAAAAGCAGGTTCAATATATTATTAAGTCAACATTAACATTTGAATGTCCAAAATCATGTCATGAGCACGTGCGAGTCCTAAGCAATATACTACAGCGGTCCTAAATTCCCATGTTGGCAATTTAATAATGTCCAACTATTCAAACCTCAATTAGGGTGACAAGGGATCATGGCACATAATTAATTAACTAAGGTGTCATCTGACAATTAGGCATTTATCTAATTCCCATAATTAAAGTATTTTCTAATTAAACTAGCATGCAATACATTGAATCAAAATAGATTTCATAATGGGAGCAACATGGTCAAAGCACAACTTGCCTTCAAAGTACTTGCTCTTGGTCACGAGTTGGCTCTGGGTCAACAATTCACCTTGAATCCTTAGGCACTTCAGCGTCTACTCGGAGCAGCGTGCAAATAGCAACAAATAAATAAAATAGTAGACAAAAAGTGTCCAAATATCAAATGAAGTCCATAAACAGAGAGAGCATAATTTTATGAATTTTTGGAATTTGAACAGTAATCGGAGTTAAAAGCATAAAAGTTATAAGCGTTTAAAGTTTAAATAATCAATTAAATAATATTATAGAAAAACTTTGGTCTAAAAATTAAATAAAATTTACCATTAGGTAGATCTCAATTTTATACAAATTTAGAAATTAGAATCACTCAAATCGGAGCTAAATTGCAAAAGTTATAAGCGTTTGAAGTTTGAATCTAAATTTGAATCAATAAGCCAGAATTAATTAAATAATTTCTTTTGGAAAATGATTTATGCGTCGGTAGTGACGCGATGTCGGCATCCGATTGGTCACGTGGACTTGCGTCGGCGCCGGCCGAACCCAGATGGCGTCGGCATGACATCAGCGCGTGACACGTGGCAAGACCTGGATCTTTGCCCGCGTGTAAGACGGCAGGCAGCGGTTCCGCGTCGCTGGCTTCCGTCGGCCGACATGCGAGCCCGCCCTGTCGGCGGCTCGGCTCATCTTTGGCGCGGCGTGGCTGACACGGGGCCCCAGCGACACGCGGGCGGCGTGTCGAAGAACACGTTCAGCGGCGGCGGCGGTCACGCTCCCGACCGCGTGGCTAGATCTCGGCGTTGATTTGAAAATCAGCGGCCCGGATCGAATTTGGTTGTCACGTCTTTGGAGTGAGCGCGGTCAATCTATGCCGTTGGATCTAGATCCAGCGGTTGGCAACGGCGTTAACCACGTAGCAGTGGATTACGTTACGGGTGGCGTGGCGATCTCGTGGGCGTTGGATCTCGATCCAGCGGTTGCGATCCGACCTGGGTTCTAGGGTCTTGGATTGCGTGGGCTCACCTGGATGCGTTGGATGAAGAATCCAGGTAGTTCAGAGCTTCCGGGGGCGGCGATGTAGCACTGTGGCCCGGCCTTGGGTGGCGAGCGGGCCGAGGGCAGCGTCAAGCCAGCGGCGCTCGGGAAGGCTTCTCGGCGAGGTGGTGTCATAGTGCGCGATCTAGGGATCTCGGGTGAGCTCGGTGCAGGCCGTGAAGGGCGATGGGCGATGGCGGGCGTGGCAAAAACCGAGGCGGAGAAGAGCTACTCTGGCGGCGATTGCCCGGCTTAAGCGGCGAGTTGCTAGGGCTCGGCGGACTAGGAGTTTAGTGCGCATACGGAAAAGGGCAACCTCGAGCGTGTCCCATGCATTAAATAACCGGGATCGCGCACTTTAAATCGAACCTCTAACGGAACCACGGCGGCTCGCAGCGGCGGAGGAGTCGACCCGGACTCGGCGAGGCAGGCGAGCGGCCGAATCCGCGTGGCGCGATCGTGACCGCGATGGTCTTGCCAGACAGGTCCGGATCGAGGACCGGATCCGGTCGGATCAGTCGCGACTCATCGTGGGCGATTTGGATCTTGATCCAAGCGATTCGCGCGAATGGGGAAAACTTCAATTTGGACCCGATCTGGCTCGATGCAGGCTCGAGTCGACTTCGAGTTCCGACTTCGATCGGATGAAACGATCTACTTCGACCGAGTTGATTTTCCAGCGATTAAATATTCAAATTAATTTCTCGGAAATTCATTTTAATTCCATTAAAAATAGAAAAATACTAAGAAAAATTCAATAAAAATTATGTAAAATATTTTTGAACATTTTCGACTAAAATAAAATATATCCAACAAAATTTGATATGCAAAAATAAATTATTTAATTATATCAAAATGTAATAAATTCAAATAAATTCCAAATAAATCCAAATAAATTCGGAAAATTCCAAAATTCACCAAAGTGCCAAATCACACTTGAATTTAAGAAGAAAAGCAAAATTTTGGGATGTTACATAATGCATGCCAAATGTGCTCTGGCTATATGCGGCCCATTGACATGTTTGGAAGAAAGTTCGTTTAGGTACAGCTTACATTGCGTATGTAGCTAACGGTACCATTTTGGGTCCCTGTGGATGAATGTTTAAACTTGAGACTCGGCGTACTAAAATGCTTACCGAGAATGAGCTAGGGCACATGTGAAGTCCATTCGGCGTGTTGGACAATCGAGTTTACCGTTTGAGTGTCGTTTTTCTAAGCACATAAGCATGCAAGCACCCATTGCGTCCCGTCCGTGGAGGAATGTTTCACAAAGACCGGATAGATCAGGAAATGAATTTTGGATGGGCTAAAATGCATATCAAGTCCATTACGTCTTCTGTTCGGCAGAGATATCCCATTCATGCATTGTCTTCATCGCATGTAGCTCAAAGTAACGATTGGGTCGTCGCGGTGGAGGGCATGATTCGGACTCGGGTGTAATCGAAATGCATGCCGAAATGAGCTAGAGGCATAGGAAGTCGATTACGGTTGCTTGGCACGATGTTCGATCCATGCACCATTCCGGAAACCTTTCGCTCAAAGCTTACAATACCATTTATGCGTCCAAGTATACATAGCGATTCGAGAGAGGGACCCAAAGTCGGATGCTAATAGGAGCTAGTAATGCAGCGGATGAAGTCCATTTGGGGTGCTTGACACTCACTTGCATTTCTTGCGTTATTTTCCTAGCATCTTTGCTCTCTTGTACTCGTTGCGTGGGAAAAGTTCACACCGACTCGAAGAGATTCCAAATGCATGCTGAGCGAGTTACGAGGCATCGAAATCCATTCGCGGTGTTTAGCATGCGATTTTATTCCGTTTATCGATTTCATCATGGCGGCTTACGAGAACCGGTTGGACCGCGTAGAGGAATGTTCCACAATGACTTCGGACGGTTTTGAAATGCGTGCCAAAGTGACTCACTGGCGAACAAGAAGATCATTAGGTGTTTGGCACTTTCGGTTTCCTTCCGTCACCCGTTTGCGTCTTGAAGGTGCATTGATGCGGTGCCCGTTAGGACCAAAGCCATAGTAGAATGTGTCACACTGGCGCTGAGTGTAACTCGCCGGAACTAAAAAGCTTAAGCAACAAGCGAACCGTAGCTTCATGTTCTGGGGTGATTGGCACTCGATTTGTTTCGCGCATCGCTTTCGTTTGTCTGGCTTGTCTGATGGCGTCGCGAACCCGTCTTAGTTGGAATATTCCGACTGGCTCGGACGGATTGAAAATGCCTGCCAAAATGAGATTCGACACATGCGAAGTCCATGGCGTGCTTGCGTTTCGATTTCATTTACGCATCTTTTCGATGCGGGCGCTCCCTCTGATGCTCGTTAGTGCACGCGGCGTGAAGAGTGTTTCCACGCAACACTCGAGCCGGATTAGTAATGCATGCGAGATATTACTACGGCTATATGCGGCCCATTCGGCATGTTTGGAAAAGTTTGCGTTTGACACAGCGCCATGTTACGTATGTAGCTAACGGTACCATTTGGGTCCCTTGTGGATGAATGTTTAACGTAGACTCGAGCCTACTCGAAATGCTTAAAGAAATGAGCTAGGGAGCGCGTGTGAAGTCCATTCGATGTGTTGGATAATTTCGGTTCGTTTGGGCATCGTTTTCTACAAGCACATAAGCATGCAAGCACCCATTGCGACCGTCGTGGAGGAATGTTTCATTGACCCAGACAGATCAGAAA